>VDFB02193867.1:146520870-146698379 GCA_007258455.2 Sequoia sempervirens
ACACATGAACCATAATAGTGATCTTCTTTGAAAAGTAATACTTTGATTGAATCTCCTTTTGATGTACAAAGGAGTAATTTTCTGCAAAGTCAACTACTGATAGAACTGTTCCACATGGGAAAGTATCTCTCAATGTTTGGAATTGTTGTTCTTGCCACTTAGCAAGAAAGGAATTATGTATGTATGGTCGTATCAATTTTTGAAAATCTTCCATAAATTTTCCAATGGGAATCTCCTCTTCTACATAGTTCAACCTTGTGGATTCTTTTCCAAATTTTTTTTGCAACTTTACATATTTGTATCTGTGCTAGTAAAATATGTGAATAACTAATAAACCACACAATCAATGAAACATTACATCAAAGAGAATCCAAATAACAATCTATGAGAAATTTAAACAAATAAACTCTCTAAAAATAATACTTACCTCTTGCAATTTACTGTCTTTGTTAGGTCAGTATCCTCAATTCTTGAAGGAAATTTAGCCAAATTTCCACGTCTCACAAATTCATTTTATGCAGTTTATTTGAGGTCCATTTTCATGATCACATAGTATAGACTTTATGAACAAACTTTCTTGTTTAGGAGGTTCATTTTGAAATCCACATCTTTCTTCTCTCATCTTTCGAAACACCTGATAGTAGATATTAAATTCAATTATATTAACGATAACAAGTTTCAAATTTTTTTTTAATCTTCACATAATATGGCTTTAACCTTTGAAACATTGTTTGCCCAATCTTTATATGAGGATATGCATTACAAAATTTCATATACATCTCAAATTGTGTTATGTCTAGCCATTGTTTGATATGATTTTCATAAATACTAGGTCCAATCCTGTGTCTCATAACATCTCTAGTATTTGATGTTGGATGAGTCTGATCATGCTAAAAACCTGAGAACAAATTCCTAACAACATCTTCAATCTTGTCAGAACGGGGAGCTCTACACATAATTGCCCAATTTCCTTCTAAACTCTCATCCAAAAAAATTCTCTTTTTCTCATATTTTATCAATGTGGTTCTACTATAACCAATTTCAGTTGAAAGTGCAGACATTTTTCTTTTTCTTGCTATATCTTGATGTACAATAGATGTCAAGATCACCTTTCTTGTAGTGGCCTTATCCACTGATCGAGATCCTTTCCCAATGGAATCTAAACCCTTTTTAACGTTTTTAACAATATCCTTTTGTAATCCCATGAGTTTCTTCTTATTTGATGTTGAATGTACACCCAACAATTGTAATGACTCTTTGAGCTCATCACGAAGAAGTAAACGTGATAACCATTGGGTTTTTTCAAGTGTATTAAGATGATTGAAATGATGATTGATCATTCCATTTATAGATTTATTCATTGAACTCTTTCTCTTATTATAAGGTTGGTTGGCACAATATTTCAGTTTCTCCATATCTATTTCAAGTAAATGATCTAAATTTCTATGAGAAATTTGTTTCCTCACCTTCTCAACTAGTTTTATATGCTCATCCATACTAGTAGGAGGAAGTGATCCCGACCCCTCTCCAACATGCATTGTTTGAACTTTTTCCTCCTCCCTATCTTCAAGGACCATGCATTCTTGAGCGGATTCATTTAATCCAATGTCTAGATTTGGCTTGACTTGAGCATGAAAGCTTCCTTCTTGTTGAGCCCTTCCTACATGTCACAAAATATTTTGCAAACAAAAGTGAGAGATGATGTTATATAAGTGAAGTTTATATATGCAAGCAAACAAACTGATAAAACATGATGCTATAAGTGAGAGAAGTTTGTGCTAGTTTTATATGCTCATCCATACCAGTAGAAGGAAGTGATCTTGACCCCTCTCCAATAAGCATTGTTTGAACTTGGGTCTCCTCCCTAACTTCAAGGTCCATGTGTTCTTCAACAGATTCATTTGATCCAATATCTAGATTTGGTTCGACTCCAACTTGAGGAATCCCTAGAGCATAAAACATAAAAATAATTTGAGAACATTGAAGTGATGAAAAGAAAATACCAAAGACACAAAACAACTACATGCACATGTATGAAAACAAATCCATAAATGAATAGCCAAGGATAGGATACACATAGGTCAAATTCCATTCCAAGCATCAAAGTTTGAGGATTATGCATACAAGTGACTTAGAAATTTTAGGCTAGTGATATAGCAAAGGAAACCCTTACAATATAACAAGGTGATCCAAAGAACCCCAACAAAATTGGGCTATAAGATGTTTCAAGGTTTCAAATAAATTTCCAATATGTGCTAAGATGAAAAAAGTTAAAAATTTATGGGACATAAAACACAACCCAAATAATCAACTAAAACCAAACACAAATATTGAAACAAAAAGAATTGGCTTAAGGAATTGGATTCAAGGATCAAATAAACATTGCAACTTGCATGACCAAGATGACTTGAGGACATTTAATAGTATTTATAGTCATTCAAGTGCAATGATGGTTAGAAACCTTAAAAAAAAATGTGTGTTAAGACATAATTTAAAGAATAATCTATCATATATATATATTATTCCTTGGCACCATATAGCTTGAGTTAGAATTGGGCATTTATTAAAATATTTAAAAAATATTTTTACAGAACTATTGATCATTAGATTAAATTCAATGGGAGTTTAGAAAAATATTAAGCTAATTAGATGTTGCAATGTAGATTGGATAGGGGATATTGATCACCAAATATCAACATTAGAATGCTACTTCATTGTACATGAAGGTGTAGTTTCATGAATAATTAAGAAAAAATAATGGTTTCTTTCAAAGTGAAAAGTTAGAATATATAGGAATTTGCAAAGTCATAAAATAATTAATGTGGTTGAAAAAATTATGAAAATCAAAGTGGCATAGTGAGGGACACAAAATTTAAGGTTTCATTGGAGAACTAAGCATGTATTGAAGTACACTATCATTTTCTTCATGAACAAAGAGAAAATTGTGTAGATGCAATACTCAACAATGATAATGTGATGACATAAACATTAAACAAAGGTATTGGTAAAATATTAGTGTAAGGTTTGTAGGGAAGGATTTAATGTACAATATTTTAGTTTAAGAGTACATTTTAAGTTGGGGTATTGTACGTGAAAAATGGTCATACATTAAACATTTCTAATTTAATAAGAAAGCCAGTGCAAAATGTATGCACATACAAATTTATGTTTAGGTGTACTAACCAAATTATTGGGTGGAGTAATGCACAAATTATGGATTCCATCCCATCAAATGAATGCTCATGTTTTTTCAAAGTATAAGTCCTAAACAAACACTTGAGAGTGAGAGAGAGAAGAAACAAGCATGTACCTTGTTTATTTCTATGATAATTTTCCAAGTTTTGTTCACGCCTCTTATGTTCTTCTTCTTTTGACAATTTTCATTGAGACACATTTTTTCTTTTTCTTTGTTGTCCCATTTTCTTCTTCAACTTAAAGATGACTCAAAACAAGTCCTCTACCAACTTAGTTAAATTATCCTCCAAATTTTCCTTGATTGATAAAATGAAAAGTTGTGAGCTCAATATTTGCCTCCTTGATAAATGTATAAAAAATTCTCCAAAATCTGTGCTCTAGTGATATAAATGGGAATTAATCTTGCAATTTGATATCCAGAATAATGAAAAATAAGCTTCTATTTATATACATATGGGATGGGGAAAAAATTATTCTAGTGTACATGGAATAACTAGATCCTAGTTTAAATGAATCAAGTAGTAAACAAACAAGTTATTTCATTGTGGAGTTTGTTGTTATTTAATTCATAGGTATGCACAACATATCTAGTAATTTTAGAATTTTGTTAAAGTGTCAAAAATGTATATTAGAGGTATAATTTGAATTGAATTTTCTTAATTATATTTGAATTGAATTTCAAGTTACTTTTCAAAATGTATAATAGCGGTATAATTTAGTTAAATTTTCTTCATTATATTTGGTGAATTTCAAGTTACTTGTCAAAACGTATAATAGAGGTATAATTTGAATTGAATTTTCTTAATTATATTTGAATTGAATTTCAAGTTACTTGTCAAAGATTATATCTGTTCTCAACTTAATGGTTCATGTTGCTTAAGTCATTTAAAAAAAAAAAATTATTGTGATCAACATGAATGAACTTAATTATAAAGTGGCATTGATTTCCTAAAATTTACTAGAGATAAAATGTATATTGAATATAAGGAAATGTAAGTTGTAAGAGATCATAAATAGAAAACATGTATGTATATTGAATATTTAAGAAAATGCTTACATGTATAAAACATGTTTAAACCATAAGCAAACACATGTACATACATGTAAAGGGATTCAATACATATAAACATAACACATATTATAAGCAAAGAGGAAAATGTATGTATATATCATATAAGAAAAATGTAAATTAAAGATCATCAAATGTCGAATACTAAAGATCAACAAATAAGAAAATGTATGTATATCATATAAGCAAATGTAAGTTAAAGATCATCAAATCTCAAATACTAAAGATCATCATGTATAAGAAAATACATGTGGTAAAGATCATAAATCTAGTATGCATGGCCTAATATGAATGTCTACTCCTAGTCGAATGGCCATCTGAATGAGAACGGTCCTGCTCTGATGGATGTGCCGAGCCTTGAAATTGTGTACAGGATGTGTTAAATACATATAATTTATATTAAATAAATTTTATGAAAGTTATTTTTAAATGAACTTGTATTTTTAAATATCAATCTAGATCTATGTATACATAAATAATGCATGTACATATACACGTGTGATTATATAAAAATGTAAAACTCACATGTCCACTGGCAGCAAATTCATCCACAGAGTCACATTGATCACGCACATGACCTGGACCAAGGCTAGGAGTGATATGAGGTAGGTCCACTTGTAACAATATATATACATATATATATCAACTTACATGAATATCTAGTGAAAAATTAAAATTAAAAATAATGAAAAAAGAATTGAAACATGTACATGCACACATACATGCACATCATCTAATATCAGATGACCTAAGTCCTCTACAACAGTCGCCTCCACCATATCCACCAAATGGTCAAGCAACGAATCAACATCTGCATCCATCTGATCTATCCCATGTCAGGCCATAAATGATGAATATAGAGGACTATGAAGGTGAGATGGCATCGACGATGATGAACCAAAACCAATCAACATATTAGTAAAACCCATAGTTTGTGCAGCTACTAAATGAACTGTAGGTGGATCTTTATCGCACTAGTGCTCGACTGAGAGTGATGGGATCCTAGAACTAAATGACCTTTGTATCTCAAATGATCTCTAATATGCTCTATACCAATCCCATTATCTGATGCAATGTTGGCATATGCCTCCAATAGGTCCTCAGCCAAGCAATGCAGAGTCATGCATGCCATATCTCTTGTAAGTGCATCAAACTGTGTAGGAGTAGGGATGCCGACCACTGTAAAAGGATCCATGGTGGTCCACTATGCTGAAAATGGCATGGATTGGGAATGTTTAGACATCAAATACTGACCTACACGATCATTAGATATCCTAGTGGTGGCAACTGCAATGTCACCTACATTGTCAATTGCTTCCTTTTGGGAAGTAACAACAACCTCATCTGCTATGGGGGCTAGAGCTAGGGTGAGAGTAGGAGACCTCTCACCAACCAATACCCTAAACACTGGGGGTGGTCTATCTAATTGATGATAGGTGGGTCTATCAGCAATCCTACCATGCCCCTGACCAACATTTGGTGGAATGTCTAGGTAGTTAACTTTGAGGCCCAAATGGACCTCAACATACAACTGCTGAACAAAATATAATGAAATCTGGTCATTGTTTGGGTATAGACCATGTGTTGTGAGAAATATTGGGTAGATCAATGAGGCCATAGCATGATTGACACATCTAGTGACCTAGTATCCCCTAACCTTATGCACATTTTGATAAAATGGAAAACAAGTGGCTTTTATCATTTCTTTGGTGACACTATCCTATATTTGTTTAAGGGGAACATCACCATGTACTTCTTCCCACATGCGGGAAAGAATAGCAGGAACTCTATCTAGGGAATATGCACTAGTCCTCTCAAGTTCATCTTATAGTTTTTCTAGACTATGCAATATTAACATGCATGGTTCACTATATATCCCTGGGTTTGCACCCTATGCCAATGAATCTCTCAATTTTTTAATCTCATTACTGGTATTTGCAAGCAAAGAATCTGGTGCAAGTGGAACATTATCTGCATTTTCCATGTTCTATATATACAGTACACCTAAAAGAGCAATGAGACTTTGGTAAATAATATATCTAGATAAAGGGAATACAAATCTAAAATAGTTGTAATAATTCATCTACTCATCAATAATATTTTCATACCATTAACAATTTTAAAAGAATTGGAAGACAACTATAATCTATAACATAGCATCCTTAAATGGTTCAAATTTTAAATGAAACGATGAAAGAAAGAATACAAATACAAAGATTAGTATAAAATTATTTGAAAATAATTGGGGATAAAAATATTTAATCTAATAGTTAACATAAATGAACTTCAAAATAGGATTATGTAAGTGGAAAAAAAGTTCTATTTCCTTCATTGAACCTAAATTTATCTAGTTAAGATATGTCTAAAATTAAGAATTCACACTAGAATATCAATATTCCATAAGAATCTCATAAAGAGGATGAATTTAATGGAAGATAATATAAAATCCTCCATATGAGGATGAATTTTATCATTACAATATGAGTGAATCATCTCAATTATATAGCCAAGAACATCAAAATTATAGATTGGGAAAGCAAAATAATCGACATTTATCATATTTTTATGTGTATACAGTTTAGATACCATCAAACTATTTAAACTTATAGATTGCATAAAGCTATAAATTGAATCGTTAAAACTAATTTATTAGAATCAAATCTAATAAAGTTTGACTTCATATTGCATACTTGTTATAAATATCTCACTAATCCAACCATACATTTTATATATGTTAAAAAATATATAATTGTTATGCCCATAATTTTTCACTATATCTTGACGTGGATCTCCTTCAACTAGATCAATTAAAAATTATTTGTAATATTGGAGGAAAATGGATTTAATATCTTTAGAGTTTCCATGGAACTACCTCTCTTGATCAACGATAGATATTATCCACTCTCGAGAATGTAAATATGTTCGAGATAACTAAAAAATAATTTATATCCCTTATATCCTTTCATCCAATGTAGCCTATCTCTTAATTGAGATCCTCTACCACAATTAAGTTCAAATATTCTAAGTTTTATTTCAATGGAAGTAACCACTTATTGTAGAAAATTTATTAGTAAGTGATAAAGCCAAAACAAGTTTTTTTTTTCTATTTGGATCCATATTTTTTTTCCATTCTAGATCTCTTTCTAGCCATATTATTATTGTAAGATCATAGTAAGGTAGTGCAATAGATTTAATCACATCATTCCACAATTGTATCCACTTACCATTTTGATGAGGTCTAGGAACATCAACCAAAGGGATATTAGGGAAGCAAGGTGATCAATTTGATTGAGGTGGGAAGTGTTGAGCTTGAAGGATAGATTATTAGGTATGAGGAATAAGAAGTTTGAACATTTTAAAGAATTGGGAGGTGATATGTGAGATAGGTTTAATAGAATCTACTTAAATAAGGGATTTTTGTGGAGAGGGGACAATGGAAAGAGAAATAACTAAGTTTTAATCTATCAATACAACTAATTTTTCCTTAGTTCACCATCTCTTTAGTTGGTCCAAGTGAACTAGTGATCAATATAAGAACATTTTTTGTCTAAAATGGGATCTAAACTCCTCATGGTATTTCTAGTTAGGATGTATGAATTCAATTATTTTTTAGAGAGTTTATGAGAACTAAACCAAATTGTATCTTGGTTTTTTCCACCATATCATATTCACCTCCTTGTAGCCATTTAGTCATAGGGTGGGCATAAAAATCCATTCCCACAATTTAACTTGAGATGAGTAGTCATTAGGCATACAATAAAGAAAAAATGAATAGGTATTCCTTGGATTAGTAGTAAGCACTAAGAAAAATTGTTGTTGGGGTCCACTCCTCAATAGATGATAAACTTAGCCAAGTATTGGGAAAGGTGGGTCAACCTTGCATCCTAATATTTTGATTTATTATTTTGTCCTCATATTAGGAAATAAGGCATCTCACTTTGTGTTGGTAGTTATTTTTCATTTGTTGAATGCTTCAAGGGAGGTGTCTAAGATGTTCTAAATGTATATAATATTATTATAGCTTTATAAGATGAAACCCCCTTATGACATATTCTTATGACATTTAAGAGCTCATGACTATAGAATATTTACAGTAAAGTATTGACAACATTATGAAAAATCATAAGAAATCTTTTAAGAAATAACAACTGTGTCAAGGAAAAAGATGTGGACATTTACAAGAACTTTTTTTTTTAAGAAAAAGTGGGAAACCACTTATAATTTTATTTATATATAATATTTTACATATAGCTGGTTCAGGCGGACATACTGGCAGGAAAGAACCAGCAAGAAAACCCCCAGTTGTAGTCCGAGTAACAAATTTTACAAAATATCAAAAAGACCAGTGAGGTCCTAGTACAAATGACCAATTGTCTGATTACAATGTTACAAAAGCACATTGGTTGAATACATCAGTACATATGCACATTCTCTTATGCACCCAAAATACCCAAAAGAAGACATCATACTAGATATACCTGTGACCTGAATACATAACACAGTGGAGATTACAAAACCTTACTAAACATAAGACTGATAAGCTAGGAAGCCACTTTCAAAAAGATGCAGATTTTCCACCAACATGCTGAAAGCCATTAACCGAGCTTTCTTTTGTTTCCACTCATTTACCTTTGTGTTGGTGATCATGCTCAAATGAAGGTTTTTATTTGTTAATAACAAGCACATAACGATAATAGAATTTCTTTTTGGATGAAGATGGAAGTTGCAAATCATGAATGCAAACATGACTTCTCAAGAAAGAAATGGCATGATATTTTCTTTTTAAATCATCAATCTCCTCCATGGAAATGGCAGATCTATATCTGTTTAGAACTTGGTAGAGATGTGAAGAAGTGTCATGCATTGTGGATAATAACATTCCTTGGAATATGTGAACATATGTCTCTTCTTATGAAATGAAACCTTCTTTGAATAATTAACACTAGAAATTAATGCAGTTTGGTGAGCATATTGTATAATCACACTAGAAACCAACAATGGAAGATTGAGAGTCTCAACTAAGAATTCCACCTTATAGATAACATTCATACTAGAAGCCAACAACTAAAGACCAAATTTTGTAAATAAAGTTCATGTGTTATATATCATGCCTTTGAGGGGTCCACAAGTACCATGAGCCTTTTGAAATCCTTCTCCATCTAAATTCATCCATTCCAAGACCATTGGGAGGTGGGTATACAATATGAGCCAAGTATTAATTTCTAATGTTAATTATTGAAAGAAGGTATATAAATTATTTGAGCATCTTAATTCTCATACAAAGTTACATCTTAGTCAGTTTCTCAATGTATGAGTTCCATATTTTGTAAATTTTTCTTAATATAAAAACATATTTTATTTCATTAAATTAACCTATCTATTCCATGTTACAAACGATGCTCTTATTTTAAATTATAAGTATCTAATTCAAAATTAATTAGTAATTTTCAAGATAGAGTACACACAATTTATTTAGTTAAAATAAAATAATATTCTTATTTCCATGTGAGAGTTATGTAGAATGGTAGTTTGATGTCTCGAAAATATTTCTTTCATATATACTAAATTTTTATCATTAAATTATGAGTGAATCATCTCAATTATATATCCAATCACATCAAAAATTTATAGAGTGGAAAGAAAAATAATCACACATTTATCATATTTTTGTAAGGTGTTCAAAAAGACTAAAAGTTTCCCTAGAAAGACCTAATTAAGGAATTAAAAAAATGGAAAGTGTCTACCTCATTGTATGTTGACCTTTCCCATATAAAAAGATCATGGAAATGCTAAATGGGTTGATATAAGATTTTTTAAGAATGAAGGCACAAAATTCATAACACTAATCCTAAAAGCAACAAGAAAGGAAATGAATAAAATCTTCCTAGTTATTTTGAAAGAAACTTTAAAAGGTTCTAAATCCCCTTCACACCCCTTTCTAAATGAAGATAAAATAAATAAGTTACCAAATATTTCTTAGAGTTTAAGGTGGTGATTTTAATATGATTTGAGAATAAATAAGATAAATTAGATGAAATCAAGTTTTGTTGTAAAGGTGATGAATTTTGGGGGAATAAGATGAAAATAATTTTGAACCTAGTTGACTCATTAAATGGAAATAAGATAGATTTTAAAGGGGCTTTATTTAAAATATGTAATAGTTAGATATGTACTAATACATTATATTCTCTATTTGATAGTTATTTCTTCCATAAACATTTCTTACAATCTTATAATTTATTAATAATAGTGATGTGTGCATCCCTAGACACTCTTTAATAACCACACTATTAATGTTTCTATTTTTACTAGAGGATACTCTAATTGAAAAGCATGTAAAGAGGAAGGGTTAGTTAACCTTGATATTAATGCAATGAAAGGTGGGATTATCTTGATGGTATCAAAGTTATCTTAAAGATATATTGAAGGTTTTTCTTCTATGCCTGAACACATTTAGTGAAATATAATGAATATGTGTTATCCTAGAAAAATATGTATAGCATTAAGGATAAAATTTAGGCTTTAAGTTGAAAGAAAATGTCAAATATTTAGAATAAAAATGGTGGGGATGGAATACAAGCTTCAATAATCTCCTTGTAATAATTAATTTCAATAATAAATGATTAAAACTAAACATGAATGGATATGTCACCAATAATTTTTAGATACAAGGACAAAAATTAGAGCCAAGATATCTTAGTTCAAGTATTAGGATAAAGGTATCAAATTCTTATTGCCGACACGGGTAGCACGGTTGGCTTGAGGCTGTGGGATGGCTCCTCATGGTCTTGGGTTCGACTCGCTCTCGGGTTTTCCAGGGGTATGGGTTGGCCGGCTGTTGCGTACCCCCCAGAGGATTAGTCTCGCCCCCGCTTGCCGGAATGTCGTTGGGCCGGGTTAATCGCGGGGACACCTCTTGGTTAAAAAAAAAAAAAGTTATCAAATTCTTATTCAATGTAAACATAGCCGAGTTTAACAGATAAAAAGTTGGCCCCATTAATACTAGGGGAGCATTGTCTAATGAGATTAAGTTGACACTATTCAATTTTTAGAAGTTAGAACCCTAACATTTATATGAGGCTTGTAAAATAGAACCTTATTAGGAAGAGTAGGAGAGGAGAAATGAACCCATAATAATTATACTTATACAAATAAAAATAATAATAATGTTTAACCATTTCAAAATGTTAAATTTGTTTCACTATGATGATCAATAGCTAATTTGTACAAGGAGGCCACAATTTATAGGGAAATGAAGACTACATAAGAGGAGAATTTATTAACATAGTAGCTTGGTTGTAGTTGTTTCTTTAGCATTAACTATTTTCTCTTTTTTCTTTTGTTGTTGAATATTTTATTTGATCTCTTAAAACTTATCAATGGTACTTGATCTTCATAATGATTATTTTCTTCTTTTTCAATTATTATCATCTTAGAAGGAATACCATTTGAATTTAGAGAAGGGAGAAATGTATTTTTCTTTTAAAGTATTTAAAATATTATATTTATTTGATGGTTCCTTATTAACCTCTTCCACTCCTTGGAAAAAATTATCCAACCACTTGAATCTCCTTATATTAATCAATTTACTTCTATGATTAATGTATGTGTTTTTAGTGATTTACTCTTTATCCTTTCAATTTATTCATGATATACTTTAATATAGTTATAACAAGTATATAATAATTTTTCATAATTGGATATGCCTTAAGAAACTCTTTAAACGTGAAATTATTTGATGAGAGAAGATATAAATTAAGGTTATTCTTTCTTACTTACCTCATGCTCATCCATATTTTTTGTCCATAAATATCTCAAATCAAATTGGATTTTGCAAAGAGGATAGCTATATTTTAAATATTCACTCTTAGTCAAATTCATTTATTTCTTTGTACAAATTTAAAATTGATTTATGTAATTTCACTTTTAATAGTTTTAACGTGGATATATGACTTGAATAGTTTTAAATATATATATATATATATAGTAAAGTGGACATATTTTTATATTTTCCTAATACTATAAAATTTAATAATACCTTCATTCCTTCTAATCCTAATAGAACTATTTTATTATACATTTCATTCAAAAAATCTAGTTTCTTTCCTCTAAATTTATTCTTCGATTCATACATTTAGCTCACCAACCATTTTTGGAGTAATGTCATAAGACTCAAAGGAAAAATATGAAGAATTTTATCCAAGTTTCCACTGTATGCACCTTAAACTTTATATCATGAACTATTTGATATAATTTCTCAAATAAATTTGTTAATGAACTGTTTGATATAATGCCTCAAATAAATTTCCAATAGTGTTTTTGATATAATGCCTCAAATAAATTTGTTAATGAACTATTTGATATAGGGTGCATATAATGGAAACACTATTTCTATCATACTCCATAAAAAATTACCATGAACTGTTTGATATAATGCCTCTAATAAATTTGTTAATGAATTGTTTGATATAGGGTGCATACAATGGAAACACTATTTTTATCATACTCCATCAAAAATTACCATGAACTGTTTGCTATAATGCCTCAAATAAATTTGTTAATGAACTGTTTGATATAATGCCTCAAATAAATTGGAGGTGCCCTGGTAGAAATGTATGCAAAATGTGGAAGCATAGACAGGGCATGTTAATTTTTTGATAGAGTAGAAATGTATCATAGAAATAGTGTATGTTGAAAAGGATTTAGAAACTTTCAAAAAAATGTAGTTTCAATTCAACAAATTTGAAAATTTTTGCATTTAAGGTTTAGAAATTTAACAAACAAACACATTTTGAAGTCTATGAAATTTGAATTTGACAAACCTGGTGCTCGATATGCAAGTTGGGTTGATGAACTATGGAGAGATGAAGTCGATTTGTTTGTCATTTGCAGATCACATTCGTCGTTCACCACATGCACATAGCACAGGGAAAGAAAAAAAAATGAAAAATGACAGTGACAAGTTCTTTTTTTTTATATCTTATTTGAGGGGTTTCGGTGGAACCCATGTTCGACCAAACCCCTTAAAATATTTTTTTTTTGTTTATGTTTTGGGGGTTTAGTCGAACCAATGGTTTGGTCAAACATATATGTTAGGTCGAACATAAAAGGTGGTTCAGACGAACCATTGAGTTCGACCGAACCCGTTGAGTTTGGGGAAAGGAAGAAAAATGAAATTTCCTTATAAAATTTGTAAACCACTATTGTGGTTTGACCCATTTCCTAATATCCTCTTATTCAATCCCCTCAAGTTCAATTTCCTTCCTCTACCCAATAAAACCCTTCATTCATCGTGCCTTACCCATCATCCTCTTCAAGCAACCATCTAGTTTCCTTTAAGAACTAAATGGTTTGAAGGAAGTTTTGAAATTATCAAAATATTAGAATATTAATTTAAATTTAATTTAATAGATAAATTTAATATATTGGAACCTACAATAAGCTTGTTCTAGACATATTAATACTTGAAAGATATCTTTGCTTGACATAGGGGCCACATATTAATAAATTCCTAAGTATGATTTTCCAGGGTTTAATAATCCATCTATAAAAAAGTGCATGACTTTAGTTTTAAGTATTTCTAAAAGGATCTTAACAAACTCTACATCACTAAAGCCTTTAAATTAGTATCCTTTAAAATATACCCAAGAATTACTAGTGTTATACATGAGTTGATGTGAATGAGGTTTCTCTAGATTCTCTTGCCACATATATTCTACTAATGGTCATGGATTTCGATATTGAGGGTGTACATATTAATTAATGAATTAGCTTAATTATCCCCACATTATCAGTGATTACCATAACTTCTAGATGTACAAAATTATGTCATACTCCCCACTAGGAAAACATGTTTCCATGAGGTGGCATAAGAAGAAAATAAAAATGAAATATATATGCTTTGGGAGCCTATATATATGATAATGTCAACTATTTCTTTCTAGTAGTGCTAGATGAGGAAGCAAACCATATAATCATTCTCTACCTCAACTAGCTTTATAACTTGTATTAATGTTAAATTTATAAATATTCATACCCTTGTTCCTTGTGGTAAGAATTAATTTATCTTTTAATATAATTATTTTTAGCAAGCCACTGCTATTCTTTTTGGGGTTTTTTTGTTAAGGTGTGACTCTCCTTCATAGTTTGTGTAATAAGGATTATATTTTAAGTATATCTCTAATATATAAAATATATTTTTCAAAAAAATAAATAATTGAGTATACACTAAAATATAAGCTATCTAAAGTTGTAGTATTTTAAATTCATATCATATAAATTATCATGGGGGTTATATATAAATTTCATCTAGAATATTTGTAGTTGTTATTAGAAAAACACTTAATTAGAGGAAATTATATCTAGAAAATGATAAATTAATTAATTTGTAGTCAAATTTAATTATTGAAGGATGAAACCACTATTCATGATTTTACATATGTATATAGGCAACCAACAAATTTTCACTAGCATCTATAACTATGAATTGAATGCTTGCTTGAATCTTAGAAACCTACATCACAATGTTAGCTCTAAAAACATGCACGATTGTAAAATGTTTTGAAATGATGTTTGAGATCTTGATTTTTGCAATAAATCACTGATAAATCCGCTCTTGAATGTCATTGATCATAAAATTTGCTATACTTTTTCTCTCATCAAAATTTTAGGATTAATTTGATTAAAAGACCTTGTATTTATAGGTATTTATCCTTAATTTCCCAAAAATTAAACATTACAAGCCAACATTAAAATTTGAATTCAGGGACAATAAAATATCATCAAAAAAATATTTTAAATTTAGGTTCAAAGGCCTAGGGAGGACCCATTTTCCCATGAGGCACCTATTCCTAGAACACACATTTCTCAAGGTAAAGTGTGTTGTGTTGGCATTAATTGTTGTTGGGTTTCCCCTTTGGAAAATATATTTTATTAGGCTTGTATATGTAAAATAAGGCTTGTTTAGGCATAATTAAGTCCAATTTATTTGGGGGGCACAAACAAAGTGTAAAAATGTAGAATGTACATTTTCCTACTCTACGCCACCAACGAGGAATAATTCAGTCTGTAAAGCTAGGTGGAAAAATTCCTTGTACCTATATCCACGCAACATACGTCAAGTGTACCTATTCATATACATAATAGTCATAGCACATATAATTCTCAAATAGGGTAACATCATAGTCATAAAATACTCATCCAAATATACATGTGCATAATCATCAAAATAAAATAACATAATCCATCATAATATGACCATAATATAATTAGATCGAATGGTGCATTTGAAATTGATGCCAATGTAAAATAATGATGCTATGAATAATATTGAATCAAGTATAAAGGTAGAAGCATACTATCAAATCCAAAATATGTACTAAAGATTGCAACATGAGAGACACTACAAGTAAAAAATTAAAAATTAAAAAAAAAATCTTCAATTTTTTCTTTGAAATCAAAGCCTAGATTTGAACTCTAATGGCCAATGGGCCCTACCAATGCCTCCTAAACTCTATAAAACACTCAAAATTCCTTATCTTTACTCATAATTTAATTTCAACATCTAGGTTGAAGAGAAGAAAAAGAGTGAGTGAATGAGTGTAATTGAAGTGCTAAAAGTGTAAGAGGGGTGAGAAGGAGAAAGAAGAAGAAGAAGATGGATTCTACACCAAGTTGGAAGGATTTTTTATGAATAAGGTAGGATTCTAAGGCTAGATTTTGAAAAAAAAAAATCATTAGTTTTATGTTTATATTTTAATTTTATTCATAATTTCATAGACATTGTTGCAAGTTTATATTCAAGGATTCATTGCAATTTTCATTGTTCAATGGTCATATTTTCATCAAAATTCAACATTGAAATTTACATTTTATTTTCAAGGTGGGTATGTGCAGGATCATCATGGGAAAAATAGGCCCTTAAGTGGCAAAAATTCAGAAAAATCAAAGTTAGGAAACTTGACGTAAAAATTTGAATAAGTTATCAGTATTATTTCAAAACTAAGAATAAAATCTGTAGCAAATTGAATGTAGTTTCTAAACTACTAGGTTTATTTAAAAAAAATCTGTTTGGTGAAAATTTTAAATTTCAATGAAGTAGTACTTAAATTTTAGGGAAAAAATAAGAAGTAGGTGTCTGTTTGACCACCCTAACCACAATAAAATGATAATATTTTTTTATAATATTTTAGATATATATAGAGGAATCATGTCACGATGTGATGCATATTTTTTTGTAATTATTTTCCAAGTAAATAATTAATTATGAATTTTTATTACAACTTTTAAAAAATATAAAAAATTGTATGTTTGACCACCTTAACTTGGTCAAAACTTCATGATTTTTTTTTTTTTAATCCTATAGTATGCAAAGCATAGAATATGACACATGTTTCAAATTAAAAAAATGTGACACCATTTGAAAACTATAAAAAAATTTCAATTAGCCTATCAATTAGGACTTTAGTTGTGATTCAAATAGAAAATGAATAATAATTATTTATTAAATTCAAAGTAAAGCATAATTTATATCAATGGAAATATGAGAATGTCCTTTAAAAACCATTTTCATTTCATCAATTTTGGGTAAAAAAATTTGTTAGCCACATACACTACACATACTCATCATATTGCCACTTTTTGGCTCATCATGATCTTGCACATACCCAGTTTATCAAACTAGACTGAAAATTTTGTGTATCCTATAATTTTTTGCTTTGTGTAACCTAAAGTAAGGAAAAAAAAAGTGAAATCCTTGGTTGAAAAATATTAAGAGCAATGATTTTTATTTGTGTATCCTCTGCTTCTATGTTTCATGTAATCTAAAGTAAGAAAAAACAAAAGAAAATCTTTATTTCTTAGACCTTTGCATGTGTAGTTTGAATTTTAATTTTAGAATTATAAAATTATACATTTTATATTATTTATTTTAGTGTCACAATGAGTACTCATGGCATAAGTGAGGATAAGGTTGAGGTTCATAGTGAAAGTATTGAATTTGATTATACACTTGAAGTTGAGACTGAGAGGGGTGGCCATGACGATCAAATCCAAACCACTAGTTACATGTTGAGTGAAGCTGGAAGTATCAATTACCTCTCCATATTACCTGAAAAATATTATAAGGTTCATTTTAATCATAAGTCTCCTTTGAAACAATTTAGAACAAAATTATCTAGAAATCCTGGGACATCTAGGGGCACAAGGTTGTGGAACTGCCACTCTTTAGGCCTTGAATTTTTTGGTAGCATTACCAAAGTTAATTCCTACATCCTTTATATCCAAAGAAAATGGTGTGGACGAATGTAAGTTTCTTGGGAAACTAGCAAACTTGAAATATAGAGTTGAGATATATAAGATATTGGGTGTTAGTGAAGACAATACATTTGGACCGGTATCCACTACTTTCTCTCATATGTTGTAGAGTCATCAGGGCCAACCACATGATTGTATTTCTACTTTATAGAGGAAAGTTTCACATATAATAGGTTTTTCTTGAAGGTCTCATGTAGTCGAGTCTAGGGGGAAATGCAAGTTGACAAGTATTCTAGTAGTGATAAACCAATCTAGTTGAGTTGTTCAATGTGTAGTTGAAGGATGATATAGATTATGCCTTTGGAAAATTCTTTGTTTCTAATGGTGTCCCATTTCATGTGGATCGATCTCCTTATTATAGGGAGATTATTTTGATGGTATCAAGGGAAGGAATATCATATGTGCCACCAAGGGAGACAAAAATTGAGGACCACAATCTTATATAAGAATTATTCCAAGATAAATGTGTTAATGGAGAAAGTGAAGTAATGTTGGGTGCAAAGTGGATGCAATATAGTCATGGATTGGTGGATAGACATTAGGCACTATCCACTCATCAATATCATGGTTACATGTATAGAGGGACCATAATTTGTTAAGGCACATGTGATCCCACAATAGTGGTTTACAATTTTTGGCCAAACTGAACACTCAAATATTGTTTTTTAACTAAATATTCACTTTCGGGAACCTATAGTGGCTAAACCATGAGGAATTTGAAGATGATGAAAACTAGAGTTTCTTGTCATTTTTTCTATAGATTCTAAATATATTTTTTCTAGTTTTTTTGGAATCAATTTATACTTCTTTTTCCATCTCCCTTGAAAACTAGTTCTTTTGAGAAAAAACATTTTTAAAAAGTGATGCTAACCATATTTTTTTTCAACTTTTTATCCATGAAGGATAAAATTCTAATTCTTTCAAATTTAGATTTGTAACTTTGATATCTAGTGCTTGCACTTGGTTAGATAGCTTTTTATTTAATATTTTTTCTTTAATCAATTTTTAAAGTCAAACCAATTACAATTCATACATAACACGATCGTATAATGAGTAAATTTTTTTGTATGTATCGAAATTCAAATTTTTTTTGTTCGATAAAGGACTTCAATATTTGGTGCACTCATATTTTTCATTTTTTTTCTATAATCTATACTATTTTTCCACATGTGCAGAACAAAGAGCTTGATTTTTGGTGAAAATCATATGTTTAATAAAACTAAAAAACAAATACATAATAAAACCAAAACATATTAAAATTATATTTGTTGGATAGCTCGTTTTGAGGAATACTTGATTCTAGTTAGGTTTGTGAAGTATCTGCCATTTTCATCTTCAACTTGAGCTTTGATGTGAAAAAAATTAGATATTTTCTGTGTCTGAGCGAGAGAATGAGGGATAAGGGGATCAAACGAACACCTAGGGGTTCGAGCGAACCACCTTTTAATTTTCATTTCCTTTGGTTTTTTGGGCGGGAAATGGGGGACAAGCATTTAAGTGGGTTTTCTCAAACCTGTAAGTTCGTTCGAACCCCTAAAACTATTTTTTTTGCCATGGGCTCATTTTTTGTAAGTTTTCCTTCCTCCAAATTGAAAACCACTATTGTGCCTTCACATGCACTTGACTAGTTAAGATATTGCAAATATATCAAATTTTAGTTTTAGATCCTCAGGATGCTATTGAGGAAGTTGGGCCACAAAATATGGTCTCAATAGTGATAGATGCAACCCATGTGTGCAATTTTTTAGGGAAATTGATTCAAAAAATGTAGACATATTTTGTGAACTCCTTGTTTTGTGTATGCCATGAATAATGTGTTAGGGTTAGAAAGAAGATATCTAACATTTAAATACATAATTGATTAATAAAACAAAGAAATATAACACACACAAAATTATAGTAGAAATAAAAAAATACAAAGAATTTAGCGTGGTTCACCCAATTCGGGCTGCATCCACAAAACCACAACCATCCAATGATTTTATTATCCAGTATAAAACATATTACAATCTTGCTAATAATGCCCTACTCTAACCACCATCCAAATTGCTTATAATAAACATTTTAGAAGCTTCCAAAATTAGGGTGGTACAAAGTCCATTTTTTTCTTTTTCAGTGATTTTTACTTTTTTCGCGATGAAGCAGAAAAAATGGGAATTTTTTTTTTCCCGGGGCTTACCACCCTCTAACCCCTGCCTACGGCTCAGCCTAGCCCTAGACCCTGGCAGGAATACATGAAGAGTGTATAGTATAGCATGATCAATCACCACATACCAACATAATGCACTCAAGTACATGGAAAGGATTAATTGGATAAAAGCAGTGGTCAACAATGCTAGAGATTTGTAAATTTATATCTACAACCACTACACTTCACATGCACTCTTTAGAATATTCTCTAAGAAAGGGTTATTGAAGCCTATTGATACTAGATATATGCATCCTATTCCATTCTCTTGGAGAGAACTCTTGAGTTGCAAGAGGAATTGCAACTAATGGTTATGATAACAAAATGGAATCGATGGCTTAAGTCCAAGATATAGTAGGGGAAGAGAGTGAAGGATATAGTGAAGAGTGATGTTTTTGGGATGATGCAAAATACAATATCCATAATTGCTCCAATATTCTAGTTGATAATAAATGGAGATGCCAATACACCTAACCTATGAGAGGTGTATGAGTGCATTGATAATATGCTTGACCAAATGAGGGTTTTTTGTGTGAGAGAAGGACCCCACATTAGCATTATACATTGAGAACATTCAACCAATCATTCATCAGAAATGTGAGAAGCTCAAAAATCCCTTGCACATGGATTCCTATTCATTGAACCCCAAGTGGTACAAGAAAAGGCCAAGTAGAGTTACACCCTTACATAATGCTGAGGTAAAGGAAGGGTTCTTTGGGGCCATCAAAACGATGTATTATACTATACAGGACAACATCATTCATACTGAGTGGAAAAAAATTTCCACTCTTACGGGTTATTTTGAGGTGACCAAGATGGATATGGAAACTGACACAAGAGGCCCCAATTTTATGGTGGAATTTCCATGGACCAATTTCTTTGACTACCACTCTAGCCATTCAATTGCTATCTTAGGTTTCTAGCTCTTCAACTACTAAGAGGAAATGCTCTAATTATAGCTTCATCCACTCTCTTAAGAGGAACAAAGTTACATTTAAGAGAGAAGGGAAGCTTGTGGTTGTACATAGTGCTTTGTGTCTCATTGATGGCAAGACACTTGTATACTAATTTTCCAAAGTTTCATTTGTAAATCAACATTGTAATTCTTATAAATATTTTTATAACTATTTTCTCATTTGTTATATGTAAATCAACATCGTCCATTGTCTCCAAACTTAGGTCCTTGTTCCCCCCATTCTCAAAATCCATATTGGTGTCCTCATGTCAAGAAACTATGTGTCCAAACATTATATTGTGTCACATTTCTAGTTTCACAATCTTATGTCTAAGAGAAAATATTGATCAAATCCAAATTTCTCTTCTCTTAATAAAACCTTTTATCATCCATGCAAACTTATTAGAGTCTAGTAAAGGCACACAACTAGTAGAAACAATGATTGGAGAAATGATGGAAAGTAGAAACTTCAAAGGTTAGAAAAAGGAGAACTCCAAAAATAACACTAATCAATTAAGCTATAATTAAAATTATTGGATGGAAGGTGAAAAGGAGCTAAGTTGGGATTATATACTAAAAATAATAATCTATATTTAAAGTTGGAGAGAAATCTAACACGATGATATTTATCTTCAGGGTAAGAACTATTTTTTTTTTTCAATATTGTTAGTTTTTCTTGTCTTTCTTTACACTTCTGGAGCAAAAGATTGAAAAAAAATATAGAGGAATTGAACCAAATCAACTACTAAAGAGGAAAAGAAAGTCAAATACAAATTAGCTATACAAAGTGACTCATTCCAAAATTCATTAATTAAATATAGCTTTCAAGAATTAAAAATGCTATATGGAATAACATGGACAAAAATAAAAATAAAAAATATTCTCTAAGAACTTGTGTGTACACATGTTTTTTGACTACAAGGAACCTAAGTTTATAAATTAGATGAGAAAAATTTCCAAATTCCATAATGTGTCTTAACAGACAAATGAACAAGATTCAATATTTGGTGGGGTGAATCTTTTAAATAAACCAAAAAGAAACCTAAAAGATACAAAGAATTTGGCACTTGAGGATTAATTAGTGATTGGAACTACAAATAAAAACATTAGAAAAAGATTATTTCCATCAAAACCAGTGGAGGGATTTTAATTGGATTTTATTTTGTGCGTGTGAGCTCTCATGTTCTGCCACAAGTATCTTCCACTTGTCATCCAGAAATACCCAAAAGTTGTCTACAATGGCTCCACTATTCTGTTAAATTCCACAAAAGTATGAAATACATAGGTTAATTTAATTTAGTCTAATTTAAATATCAATATCCACAAGCACCAAAAAATGATTAATGGTTTTGAAAAATAGTACACAATTGAAACCACTATTCATGATTTTACATATGTATGTAGACAACCAACAAATTTTCACTAGCATCTACCAAAAATTCTCCTCATGAACCTTACCATACATTTAAAGATTATTAACCATTAAAGTATAAATATTAAATAGAGCTTTAAAATGTGGATTGTAGTTGCATATGCATAGATACAATAGTATGCAGTCATTGTATATGTTTTTTTATTTTTCTAAATCACTTGGTGGTGAACACTAGAAAATATGATGGATTGGTATTTTCAATTTATTTTTGAGTTTTCAAGTATGAAATTAAATTGTATTGAATTTTTAAAGTGTCAAGCACACAATCTAATTAAAATAAATTGAATTGATAAATATGTATATGATTAAAGTAAATTAGAATGAGAATGAAGAATAAATTAAGATAAAAATGATGTTTTGAGAGGGAAGAGGAGAAGGGATGTTATAAATGTAATGTAATATTTTTTTATTTTTTTAAAATCTATTTTAAGATACATATGATAATGTAATTATATTTTATGGTTAGGTAAATTATATTAAAAATAATAAAAAATATATGATCATAAAATCATAATAATAAACATCATTAAGGAAGATCAAGTAGCTAATATTTAGTAAGAAGGTTACCTTCATTCACTTATTCATGAGATTATGAATCTCATACATATAATTGAGGTAGAGTATGATTTTGTTGCAATTGTAAACATTTTATCTAAAATAATAGCTACCCATCATTACAATAAGTAATTAATTTCATTTACTAAGTAGTTTTATCCACAAAACCCTTTATTCACCTCACTTACTAAATGCACATCACCAATTATCTAAATTAAATAGATTCCAAACCTATTATTAAATTAATGAAATTCCAAATAGGACTAAGACAACAGTAAAGGCATCTTAGTCCTCTCGAGGACATTTTTTAGAAATTCTTCCAAATTCGATTCCAACGTATGAAGATTCTACATCTACCCTGAAAAACAACAGCGAGACAAAGACAATAGTAAGGGCGTCTTAGTCCTCCCTACCACATTTTGAAAAATTCTTTGCATTTGTGGAATCCTCACAGCATCTCAAGACTTTCTAGGTACATACATCCTAACTCCCTATTGCATAATTTTATCATTTGCATCCTTCATTTAGCTTGCATTATTAGATTTTGTGAGTTGAATGCTTATTTGTCTTTTCCTTGAGCTTTTGCTTGGTGGTGAACCCCTTAAAGATGAAAAAACCCCCTCCTATGTCCTCCTTGTTGAGAATTGACTCACCTTGCGAGGTTGATAGTCAATCCAATTAGGGCTCCTAGGACATTATTGAATGAATGTGTGGAGAAGAGTGATATTATTATCCCCCTTTTCCTATACATTTCACAATCCCCTCAAACTCAATCTCCTTCCTCTACCCAACAAACCCCTTCATTCATCGTGCCATACCCATCATCCTCTTCAAGCAACCATTTACTTTGCTTCAAGAACTAAATGGTTTGGAGGAATTTTTGAAAATATTAAAATATTGGAATATTAATTTTAATTTAATTTTATAGATAAATATAATATATTGTATCCTACAATAAATTTTTTCTAGACATATTAATACTTGAAAATATCCTTGATTGACATAGGGGCCACAAATTAGTGTATCTCAACCAAGGCCCTTACTTTTCATTTGTCCATAGCTATTTATTTATCAAAATAAATTCCTAAGTGTGATTTTCTAGGGTATAATAATCCATCTATAAGAAAGTGAATGATCTTTAGTTTTAAGTATTTCTAAAAGGATCTTAACAAACTCTACATCACTATAGACTTTAAATTAGGATTGTTTAAAATGTACCTAAGAATTAAGAGTGTTATACATGAGTTGATGTGAATGAGGTGTCTCTAGATTCTCTTAGCCATATATATTCTACTAATGTTCATGGATTTTGATATTGAGGGTGTACATATTAATTAATGAATTGGCTTAATTATCCCCACATTATCAATTATTACCATAACTTCTAGATGTACAAAAATATGTCCTACTCCCCACTAGGAAAACATATTTCATTTGGCTCTTTCCATTTAACCAAATCATACATGAGGTGGCATAAGAAGAAAATAAAAATGAAATATATGTGCTTTGGGAACCTATATATATGATAATGTCAACTGTTTCTTTCTAGTAGTGTAGATTTGGAAGCAAATCATATAATCATTCTCTACCTCAACTAGCTTTATAACTTGTATTAATGTTAAATTTATACATATTCATACCCTTGTTTCTTGTGGTAAGAATTAATATATCTTTTAATATAATTATTTTTAATAAGCCACTGCTATTCTTTTTGGGGTCTTTTTTCTTAAGGTGTGACTTCCATTCATAGTTTGTGCAATAAGGATTATATTTTAAGTATATCTCTAATATATAAAATATATTTTTCAAAAAAAAAACAATTGAGTATACACTAAAATATAAACTATCTAAAATTGTAGTATTTTAAATTCATATGATATAAATGATCATGGGGTTATATATAAGGTTCATCCAAAATATTTGTAGTTAATAATACGTACACCCTATACTACGATTACAAAATTAAAATAAGTCCTCAATGCATGATGCTCTATGGTCTATAATATGAAGGAGCTGTTCGGTAACCATTCCATACATGCTATAGTGGGTTTTGTTCTGCATCAGATATGTCGACTAGGTGATGCACAAGATCTAATCAGTTAAGATAATGGTAAAAACTTACAACACGAATCTGAAAATAATACTATATAGGCAATAGCTATGCAAAGACACCTATCAGACAACACTCTTAAATAGAATATTCAGCTATGAGCAACTTACAACACGAATCTGAAAATAATACTATATATGTAATAGCTATGTAAAGACACCTATCAGACAACACTGTCTTAAATAGGATATTCAGCTGTGAGCAACTTACAACACGAATCTGAAAATAATACTATATATGTAATAGCTAAGACACCTATCAGACAACACTCTCTTAAATAGGATATTCAGCTGCGAGCCTCCATGAAGGGCAGACAAGCAGTGGAGTTTTTTTGGGAACAGTTAATCCAAACTCTTCCTCCAAATCCACCTCACCCTCCACAGTCCAGTCGAAGCAATGAAGAAGCTGAGCAAGTGCCAACTCAACAACAGAAAGACCTGTGGAAATCCCAGGGCATCCTCTTCTTCCTGTTCCGAAGGGCAGCAAATCGAAGTCCTGGCCTCTCACGTCCTTATCATTGCCCATAAACCGCTCGGGCTTGAACTGATGAGCATCGTTCCAAACGTTTTCATCCCTTCCCATCGCCCACAAATTCACATACACCCTTGTCTTTGGCGGAACAAAATATCCTCCAACGCTGCACCCTTCCATCGACTCGTGGTGGAGCAGAGGAACTGGCGGATGAAGTCTAAAAGTTTCCTTCACCACGCATCTCAAGTAGTCCAGCTTCACGACGTCACTCTCCTTTACTCTGCGATTTCTGCCCACTGAAGATTCCAGCTCTTGCTGCGCTCGTGCTAGCGTTGCAGGATTCCTCAGCAGCTCAGTCATTGCCCATTCTACTGTTGTCGACGATGATTCTGTTCCGGCAGATAACATGTCCTGCACAATTTTTCTCTTCTTGAGAAAATATACACTGGCAAACAGAAAAGCATTTTTTAAAGCAGATCCCAAATTTTTAACTTACCAATATGATTGCTTTAATGTTGACTCGTGAGATTGTTTGACCCTCCGTCTCGGCCATGTCGAGCATCACGTCTACCAAATCTTCAACATGATCTTCTTCCTTCGCTTTTCTTTCTCCCGATCTACGATGAATGTGCTCATCGATTACTTTCTCAGCAAATCCATCGAATATTTTGTGAACGGCCTGCATGCGACCACGGAATCCTTGCAAGTCGAGCCAGCCGAGATAAGGAATGAAATCACCAACGCAAAATGCACCGCCCACAGCAAACAGCTCGTCATTCATTTGTTTAAAGCCAAGCCCTCCACTCAATTCGTTGTCGGAATACGTCCTGCTGGCAAACATTCTGCAGATAATATTTCGAGTAAGGGAGGAGAGCCTCTTCTTCATATCCACACACTGCGCTCCGTGCCCGCTTTCCTGCCATATGGAGGTGATCATGGCAGACACTTCTTCCTCTCTCACAAATCTGAAAGAATCGTTTCTCTTCACCGTGAGCAGCTCCACCGTGCACAGCTTTCTCATGTGCCTCCAGTACGCACCACAGGGGGAAAACGCCACGTCTTTATGATCATAGCATGTTTATTTCCCGTTTGTACAGATCGGTCTGCTTGCAAAGACCAAATCATGCGTTTTGAGGAACTCTTTGGCCATTGCAGGGGAAGACGCCACAACAGCGGGGGCGGAGCCCAAACGGAGACACATAATGGATCCGTACTTTTTTGCCAGCGTCGTAAGAGCCTGATGAGGAAGGTTTCCCAAGAGATGGAGACTTCCTATGACAGGCCATGGACGTGGTCCAGGAGGCAGTTTCAATTTGCTGCCATTGCTCCTCCTCGGCTTATACAAAATACAGTAGAAGAAGAAGAAAATCCCAAGTCCAATAGTCACGGCCGCATTCAGGGACTCCATGCTATGAGAAAAGGGAAATCTGTGAGTCTGCAATGAACGAAATGACATATTTTTATAGCATCTACAATCCACAGAAGTCAATAGGATTTAAGATAACGATGAAGAAGTTTCCAGTTTTATCTAATTTTACATTCTCAAATAAGATACGTAAATTATCAACGTATAAGATGTCTCTACGTCTCTTAATTGAATCCGATATCTTTATACACTCGACATTCCGGGAACCAACCCATTTTAACATACACGACATAATTGCCACAGAATAATAAAAAACACTGGACAATATGAGGTGAAGATTCATTCCAGAAACTTGGAATGCATATGCACCGCACCACACAGAGGTTTTTGAGCCGGTTTAGGGAATTTCTGCGCAGTGTAAGGAGATAGCGTCACACGTATTTTGTGAGTGACAGACTCGCACGTAAACTACTTATTGCAGAGTGGGTCTAAGACAAATTTGTTCCTATGTATAGGAATCGGTAAACAGAAGACCATGAGATTGAAATCTTAGCCAATTCCCCACGTTTTTTTTTTCCTTGGTCTATGCTGTCTCCAAATAGATTTTTGACTTTAATTTTTAATTAATTGGGTCTATGCAGCCCTCAAAATGAACATTTGACTGTATGTTTTTTTTAAATAAAGAATGTATTGTATCTTTATTTTTAATTGATTAATAATTACATTCAAATGTTCATTTTGAGTGTTGCATAGACAATTCCCCACATTCTTTGTCTATGCAACCCTCAAAACAGACTTTTGGCTTTAATTAGTAATTAATTAAAAATAAAGAATGCATTGTATCGTTATTTTTAATTAATTAATAATTATGGTCAAATGTTCATTTTGAGGGCTGCATAGACAATTTCAGCCACCACACATTCTTGCTCTTTTGAGATCATATCATCTTTGCATTATTGACAGTTTGTTTGTTGGTTGTCTTATTCTTTGTAATTATTTTGTTCCTTTAAGTTTCATATAATTTTTTATTCAAATGATATTAATGGCAAGAAATGACAGTTAATGTAAATAGAAACAATCATTCTAGATATTTTGAGAGAAGTTTAGAATTTCAAAGAAGCATGCAAGTTTTCACTAAGCGTCATTGTCAATATAAATGAAAGTAAATTTTTTTAATAATGTTTACGGATTTGTTTAATTCAAATTAATTAATTTACTTAATTAGTAATTGTATAGTAGGTATTAGATTTTTTTATAATCTATAAAGAGGATTAGTATATATTGTTCAATATAACAATTATGTTGAGTTATAGTGATCTTTTATATAAAACTTAACATACATAGTAATAATGTTTTTGATAAGGGATAGTCAAATTAAGTTACTAATAAGAATACCGAATTGATTGAAAAAAGATTGAATTGCTTATGATTCAACAACTTAATCTTGATGAAATGCATTTTGTCTAGTACAATGTATTGAAAAAAATACCATACTCTCATGAAATGTTTCCAATGTTGGCCAAACTCAAATGAATTAATATCTTTTAATGAAATGTGAAAGGTGGTAGAGATTGTGGATTCATTAATGTTGAGTGTTGCTACACCAATTAGAACAAGCAATGCAACACTAGTTGGAACAAGTAATAACAAGAAGGTCAATTGAGAAGAACGAAATGGGTTTAGAGGATGCACATCTTATTCTACAAATCAAGTATGACTTTCCAATGCCTTGTACGATCATTTCAAGGAAATTTTTCCTTTCATTCTTACAAAAAGGGATAGAGTATTATCATATGCAACATGCTACCCACTTAATAAATTTCTTAGGTCAAGAATCATATTTCCTTGTTGCATGCAAGTTGGTGTGTTGATCAGTTATATCTATGAAATTAGCTACTAAAACCTATAAGGAGATGGGATGCTACAAGAACCCTAATTGTGGTTGTTGTCAATGTCATGCTTATCAAGCATGTCAAATTCATCAAAGTCATGAGGAACACCCATGTAAAGGAAAAATAAGATTTACTACTCTTCAACCTCAATCACATTCAATGACTCGATGTCAATGGAAAGGGTGTGTAATGGTTTATATAAAAGGATTTCATCCCCCAAAAAGGACCCAAAAGCATATATTTCCCTAACAAGAATTCCTATGAATCAAGGTTTTTCACAAATAATTGTTAAAACTACACCCCTCCATTATTGATTAGTCGTACAAAAAGATACAAACTTGCAATTTTGTGTAGCTTTAATTAATGTCAACAATTCTAATGATAATGGTCTAACCACACATGTAATCAATAAATGTTGAACTTGAAACACACACATTATCATATGCAATAACATGAAACTATATTTTTTTGGTTCATTCAAATACACAAAGGACCTACTACATACTATAAGGAGGGATTTTAACAAAAAGTGATAACACTTTTGGGATTAAATATTTGGATCAACCACACTCTTTTCCTTGAAAAATAAAATTTTATTGTAATATGCTTATTAAAGTTGATAGCATCAAAGATATAACTAAGCATATCAAAATACATCTCTACCAATGTTTAGCTTGTGTAGCATATTTTCCAAATGTAGTTGGGGATTGCAAGGTGAGAGAAGAAAGTAGTAGTCAACAATTTCTTTCTAGGTGGAAAGTTGATGGAGTTGTGGATTTTCAATTTATCACATAAGAGTAGGCACATATTTTGCATGAAAATTCTTAGAAAGGAGTAAATATGATACAAGCTGTAAATTCCAAGGAAGTTTATAGTGAAATGCCAACAAGGATCCTTTCTTACATAAGTATGTTTCTTTAGTGTGTTTGGTAAGTCATTCTGATTCAACACGATTGATTTGATCAACATAGCTCATGAATGAATCTACTACTAAGATTGCAAGTGTGTCCAACAAACATTTATCAATGGTGCAACATTGAATTTCTTCCCCCACCATTATTTTGGTTCCAAGTAGATACATAAATATTGATATATATTTATGACACATTTTACAACATCTTGATCCATTTAATTATTTCTCTTAATGGTAAGTGCTTAATGGAGCCAAAATAAGTTATGGATAAGGGTAGAAACTATATGTTACTTAATACTTAGTAGAAGAGAGAAAAAGTAATAATAAATAAAAATGAGTCAATAAATATGTAAATTAGTTGTAGAGGAAAGAATCATAACCATACCAATAGTCTTGTATTCTTAAAAGCTTCTTCAACTCTTATTCTTAGATTCTAGTTAATCTATTATACATTTTGTTGCTACCAAATGTGGGCTGTGAACAATTTTTTGGATCCTCTATTGATGGCAACTATTTTTTATTATTTAAGATGGTAGGCTAGGCATGACATTATGCAAGTGTAGTCACTTTACATGTATTATACTTAAATTGAAGAAAAAAATAGGGCAACCAAGTTGTCTAATCATATTAGAAACCTCCCCTTGATACTTTATCCAAAATGATTATGTGCTACACAAAGTTGAGACAAAATGCATTACACTATGCAAGCTTGTTATTAGGAAAGCACTACAATTATTATTGAACTTTAGAAACCATCCCTTGAAGGCTATCCTCGAAGATCATCCTTTTTGAAGCAACCAAGATCACTTGCAAGATAAAAATGCTTCTAGAAAAAATAATATGCAAGATGAATCAAATGTCATATGCAATAACAACATCATCATGTAAAATGTACAAAATAGCATTACATATATTGGCAAGGATGAGGAGGTGAGAAGGTAGGACTGACACTCTTGTAGGATTTGGTAGTGAACTTCAAGGAGATAATAGTGAGCTACCATAACCTAGAATCAGCTACAAAAGAAAGACACACCTTCCACAAGAGAGTATGGCAAGAGAATACGTTGCTTGATATTGATGCAATAATGTACAATGATCAATATTGGATCAATGATAGTACATCCCCTATGATTTATAAAATGTACAAAAGGCCTTTCCTATATAGGAAAGGTGAGAGATAGGATTAGATAATATTAAATGACAAGTTTCTTAATCCTATGACATGAGACAACTAAAGCTAAGATAGGATCACATGAGAACTAAGACCTCTAGAAAGATTCTTAGGAGATAAATAAAATTAACATGTGAAAAGGACCTAATAGATGAACTAGGTAGGTAAAAAAACTTATTCACACTAACATCCCCCTTAAGTGCAACTTATAGAGAAGTAAACAAATGCAAGAATGTAGATATGATGCAATGATGTATGGATGATGGGATGGGCTTGAGCCACTAGGCCATGTTAGGTACTATTTTATAAATTATCTCTCACAAATGGAGTAAAGTAGATTAATTGCATCGGAAAAAACCCCTCTCCAAAAGAGAGAATACAAGAAAAAATCATGTAAAAGTGATGAAAGAAGTGATAAATGAAGGAATTATCATGAATCCCCGAGGGCTACATCCACCAAAAATATATAAGGGATATCCCCCCATAAGAGGGAAGAAGAGATACTGTGTAACCCCCCCATAATGTTTAATCTCTTACAAAAATGGTGGATGCTTGAAGAAAAAATATGATCCAAATTCTACAAAAAAAATTCCTCACCTTGGGAAGAAAGAAAACCAAGTGTATATGCAAGAATAATTGCCACTCTGAATATGCAAGAATAATTGCCACTCTGAATAGGAATTACTAGGAATAAGAGTGAATATATATGATGATGCCTCTAAAATGTACTCATGTTTCACCTTGTCCATGGAAGATGATTCCACGATAAAATTAGGTACATGATTAATAAAAGAAGAAGGTGAAAAACTAGGATCAAATTCTAACTAATGTAGAAAAATTTCCAAAGATAATGATGGATTGAAAATGGTAGTGCAATGATTATCATTAAAGAGGAGCTCGATAACCCGTCAAATGTTTCCTCCAAACCTACATTATGAGATTCACAAAAAATAAGATATACCTATCAAATGTTCATCCCACAAAGCTAAATCTAAAATACAAAGATGGTTATGCTAAGCATGAATTATGGGAGCATCAGTCAATGACTCTACACAAGGAATCAATGATAATTATGGATCAATAACTTTATTTGAAGGAGAAGGATAATCTAAAGAAGCCTCATCATCTTCATATAAAGATTCAAATATAGATTTAAAGAACCAAACTCCTAAATAGTATCATATGTTAGTGTGAAGTGTCTTTATGCATCTTGTTATCTTTTCTCCAGTTCCTACACCTAGTAGTCCTATTCACACTCAGGAGATTATGTTCACTTAGTGGTTTAGTTGTCTCACCTCATTGAAACTTGACATATATGCCTTCACACTTGTCCCAAGTGTTCTACATTTGTCACGTCACTTGGAGGGTTATTCAGTCTTTATATTTCACCTTCCTACCTCCTCCTTGTCCTATATAAACAAGGAGTGATCATTGTATTCTACACATTCTATGATAGTTATTTATCCTTTTCATTGTGCTTGATTCATTTCATGGTAGTTTAAATATTGCATTAATTATTTTCTGCTCGAACATGGTATCAAAATATTGAATTGCAAATTCCTTCTCAATTTTTGGTGAATCAATCTTTCAACCCTATCAACGAAGTGTCATAGAGCCAAACATATTCCACCATTACATCCATAAGACTTGGGAAATGAGGAAATACCTTTCATTACATTAAATTTGGTAATTTTTACTCTAAGTTACAAATTTTAAGCCTATTGTACTAAAATTTGTAAAAATTAAAAAAAAAATAGTAGAGCCTACTAATCTTCCAATTAGGTAGAAAATTGTAATTTTCAAGCATTTCTAGCTCATTTGCAAAAAAATATAATTTTTTTGGTCTTGTGGATATTTTTCTCTTGCAAGGTTTCATGGCATACATCTATGTTTTCCAACAATTTGTTTCAACCTACACACAAGGTTTTTTTCCATGAAGATCAATCATGAATTTTAGTTTGCTACCTTCAAACCTACGCACCTCATGATTTCTCATCTTGTAGGCCCTTTAAAGGCCCATTCAGACCACTTCTATCCTCCCACACATCCCCTCAATAATAGAAATTCCTTGCATACCTAGTGGTGGTACCCACAATCTTTCATCATTGGTGTTTCAACCCAGGATTGGTATAGGCACATAACATATCTTCCGCAATCAAGAATATTTTCCAACCTCTTGTTTGGTCTCTTGTCTAAACCACTACCACCCATGTCTTGCCTAGTGGTCACCATGTTGACACACACTTAACCTGCATTACATTCACATCTATCACATCTTAACAATGGGTTCTATGAATAAATGTTCTTATTCTAAATTTCATTACATAATTTAAATGCATATATCACTCATTCATCAAGGACATACACATTCATGCATAGAAAACATATTTTGGAGTTCTTCATTTGAACACACCCAAAATATCATCTTGTTTTCTATATATCAAATGTGGGTCAATAGAACCTTATTTACAAAGGTTTCTCACTACATTATTGAGTTTTCTTGCCATCAGAAAGAGGAAATTCCTCTAGGTCCTCAACTAAATTTACATCATATTTCATAGAAGAGGATGGTTGAGCATGCAGGCTCTCCTTATCCTCTTTAGTTAACAAGGGTGCATTGGGTTCACACCCTAGAAGCCAGTCCCTAATTGTGGATAGCTTTTTGATCTTAGGCTTTCACTTCTCCTCAATCTTCTTGCCTCTCTCTAGCTTAAGTTGTGTGAGGGCTTGAACTAGCATCTCATCATTGAGAATCTTAGGTTGAACCTTTGTCTTGGAATTTTCTTCCCTTAAAACTTTCTTATTTGAGGTTCTAACTGTTTTCCCTTTCTTTCATCCTATCTTTCACCTTCCCATACTTGCATTCAATCCAAGTTTTATGATTGTCATATTCCTGAGTGTTGTGAAGGTTTATGAGCATCACAACCCAGTCCACAACTTTCAGGTACATTGTTAGGAGAAGTGTATGACACCTTCTGATGGAGAAGATAAAGGTCACTCCTAGTTTCTCTACAGGCCTTTTTTTTAGACTTTCCATTGGTCTTTCTACCTAGGAGTAGTTTTTGAGGGGCGAGGTTGGAATCTTTGATGAGAATGACCACTTCCCCAAACCTCCTGCATCTCCTACACCATCATCGGTAGACGAGCACAAAGCTGTCCAAATCCCTTCAAAGTACATCTTTTCCCATAGTAAAGGGTTGGGCGGCTTGGAGAATCACATAGAGAAAGACCAAAAGTTGGTTAGAGCCATTGAGGTCATTAGCGAGATAAAGTATATAGTGGGAAAAGATTGAACATGAATAGAGCTCCTAGCTAGCCTCTCTGTTCTGAATGAAGCATGTGACCTTCCAAATGATGCTAACATTATACAATGGACCACTCTTGAAGAACATGAGAGAAAGTTAGGAATGTAAATTCCTCCCACAACTGTATACATGGATAACACAATCTCATCATTCAACATCCCCTCTACCTCCAAGAGGTTCAAAACTATCAAAGAAAAATGCCCTTAGGTTTTTGTTTCACCCCTCTTATCACCTCTAGCAGTGGAGGTTTCAATGGGTTGAGTGGTGGAGGCTTCGATAGTGGTGGTAGCCTCAATGGTGTGGGTGTCACTAGTGGAGGTCATTTAGGTGGAGGCCATGGTGGTGGCCTCAGAAGCAAAGGTGGATTTGGTGGAGGCATTGTTGGTGGTGGTGGCTCAAGTAGTGGTTCTGATGATGGCCACTTTGGTAGTTCCTGAGGTGACTCCGATGGTGGTTCTAGAGGAGGTCCCACTAATCCTATGTCATCTAACAACCCTATTTTGAACATTCTTCTTTAGAATATGAACAAGATGCAAAGCCAACTGGCGACTCTCTCCCAAGCCTCTGCCCAGCCCTTCTTCTTACATAGTCCATCATCAGTAGCAGTCTTAAGTACTCCCTTCCCATAGGGAATGACAATTCACAATTTTGAGAAATATGGTGGCAAAGGGGACCCACAAATGCATGTGTCTTCCTTTAGTGCCCTGTGTATGGATTTCTTCCATCATGATGCATTTATGGAAAAATTATTCCTTGATCTCTTAAGGATATAACACTTGAATGGTACTGTTCCTTACTAGATAACTCTATTTTATCATTTGATCAACTTGTGATTTAGTTTCTTCAATAGTTCCAAGCCAACATCAGATCGAAGATGAAATTCTTGAATCTTCTCTGGTATAAGCAAAGGGATAATGAAAAGATTACTAATTTCATAGTGTGGTATCAAGAGCTCTTCTAACAGATCTCTTACTCACTATGTGATTCTGACATACATAAGGTATTCATAGGGATCTTGTAAAAGCCTTGGTAGGAAAAAATTTCCCTTATGAAATACCCTTCTTTCATGCATCTATGTGTAGCATTACGAGAATATCAACAGATGGTAGTTCAGTTTGGGGGATCCTCCCCATGCTCTCATTTAGAAGGGAAGTCCATTGTATCAGTCTCTTGGAAAGGTAAGGTTGTTAACAATGTAGTAGCCACTATGAATGATTATGACCTCAAATGCAACAAGAAGTTCACAAAGTTAGAAGAATTTTATTCTTCCATCCTATCAAAGTTGCTAAGGGTAAGATCATAACTTTGGAGAACCCTAAACCTGTTAATGAACCTTACCCTAGTTGGTACAATACAAATTCCTTCTATCAATGAGTATCAAGTCAATGAACATGATACCAAACATTGTATGTGCATGTGTCATGAGATACAGGATCACATCAAGGATGGTACTATTCATCTTGATGGGAATAAACAAAATACAAAAAAAATTGTGGAAAAAGCGAACAGTGACATTCTGCCACATTCTTCCAACATGATTATTGATTCCTTTGATTCTACTACTGAGCTTGAAGCATATGTTAACATGGTTATAGTTACTCCTTCTTCACAACCTATGACCGGCTTGTTGGATGTGACATTCACTTTGCAAGATATGTCCTTAAACAATAATCCCTCTCCCCTTTACATTCCCACTCACCTCAATGGGAACATTGTGATAGGAGTCTTAGTTGATCTTGTGATTCGAGTGAATATCATTATAGAAGAGACATGGCTTAATTCATTGCATATGGGGGAGTACAAATAAATGAAATCTACCATTTGTATGCATGATGGTCTATCTCTCAAGTCATATGGATTGATAACTCTATCCATCCTAGTTGGACCTAGGGTTGTAGACACTTTCTTCAATGTCATTCTAAAGTTGGATTTGTTTAGGATGAAGCTAGGCATGCCTTGGCTAGCTTCCATGAATGGAATTGCCTCAGTCATTCAAAAATGTTTAAAATTATCCCATAAAGGTGTTGTGCATGTAGTGCATGACACTGGGTACTAGCCTTTGGTATCTTGTGGGGGATATTCATTGGATCACTTTTTGCCCACCTTGGTTGGTCTACTTCCTCAAAGAACATACCTACTTTATAAGAATTATGTGAAGTATAAGACTGGGGACAAGGGACAACTAAAATTGACCCTTTTGATAGTGCAACAGTCAGTAGCGTCCTCTTCTTAAAAGAAAAAAGAGAAGCTGCCCCATCCTCAAGATGGCTCTCCCACTCCTCTTTCCAAAGAAGAGTTTTGGATGAGTAGGCTTGGCTTTTACCCTCTAAGTCTGATGGTGCCTGCTTGGCATAGACCTAAGATTAGGATATTGGATCTCCCTAGTAAACCACTCGGACCTTAGTATTACTTGTATGGTAGAAAGAAAGGTCCTTGAGGGGAATCATCTATGTTTCAGCCTCCACAGCCTCCCACTGCTTCTGATCCCAAAATAGTAAATGAGAAGAGGCCCACTATCGAGGAAATAAATTTGACTCCCCTCATTTTTTTTCAACCTACTCCTCATGCTCCCATCCAAGAACCTATCCCTCCACTAGAAACAGTTATGGTGGACACTCCCATGGTAGAGTAGGATCCTTTTGTTCCTTTGCAACCTTCATCCTATAGCTCAAAAAGTCATAAAAACTACCTTGCTCATGAATGCAAGCACTAGAAAAAGGCTCTATCGGCTGAGTAGGCTGCCTTGTAGAGGAAAGAAGGGGAGATGAACACCCCTACTTTTGGGCCTCCTATTGTTCCCTCCTCTCTCCTCCCCTCTAATTTCATCCAACCAAGCTCCGTATTGCTTCCGAATCCTATTGTGAGTACACCAAACTCCAAAAAGGTGCAGGTGTTCATCACTCCTTTGTTTGAGCCACCCTTGTTGATGTCCCTTCTAGACATCCCTCATTTCTTGAAACCTGTAGATATGTTGAATATTTTAGTGGTGCAATTGTGGTTTTATCCTCCTCTTCCTCTGTGCCTCTTGCCTTGTTTGCATTGAGTTCTCATGCCTTGATGAAGCAAAATATGGAGGATGGCCCTTCCAATAATGGAGGGAATAAGAGGAACCCACCCTCTTTGAAGGGTGGTCTTGCATTGGCTTGTTTTGTCTTAGTGACGAAACCAACCCTGGCTTCCCCTGATTTCGTCACCATTCTCGAATCACTTGGTGAGCCAAGTGGTGAACCTTGGGCACAACCTTCTCCATCCATTGAGGTGTGACATGGGACACTTGTAAAGTGCATGTTTAACTCTCTGGATGAAGTCTTAGACTTGTTAATGATCTTCGCAAAATCATTGACCATAGCTCCTCAAGAGCCTAGTAGAGAAGACCTTATGGGGCCTTCTTCCTTAGCCCTTGTTGTGAGAGGGTCAGAATCTCTTGCCCTTAATATTCCACCACTTCAGGCTTATCCTCTTTCCCCTTATGATGATCTAGAGTGGGAAGTGGATGACCTCTTGGTCAATGAGTGTTAGGGGGAGGCATCTTCTTTATCTTTAGATTAGATACATTATGTGTTGTGATGTGTTCCCATGTACTCATGCTATGTGTTCTTGGATGACCCTTGTCACCATTTTTGGTTCTTGGATATAGGTGTGTTTTTTGTTTCGTAAACCTTCTTCTATTTGTATCATCATTCTTCCATGTTTGTGTTTGATTTTTGGAAAACTAGGGATGATGCACAACATTGGGGACATTTAGGCTTCCCTTCCATGTTGACCCAATTTCTATTTTATTTTTATCTTCTCGTGAATCTTCACATGGTTTGATATAGTAGGGGGTTGATGACAGTTCATTTATATACTATTATTATACTTATATATATATATGAGTAGGTATGACCCCGAAATATCATATCACCTCTATGCCCTTTGTTTATGTTTATTTCTCCTTTGCTCTTTCCTTATTTTTTTCTCTTCTTTGCTTAAGTTTTCCCTTTCATGTGTGACAACGTCATTTCCATGATACTACAATTTTTCAAAAAATGCATTCATTTCCAATGAATATTTTCTCAAAACTCCTTGTGAACATTTCTTTTTCAAAACCATGTTCACAGCTAGGACCCCTAATGGAATGTGTTTCCTTCATCATGGGTTTGCAAAGAAAGAACTTGAAAAGTTCCTTTGAGGTGGAAGCAGCTTTGGCCTTCCCCATGCAGGGGAGCATTTTCTTCCATTCAAATTCCTTGATGAAGTGAACATCTTTTGAAAGGATTCCTTGATGATGAATTGATTTGAGAAAAAATGTCTCTTTTTGTACTTTCTAACAACATGTCACTTGGGTAGACCCTTTTCTTATGTCAGGTTCCCGAGGGACTGCTTTGAGAGCCTTCTAATTTTTGACGGTTTGTGTGACTTTTTTCTTTATTTCCTCTGTGGCTACTTTGTTTCAAACATGCTTTATCTATGAGAAAGCACATTGCTTTGTAGGTGCACTTGCAAAGTTGCTTTCCAATTCAACGATGTGGAGTCTCCTCCTTTGGGTTTCCTCCATGAAAGAGATCTTGGTGGATGCCTCCTTGTAGGTCTGTGCACTTGTAAGGAAATTTCATCTGGGTTTCCTTCATGTGAGAGATCTTGGGGGATACCTTCTTGTAGATCTATGGGCCTATAAGGCACATACTTTACAAGGCTTCCTTCATGTGAGAGATCTTGGGGGATGCCTCCTTACAGGTTTGTGGGCCTATGAGATTCTTTCATCCTATAGGATTTTTCCATCATTGGTTCAAGGACCTTTGGTGTACCTTGTGCAACTTCATAGTTCTATAGGGCTATGGAGCCTTTTGTTCCATCCTATGCCTTCGAGCTCACTAGATTGTAGTTTGTTTTCTCATTGGTTTTGGTATACATCTCTAACCCTACTAAATCCTTGGTCTACTTTATGAAAGGACTCATTAGTACTCGTGCTTGCTAAAGTGGGGGAAAAATGTATAGGAGCGAATTTGCACCCCTTACGCAAATTCCCCTTTCACATAACTTCACCTTAGAAAATCAAATATGAAGGAGAAATTCCACATCATTGAACTTCCTTCCTTCCACTTGGCATCTATTTCTTTTGTTAGTGAGAGAATATTTTTCAAGGACAAGTGCACAGTGTGCAGACATCCACATGGTGTGCTTATGTCCCTAATAGATTCCTACATTTGAAGTTGGCAGAGGCATTACATTTTCAATTGGGGTCGATTTGTAACATCCCTCTTCGACCAAGCGACCTCAAAAATGGTAGATTCTTCCCACTTATCCTTCAAATTCATCCATCTTCATCTCATTTCATCCTCTAACAATTTTCTAGATCTCTACACAATCTCTCTATGCAACATATTGACATTCTCTTCACTCTCTAGCAACACTTTAACACTCCATCAACTCCACAAAGCAAGTGTGAATCAAGCCATAGTAATTTGGACTTGGAGTCTTCCAAGACCTCCCTTCATCATAGTCGAGGTTGTGGTGACCTTGACAAGTTTTCTTTCTCCTCCATTGGCTAGTGAGCTTCTGGATGGAGGTGATAATGCTTCGCTCCTCTCCTTTGTGATTTGGTTGAGTAGCACTTTACTATTTTGTAGTGTTCATTGTATATTCTACTTTCTTTAATTAATTCTTTATCTCATATTTCTCTCTCATTGCTATTTGGTTGTTTGTGGAGGTGGAAACACCAAAATAGGGGTCTGACTAAGGCAGACCTCTATACAACCCCAACAATTTCCCCTTCTTTCTTGTGTGTAGGTGAATGTACATTTGGAGCTAGCTGGTGAACTAGCACCTTGGTGAGATAATTTTCATTACTTTAGCCTTCATCTATCTACTTTAGTATCTTTGTTTATACTTTTGGTACTTTATTGTTCTATTTTTCTCATTCAAGAATAGTTAGCTAGGCTGTTAGTTTATTTTCTAGTAGTGTCTATTATACTTTTTTTCCTCAGGTCATATAGATGCTAACATTCCTAAAACACTAGTGAGCCATGTTGTCATCCCAAAATTGAGCTTTTATCATCAAATAGAGAGTTGTTTGAAGTGCAGTATTGACTCTGAAAACTAGCTTGCCTAGCCTAAACTTGGATTTCATTTCAGAAGGGTGATTGAAGTACTTTATAGTCCTCATCATTCTCAACCTCTATTTGAAATACCCCTTTAGAGTGAGGTAAGTCAGATTAAACAGTTTCCCATGTATACTTAAATATTTCATTTGTATCAATCATGCTATGATAAGAAATCATTCTAATGTATTCACATAGTTATTATTTAACAAAACGATGTTTTCTACAACTAAGCATTCACAGTTTATAATAAAATAATGTTGCTTAAGAATGAACGCATATTTTTCATAATAGAATGATGTTGTTTCAAACTAAATAGTTACAAAATAATTTTGTTTACTTATAAAACATTCAATGTTTATAAAAAAACAATATTGTTTCATCTAAACAATTGCAAAACAATACTATTTCAATTAAACATTTACAAAACAATATTATTTCAGCTAAACATTTATAGAACAATGTTGTTTTAGCTTAGCAATTACATAACAGTGTTGTTTCAAGTAAAACGTTCACAATTTATAACAAAACAATGTCATTCACAGCAAAACAATCACTATTTACACTAATACAATGTTTTCTATAGTGAAATAGCTACAATTTATAATGAACGATGTAGTTTGCAATAGTTTATAGTTACAACTCCAAGTTTTCATATCTTTGTTGATCCAAGCTTTATCATTCTAATAGTTATATATAAAAATTTCATGTAAAAAGATAACCCAATGAAGTTATTATTAACTTTTGAAAGGTATTTAAAAGAACTCAAATGACATGCTAACCATGTATCATTAGTGATAAAATGTTCAGAATCAAAGAATAAATCTCTTCTAGGCTTGAGTTGAAAAACCTCATTAAATATTAATATAAATACTTATGTCATTCTAAGAATGACCCAAAGTCATTGACTGTGGCTCCATACATGGTGGTCAAGGTTGGCTAGAAATTAATTGTCCCAAGGAAATTTGGGTGTCATTTAGGGTGAATGATGGTTTACAATGCTATACATACATGAAAATTAAGAGAAAAAATTAATCATTCAACCTTTATCCTTTAAGGATTAGGTAACATGAAACCACAATATCCTTGTGAAATAACAAATATTTGTAACTAAAAACAAATAACAAGAACCCATGTTACAATATGGGCGATATAAGCCTACCATCACCCATGGCAACTAGGCAACCAAGATCATTTGAAAACCCTTCGATTTAGGATCGAAGGTGATGGCTTCACACCAAATGGGTGACCATCAGATGAATAATAATAAAAAAAAAAAAAAAAATGTATCATAATATTTCTATGCAAGATTCAGCCTACCCTTTAAGGGTGGTATGGATTTAAAATGAATCACATTGCTCTAATCATAGGCTTATCAGATTTACCTAAAAGCGATGTCATGAGCTATACAATAGAATACATTCAATCCTCTACACGAGGGTAGTGGAATTTAAATCTTACAGAGTGTTATACAATCAACTTCCAAGCTATTAGTGTTGCATGCAGCAACAAACCAAGTGTAAAAATAAAATGACATGCTTATACTTAAAATCAAAAAATGCTAAACTTGTTCAAATGATTTACATAAGAAATTCATTGAACATATTTTACTCTATTTAATGAAATCGACTAAGTAACATTTTGAACTATGTAAAGATAATAGATGAAATTGTAAAATGAAATGAAAAGAAAACATTTTTAGTGAAAAACACCAAATACCTCTAAAAGAAAGGATTTTCCTTTGGCTTTTTCCCATGATGCTTGTCGAACAAGCCATTCTCTTTGTGTTGTGTCAATGTTATCCTTCAAGATTAGCAACTTTCCTTCTTTTCTCTGCCTCCACTAAGGGGTTTTTTTCAAATGATGATGGGTATTAATTATTTTCCACCCCACCCTTCTAATTTGAATATTTCCTTCATGTCGATGGAAAACCACAACCTTCGTGGGATTTTCTCATGATATGGTTTTAAATTCTAAAAGTTTGATATTGATAATATCAGTTTTCAAATTCAATTAACAAGGAATATAAGTATGTATGTGTATATATATACTATATAGATATTTATATATTTTAACATTCATTCACATTCACTCATATTTGTTCTTTGATTTATATATATATATATATATATGTGTTTGCATATAAATATACATACATGTATACATATAATTTTTTTGAAGAGTTTTATATGTTTCATATATCAACATTCAATTAAATAAAAGAACTTTTATTTCATTTCAAGCATGAATTTATTAAAACAAAAGAGACTTTTACTTAATTTTATATAATGAAATTCTTATTGTTTTTAATCATGCTTTAAAATACATACTATCATTTTCTTCCAAATTTCTCAAAACACAAAATTAAGGTAAACAAATTCAAACATGAAATCATGGGTTTTATTTATCTACAAGCCATTCATTTTCAATCATTGGAGAAATTCAAATCATGTAATTGAGTTCCTCTATATGCAGAAAGTTCAAATGCAAATAATCATGCCATTTGTGGTGTGTGCACCCAAATTCCATCTAGCTTACCATTTGATCTGAATAAACAATCCTTCTTCAATTGTGTTCTTGTCCTTCAACCTCTCACCCTACAACTCCACACACTTGCACTTTCCAAAATTCATTAGTAACATTCAAATCATAATAGTATATAAGATAATTCAAAAAGATCACATAGTCAATGACAGTCAACTTCTTTCAATATTTTTAGAAATATCAAAATTTCCATTCAAGATATTGAATTTCCTCAATAATTAAATTTATCAAATTATAATTAAAAATGAAGTAAAATTGGGTTATGACATGTCCTTCCCCTCTTGGAAGAGACATCGCCCTGATGTCTATTTAATAAAAATTAAAGCATATATGTCTATTTCAACATTAGATCAAATTGTTCCAAATCAAAACATCATAATCTTTCAATCCAAATTTGTCAAGAAAAATTATCTGTCTCTTTCTTAAGAAATAAAATGTGGAAAGGAGCATTTTATTTCTTTTGCATCCTCCCAAGTAGCATTTTATTTAGAATAATGGTCCCATTGGACGTTAAACTAAGCAATATCACTGCTATGTATCTTAACGTTGCATCTATCTAGGATTCTAATGAGATCCACTAGGACCACTCTTGGATCATGTATCTAGAAGGATTGACAATCAAGCACATGAGATGAATTAAGATGATATGGTTTAATAAAATAAACATGAAACACATTATGAAGTCAAGCCAGAGTAGGTGGTAGAGCTAGTCTATAGGAAACTGGGTTAATCACTTCCAAGACTTCAAATGGTCCTACTTATCTTGAGGCCAACTTGGAAGACTTCCCAAAGGAAATGGAACTTTATGAGGTCTGACTCTTAAGAAAAATTTGTCCCCTACCATAAACTATCTAAGAGTTTTGTTCTTGTCAACATAACTTTTTAGTCAGTTTTCCACCTCCTTCAGTCTACTCTTAATGACTCATTTTTTCTTCCATTTCTTTAAGCATTTCAAGTCATACTATGATCCTTTCATCTAGTCTATCCCAACTAATGGGTGTATGATGCTTTTTTCCCATAAAGAGCTTCAAACATTGCCATACCTAGAGATTTATGATGAGAGTTGTTATAAGAAAACTCTACCAATGGAAAATATTCTTCCCATTTATACTATTGGTCCATATAATACATTCAAAGGAGGTCTTCGACTACTTGATTCACCCTCTCTATCTGTCTATCAATCTAAGGATGATAAGTCAAGCTGAAAATTAGTTTGGTTCCCAATGCAGCTAGCATTCAGGGTCATCTAAAATCCTGAGGTCATTTAGGTGTCTCTATCTGAAATGATAGTCTCTAGCACTCCATGCAAATAGAAGATCTCCTAGAAAAATTTATTGGCCAGGTTCAATGATCCATCTTTAAGGTTTCCTAAAATAAAGTGTGTAACCTTGGTCAACTTATCAATCACAACCAAGATAACATCATGTTGATTCTTGCTCAGTGACAACCCCTATAAGGAATCCATATTGGTCACCTTCCATTTATACTCAAGTATGTAATGAGGATACAATAGCCTAGATGGATGTGCATGCTCAACCTTGAATCATTGGCACTCTAAAAATCTATCTACATACTCCACTACATCCTTCTAGATTTTAGGCCAAAAATATAGAGTTCTCAATTTTGTGAGTATCTTGGATACTTTGGGGTGTCCTAAATATGTTGCATAATTATAATCATCTAAAAGAAACTTCCTTAGCTCTCCAGAGTCTAGAATATGCATTATTCTTTGGTATCTCAAAATGCCATTTGGTTTGATCTCATACCCATCGAATTGGTCATCTGATGGGTTCTCTACCAAGGTGTTCTTCACTTTCTCATAGTGCTCATCCCTTGGAAGATGCTATATCACATGTTTCAAGTTATACCTTGATAAGATCATGGTTGTTAGATGTCTTTCTCTACTAAGAGAATCAACCACTCTATTCTCTTTTCCCTTTATATACTCAATTTTGAAGTCATACTCACTAAGGAATTCCAACCACCTTCTCTATCACACATTAAGGTTTGGTTGAGTAAAAATATATCTCAATCCTAGGCACGGTATGTCTTGAGTTCAAATGGATTCCCCAAGAGATAATGGCTCCACATCTGTAAGGAATGAACTATTGTAGCCAATTCCAAATCATTTTTTGTGTAGTTCACCTCATGTTAATTAAGCTTTCTTGATTCATACACTACCACTTGTCCATCTTGCATTAGTATTGCTCCCAATCCCTCTCCTAAAGCATATGCAATTACTATGAATCTTCTATTTGTTGGAAACAAGCAAAACTGAGAGGGGGCTGAATTAGTGTTGAGCAAAAATTTAACTTTATTATTCTATGATTTAACTTAATCATTCAATAGAAAGAAAAAAATCTCAACACAATAACACTATAATTTTTATGTGGAAACCCTATTAGGGGAAAAACCATGGTGGATGGCCAATCCACAATATAATATGAGTATACCCAAAATAAGAAGTACAAAATGGGAATGCACTTGCATTCAAGCTCACTACCTAGAGCTCACTACTCTACAATGATTTGGAATAAATCCAAAAGAGTGAACTGATGTTCAAATAGAATCCACAATTCCTGATTAGAGTTCCAATTAAGCTTTGATGACAATCTGCTATCCTTCAGATAGATTCAACATTTTTTCTCTTCTCTACACAACTCACATTGCAAAATTATTAAAGCACAAGTGAAATTGTGCATAATTGGCTAATCACTCTTCTTGATGATTAGAACACACCACCATACAACATTTTCATACACAATAAATGATATATCGAATCTCTTATATATCCACAACTAGGAATACAATCCCTATACGTTAGCCTTAATAAAACTTGAAAATATTATTAACTGTCGACCCAAAATTACAATTAGATTTACAATGTGGATCTAACACCTTCTGCTAGATTGTAGCTAACACCCATAATTAAATGTTTGAACATAATTTTTTTTAAATAATTCCATTTTACAGATCAACAATGCACCATATTCATTGATTCAACTACAACGAACAAATAGACATAAAAAATTCTACCAAATCTTCAAGCTCGTACTACCACTAATGCAACACCACAAAATTCAGCAATAAGATAATATACATGCTCACCAAGCAATCTCAGGGGTCCACAACAAAAAAATGATGATCCAGTGAAGTAGATAGATTGATTGTCTGACTGGATACCCTACTCTTTAGATATTCTATCAGTAACACACAATTTAATGCACTTTCTATTACTGTATAACTAGATAGAGATCTGCAGACCATGAATATGACTTTAGTTTCCATCAATGACAACACTGGAAGCCATATGCCAACAATATCCGCCTTTGGCATTGATGGAAACACTTAGAAAAATGACTAAGTGTCGAAACTTATAAGCACATTGCCAAAATTCAGAATATTACTCCCACTAAGAATGTTAAGGAATTTTTTGCTGCACTCTCTCCCCCTTTGACATCAATGACAAAATTGGGGAAACCAAAATTGTAAAAATTGTTAAGACTTACATAAATTTGAAGACGTCTACAAAGAGATTCTTTAACCCACTTAAGTTCGAGTCCCAAATACTTTCCAAACTCTTCAAAATGGTTATATGAACACAAAGCAAATATGATAAGGTTTTTGTTGCTTCGAGACTTACCCAATTAGGAGCAGTCATAACATCTTTAGCTTCTTTCAGAGCATTTACCATCATTTCAATCTTTGGACTTATCAATCCCTTGAGTTCACATACTCAGCCAATGATCCTTTCATTTTCAAATTTTAGACTCTTTATTTAGTTTAGGAGAGATATTGCCTGATTTTCTTGATTACAAACACTTTTGGCTAAGGGGTAAAAGTGTTGGAAATATTCACTAGCTATTGTTCAATGTCCTTCATCTTCTTTTCATTTGCTTCAGTAAATTTTGAAAATACCAAGTGAGATTTGTATATATTTCCTCCTTCAGACATAGTACCTTGAATATTAATAGGGTGATCCCACATAGCTGGTTTACAATTTCTAGGAGGAACTGATTTTTGTTTAAATGACATATTTTTAGTAAATATAATAATTTAAGCCTTAAAAAGTTCCATTTCAAGAATTCCAATTGAAGAGGGTTTGATCAAACTACCTTAAATCAAACCCCCTTGGATAGAACCCTGCTAGTTTTAAACCATACCTATAATAGAGTCTCCTTTACACCTATCAAAATGCTGATAAAAAACCACTTTTGATTTACCTTTTGGGGGATCAAATGAATTCATTTAAAATTCATTTATTGCAATTATGTAGTCCTTATTATAAGCTTCCCAAAAAGTATAATTTTAAATAAATTTAATTTAATTATTATATTTATTTTTTATTTCTCGTGAATGTAGGTTTTTTACTAAAAATCAAGCTCTTTGTTCTAGACATTTGGAAAAATAGCAGATTATTAAAAAAATATTAAAAATACTAGTGCACTAGATATTTAAGTCCTTGATCCAACAAAGAAAAAAATTGATTTTCGATTCATATACAAAAAAAATTACGCGTTATACAGTTGTGCTATGTCTAAATTATAATTGGTTTGAATTCAAAACTTAATTAAAGCAAAAATATCTAAACAAGTGGAAGCACTAGATATCAGAGTTATGAATCTAAATTTGAAAGAATTAGCATTTTATCCTTCATGGAAAAAATGTTATGCGTTATACGATGAGCATTACTTTTTAAAAATGTTATTTTCTCAAAAAAACTAGTTTTTGAGGGAGATCGAAAAAGAAGTGCAATATGATTTCAAAAAAATTGAAAAAAATATATTTAGAATCTATAGACAAAATTTCACAAAATTCTAGTTTTCATCTTCAAATTCCTCAGGGTTCAGCTGCTATAGGTGCCCGAAAGTGAAAATTTAGTTAAAAAAAATTATTTCAGTGTCCAGTTTGCTATTGTGGGATCACCCATTAGTTATGCAAGTACTCAACAGAGCTTTGTCTTTTTAAATCAACTCTTTCATACTACCAACTCTCTTCTCCTGGAACTCCTTTCACTTTAACCAAAGCTAATTTCTCAAAGGATTCAAAATGAGAATCTAAAAAACTTATTAGCTTCTTTAACTCACCGAAGGAGGAACCTAATGGGTCCATAACATAAGTAGGCATTATTTTCTATAAGATTCCAGATGCAAGCTTTAACAGTTCACTGTCCTCTAAGTGAGATTTTAGTATCTTTTCATTAGCTTTGGCTTGTGCAATTTCTAAATTGGAGATAGAGTAGACATGTTAATTGAGATTTCATCCAACTTAGGATCTAACTCTTCCTACTACTCCAATAAAGATTCCTTCACTTCCTCTATTCTGATTTATTGCTCCTTTTTCTTTTCAAGCTTGGATTCTACTTCAGGATTGACTTTAGGTATTTCAAATTGTACAAAATGAACCTCCTTTTCCTCAGCTAGCATTTCAATAGGGGCCTTAGTTACAATAGGTGTCTCTAAATCTTTCTCACCAGGAGAAGTCAGAATATCCTCAAACTCTGGAGGATCAGACACATTCATGTTTCCCTCATTCACATTCTCTTCTCCTAAATCATTTACTTCCACATTCACTTCTTCATTTCTTTGAACATCTACTTCATCAATGTCAAGCTTTTCCTTTGACAAAATTTCTTCCAAAATTTGCTTAGTCTCATTGACAACAACATTAGTTTCACCAAACATGAGCTTATTTATTATTGTTTTGCTCCTAAATGCCTTTTTAGCCTTTTCAAGGAATACATTCATTTCTTCAATTGTCATTTATGAGAACAAATCTACTAGGACCCTCTTCCTCAAATTTTCTTCTTTTTATAAGGTGCTTGACCTCCTAGACTCCAAAGCATTATACAAACTTGTAGGAAAACCAGACATGATTTCTACAAGAACTTTATTGAAAACAATCACATGCTTTATTGTGGCTTCTTCAAGAATTTTCTTATCAGATTCATCAAAAGACTCATACCACTCACTGAGTGGCTTGAGATTTCCATCTTTCACTACTGCATTCTCAAATTCCTCAATAGACATACTTGGTTTTTCATCTTTGGCCTTTCTCTTTGCTTCTTCTCCTATCCCAGAAGTTTTTCTCTTATTTAGTTTGACAACATGAGTACTAGTAGCGTTTATCTCCCTTACTACTTCTGAATCAGTTTCTTCCTCTTCATCTTTAGAAATAATTTTGGAAGATCTTGTGCTTTTATTTTTCTATCATTTTCTAAAAGCCTCAACTTGATTTGACTGAGTTGCAAAGGAGCTTCTAGTGTGAGAAGGAGATGTTCCCAGACCAGCTGATTCTTCATTTTCTTTCTCTTTAGCTGCTTCAACTTCTTCTCTTTGTCTCCTCACTTCTCTTAGTTGATGCATGAGGATGACAAATTTTTTTGAAAGATTCTATCTCTTTTCTTTCCCTTCTTGATATCATAGGCTTTTTCAGTTCTGAGTGAACTTGTAAACCTTTCTCTGCATAAGTAGTGAACCTCTCTTCACCCTGATCTAGTGGTGAATTTAGCAGATGTTCTTCATACATCCTCAGAATGTTCTTGTCTACTTCATAGTCCATAGGAATGATCCACACTATTCTAGGATCAACAGCTTCCATATGGCACTGGGTCAATGTCTACCATGAAGCAAATAAAGTCTTTGTATTGCTCCACAACTGTTACCAAAATTCTTTCTCTAGCATGCATCAAATTCTAATTTTTTTTTAAGTATCCCCATAGGATTGTATCACGAGTCTCTCGATCACCCAATCCACATAGCATATTCCATATCTAAACAACTACTGACATATCATTATGCCATTGAAATTTACCAACTCCTGATACTTTACCAAAAACATAGAAAAACAAACATAGCAATAAGTTGCTATACTTGAATGTATTCTTCTTATCCTTCTTGATTTTTCCCAAATTCTCCATTAAATGACCTCTGAGTAGTTCACATAAATCATAGTCTACATTTTGCTTGACCATTTAATATGCTGCATAAATAGTTGTGTCAAATATAGAGTTCTCCCAACTTGAGTGATAAATATTGTAGCCGATGATCATTGAAGAAAATTTTACATCCACTACGGCAATATCATCTATCATCTATCATCATTTCCCTCCTGTCCCATTTTGAGCTTGTCGCTTCAGTAACCTTATCATTCTTTAAAAACTTCAAAATTAGAAGCTTTCTAGTGGAATTTATTCCTATAACTACACATATAGCTTCTTTGGTGATTTTGAATGGCACATCCAACCACATGAATTCATCATAGACATGACTCAAAAAATATCGAACCCATTCATATTCTTTGAATACGGGGAATTTCACAAATTGTGCAAATTTATTATCTTCTATGGTTTTGAATTTTGGTTTCACAGTAAGATCTTCTTGGGTTATATGATGAGTGTACAAATCTAGCAAATGTGAGGTTCCAAAATTTTCAATGTTTGTGTGCACATAAGCCCTAATATCCTCAATATGTAGGATGAGCTATACAACACCAATGAAAATGCACCTAAAGTTTTTGTATCTACAGACTTATATGGATGCCATTTGAATTTTGGATGTGTCTTATCCTTAACTTTGACTATCAGAGGAGTAGACATGATTGCAATCACACAAATTTACAGGTTTTCAATAAATACCTTTTAGAGACAAAGATGGAATTTGATCATAGATCCTCCTTTATGCTTGAATCTCTCCACAAATTCACAATAATCACTTCAGAGCTCTCCAAAATGCTTTTCTTCAAATGCAATATGACAAATGAGGGTTGAATCCATTCTTTTTATTGTCCACATACCTAACTCTTTTATTTTTCAATAAATGGTCTTGCCCTGACTCATATGGTTTTCTTCCTTTTAGGCACCAAGCAAGATGACTCTTATGTGGATCTCCAATATGCTTCACTAATACTTCTAACTATTTGAACAATATCTGAAAAGTTGCAACTCTCCTACTAGACATATCTGAATTTCAGTACGGGTTTGATATTTTTTCTTGATAGCTCCCCCTATGCTAGAGACCTAAGATTAATTCCCTGATGAATTACCAAAAGTTGCTTTTGGTGCAGGTTCGTTTGATTCTACAAATGGATAATTCTTCATCCATTTCTTCTACATCTACTTTTTTATCACATCAGTAGTAACTTTTCCCTTCCCTTTAACATCTCGTTGCATGATCTATTTTACTATACCTCTTTTATTCCAACAGAATCTAGCTATGTGTCCAATTTTTTGCAATTGTAGCACACAACATTTCTTTGTCCAAGAAAATTGTTCCACTGACTTTGTCTTGATTTGCATCGGTTAGAAATATGTCCAAATCTATTGCATGCATAACATTTGACATCTCTATGAAATTTGTTCATCACAATTCTGCATTCACTTAACTTATGACAATACTTATAGCAATTATAATACTGACTTGAAAATGATGGTCTACTTGAGTTTACCCTACTTCTACACTTAGAAGCCATATGACCAAATTTGTTGCAAACATAACAATATCCATTAAATCTTTGAGCATTTGGTTTCCTTACCAGATCTCTTATATTTCCTTTCATCTAACTTCCTTGTCTGAATCTTTCTTGTCTGAAATTCCTTTGTCCAGAGTTCTTTTGTCCAGATCCAGAACTTTCTCCTTCTTCATATCCAAGACCTCGTCTATCACCATCGGTCCTCTATCCTTTGCTCAGTTCATCAAGCTTGGCTGAGCTTGCTCCAAATTTCTCCTTAAACTCAGTTGTTGTAGCAAGTTCATCTCTAAGGTCATCAAGCTACTTTTCAAGCCTTTCTTCATTGTTCTTGGATTGTTCCAATTCATTTTATAGTGGAATACATTGTTCAGACTTTTCTTTAAACGACTGTGCAATCTTTTCTTCATTCTTCTTTCTGTCCTCAAGCTCCTTGGTCATTCTCATCATGGTGTATTCCATCTCTCACTTCAAGGCAACATTTTCTTTGGAAAAAAATTCACATTCTTCTATTTTCTCTTTCAGAGCCAGACTAAGTTTTTCATCATCCATACCTTTGTTCTTCTATTTGATCGAACCACATAGGTCCTTTATTTTCTCTCTTTATTCATTAATCTTGTCTTTTAGTGACTGGATGAAATTTTCTGCATTCTCAAAATTTTCTTGTAGTTCCTGATTTTCAGATTTTATCTGGTCAAGATCATCTAGGGCCGCCATAAGTTGTTGTTGAAGACTGCTTGTATCCATTGAATAACACCTTCTAAGATCTCCCCAAGTTGTAAGACTTCTTTCAAGGAACTAGCTCTGATACCAATTGTTGGAAACAAGCAACACTAAGAGGGGGTGAATCAGTGTTGAGCAAAAATTCAAGTTTATTATTCTATGATTTAACTTAATCATTCAAAAGAAGAAACATGCATTAGCAAAAAGAAAACAATCTCAACACCATAACACCATAATTTTTACATGGAAACCCTGTTAGGAGAAAAACCATGGTGGATGGCCAATCCACAATATAATATGAGTATACACAAAATAAGTACAGAATGGGAATGCACTTGCATTCAGGCTCATTGCCTAGAGCTCGCTACTCAAAATAGATGGGATCACTAATCTACAATGATTTGGAATAAATCCAGAAGAGTGAAATGATGAAATAGCATCCACAATGCTTGATTATAGTTCCAATTAAGCTTTGATGACAGTCTATTATCCTTCAGATAGATTCAACAATTCTGCTCTACTCTGCACAACTCGCACTACATAAATATTAATGCACAATGAAACTATGCATAAACACCTAATCTCTCTACCTGATGATCGGAACACACCACCACACAACATTTTTGTACACAATAAATGATATACCGAATCTCTTATATATCCACAACTAGGAATACAATCGCTATAGGTCAGCCTTAATAAAACTTAAAAAATATTAATAACCATCGGCCCAAAATTACAATTGAATTTACAATGTGGATCTAACACCTTCGGCTAGATTATAGCTAAGACCCATAATTAAATGTTTGAACACAAATTTTTTTTTAATAATTCCACTTTACACATCCATTATGCACCATATTCACTGAGTTGGCTACAACAAACAAATAGACATAAAACATTCTACTAGACCTTCAAGCTCATACTTCCTCTAATGCAACACCAAAAAATTGAGAAATAAGATAATATACATGCTCACCAAGCAATCTCAGGGTTCCACAACACAAAAGCAATGATCTGGTGAAGTAGACAAATTGATTGACTGACCAGATACCCTGTTCTTCAAATATTATGTCGATAACAAATAGTAATACATTTTATCTACTGGTATAACTTGATAGAGATCTATGGACCATGAATATGACTTCAGTTGCAATCAATGACAACACTAGAAGCCATATTCCAACACTATTAGGATCAAGAATGGTTAGTACTGGTGCTATCATGAGCCTCTTCTTCAAGAGTTGGAATGCCTACTCACATTTCTCAGTCCATTCAAACTGTGTTCCCTTTCTTTGGAGTGATGTAATAGGAGATGCAATTAGGGAGAACCCTTGCAAAAACTTGTTATAATATCCTATGGGGCCCAATAAACTATTAAATTTTGACACATTTTTAGGCACTAACCATTCCATGATTTCCTTGATCTTCTTAGGGTCTACAAATACTCTTTCAACTGAAATAATATGCCCTAGATAGTGCACCCTATCTTGATAGAGTGAACACTTGGATAGCTTCCCAAAGAGTTTCTTTTCTCTCAAATATTATAGAACTATACTCAAGTTCCTATCATTCTCTTCAATAGACTTTGAGTAAACTAGGATGTCGTCAATGAAGATCAAAACAAATTCATCCAAACAGTCTCTAAATACACTATTCATGAGGTTCATAAAAGCTGATGGTCCATTATTCAATCTAAAAGGTACCAAGGTATGTGCAAGATCATGATGGGCCAAAAAGTGGTGATATGATGGGTATGTGTAGGGTATGTGGTTGACGAATTTTTTTTTACCCAAATTTGATGCAACAAATAAAGTTTTTAAAGGAGATTCTCAGCTTTCCACCGATATAAATTATGCTTTAATTTGAATTTAATAAATTATTATTATTCATTTTCTATTTCAATTATGTCTAAAGTCCTAATTGATAGGCTGATTGAAAAAAATAGCTTTCAAATGGTATCACATTTTTTGAAACTGAAACATGTGTCACATTCTATGCTTCACATACTATAGATTTTAGAAAAGATGAATTTCATGAAGTTTTGACCAAGGTAGTACATACAAGTTTTATATTTTTAAAAGTTGTAATAAAAATTCATAATTAATTATTTACTTGGAAAAATTACAAAAAAATGCATCACATTAGGACATGAGTCCTCTACTTATATCTAAAATATTATAAAAAATATTATCATTTTATTGTGGTTAGGGTGGTCAGACAGACACCTATTTTTTATTTTTTCCCTAAATTTTAAGTACTACTACATTGAAATTTCAAATTTTCACCAAATAGATTTTTTTGTTTAAATAAACCTAATAGTTTAGAAACTACATTCATTTTTCTAGATTCTATTCTTACATATTTTTGAAATAATATAGATAACTTATTGAAATTTTTATGTCAAGTTTCCTAACTCTGATTTTTTTGAATTTTTTGCCACTTAAGGGCCTATTTTTTGCATGATGATCCTACACATACCCACCACAATGAACTCGTAATACGCCCATACTAATCTTGAAAAGAAGTCTTCAAAATATCTTCCTCGTTAATTCTCAATTGATGGTACCTCAACTTGAGATCGATTTTGGAGAACATGATCACTCCCTTCATCCAGTCAAACAACTCATTGATCCTTAGGAGTGGATATTGGTTCTTGATGGTTTCCTTGTTAAACATCCAATAGTTGATACACAAACGTAAGGTTCCATCCTTATTTTTCACAAAAATAACTTGTGCTCCCCATGGAAGCACACTAGGTTTGATGAGCCATTTGTTCAAAAGTTCTATTAATTGGGCCTTCAACTCATAGAGCTCGGTGGTGGTCATCTAATAAGGTGTTTTAGATTCAGGCTCAGCTCCTAGTACAAATTCAATAGAGAAGTCAATTTTTTTTTCATGGGTAACTTAGTGAGTTCATCAAGGAATACAACTTAGAACTCCTTGAGAATAGGGTAGTCATCTAAATATAGTTCCTTGTTGTCAAGGTTATTGATATGCATAGCATAAATTGCACACCCCTTTCAACAAGACTTCTTAAGTTGCATAGTAGAAATCTGCCTAAGCTCTAAGGGTCTTTTCATTCCACATATTTCGGTTGGGTTTCCATAATCATCCAAATAATTTTCTACCTTATCCTTATAGTTCACTATAGCCTTGTGCTCTATTAACTATTTTTTTCCCAAAATTACATCATACGAGCCTAAAGGTACCACATACAGGTTGACCTTAGTCTGGAAGGTCAAAATCTCTAACCCATTACAAAAGAGACATGTATCTACCCTCTACTCTTCCCGATTACAATACTGGATTGTCCATAATTTTTCCATGTATCTAGGTCTAATTCGTATTTTGGAAATTATTCAAGGATCTATAAAAAATTTAGTAGCTCTGGTATCAATTAAAATAGAGATTGTTTGGTTATAGAGCTTATGCGTCAGCTAAATTGGTGAGGCCTAATACTCTACCTATTTTTTATCCATTGCAATGTGGATCTTGTTATACTAAATTTATTGGTAGTTTCCTTCCTTTCGTGACTTCAACCACTACAAATAGTTTGAGGCATTATGATTGCCTCCAAAAGTATAACATCCATCGCAAGGCCCTTTGCAACTTCCTAGCTACAGTCCTCTTTGAATCCCTTATGCTTTTGGTAATCTTTACCCTTTTTCTTTCCTTCTTGTTCTTTCCACCATTACCATCTTCACCATTCTCCTACAACTAACTTCCCCTCTTGAGGTTATAGATTTTATAGTTCTTGTCTCCCTTATAAAATTTCTTGTTGCCAAATCATGACTTAAGATTTGCATTATTACAATAATTGGATAATTGTTGTAGTTTTTGTTCTTGCTTGGTGGATTTTTGGTAGACTTCATTCATGGTAAGAGGATCATGCATATCCAGTTCAACTCCAATGTGGGGTATTAGTCCCAATATGAATTTTTTGGATATGAAAAAATTTGTATCCCTGATATTGAGGCACATACTTCAATTGGTTGGTGAACATTTCCCAATACAAGGTCACAATCATGCTTCCTTGAGTTAAATTATAGAATTCTATCACCTTCTTGTAAAATAAAAGTTGTGGTAACCATCTCTTCCTAAAATATTGAAGGAAGACTTCCCAAATAATCTTAGTAGGCTGAAGATTCCTTTCTAATTTCTCATTATCCCAACATGTTGTTGCTTCACCTAAGAGTTGATAGGTAGCCCATACCACTTTAGTCTAGGAAAAAAGGTTACAAAGCCTAAATTAGTTTTCCATCTCAATAATCCATGCCTTTCTCCTACTCCAATAGCCTTACCATCAAACTTAGGCAATGCTATTATTTTGAGATCTTTTCAAAGCTCTTCCTCAATTTGACCTTGAGGGTCTGCTCTTGGACCACCATCTCCTTGATTGAATTTTGCATTACTATGGTTATGGTCCTTGTGATCAACTCAGACCTCTTGTTCTAAATGGTCTATGCAAGTTTGTTTCCCATTTAGAAGCTCTCAAGAATCCATTCCAATCTCTTATTTGGTTTGTTATTTGAACAACTACCACCCATCTCTTTCCTGGTGGTCACCATGTTGACTCACACTTAACCTACATCACATTCATGTCTATCACAACTTTATAGTGGGTTCTACGAACAAAATTTCATATTCTACATTTCATTACATACACATGCATATATCACTCATTCATCAAGGACATACAAATTCAATCATAAAAAACATATTTTGGAGTTCTTTGTTTCAACACACCAAAAATATCATCTTGTTTTATTTATATTAAATGTGGGTCAATAGACCCTTATTTACAAAGGTTTCTCACTACATTATTCAGTTTTCTCTTCATCAGAAAGATGACATTTCTCTGGGTCCTAATTTGAATTTGCATCATATTTCATAAAAGAGGATGGTTGAGAACATAGGCTCTCCTCTTCTTTATTTAACAAGGGTGTATTGGGTCCACACCCTAGAGGCCAATTCCTTATTGCAAATAGCCTTTTGATCTTAGGTGCTCGCTTCTCCATAATATTCTTATCTCTCTCTATCTTAAGTCATATGAGGGATTGAGCTAGAGTCTCATTGTTAGGAATCTCAAGTTGAACCTTTTTCTTAGCATTTTCTTCCATTACAAATTTCTTATCTGAGGTTCTAATGGTTTTCCCTTTCTATCGTCTTGATGTTGACCTTCCCATACATGCATTCAATCCAAGATCGATCAATTCTCAAGACAACTAAATTTGGTCAAAGGTCAACTATCCCTAGTCAAGACTATGGTAGAATCAAAAGGCCTAGAGTTGAACCCTAAGCTTTGATACCAATATGGGTGATATAATCCCATCGTCACCCATGGTAACAAGGCAACGAAGATCATTAAAAAACTCTTTGATTGAGGATCAAAGGTGATGGATTTGCACCAAATGGGTGACCATCAGATGAATAATATTAAAAAAAATAAAATATATGTATCATAGTGTTTATGTGAAATATTTGGCCTACCCTTTAAGGTTGGTATGGATTTAAAAAAGAATCACATTGCTCTAATGACAAGCTTATCGAATTTATACAATAGAATACATGCAATCCTATATACAAGATTATTGAAATTTAAATATTACATAGTGTTATACAAAAAAATTCCAAGCTATTGGTGTTGCATGCACTAGAAAACCAAGTATGAAAAAAAAATTGAATGGTTATACTAGTGTTTTTTATTTTAAATATAACCATGTCATTTTGTTTTTACACTTGGTTTGTTGGTGCATGCAACACCAATAGCTTGGAATCCAATTGTAGAACACTCTATAAGATTTAAACTCACTACCCTTTTGTATATTATTGCATGTATTATATTGTATAACTCATCATAGGGATTTTGGGTAAATGTGATAAGCTTGTGATTAAAGCGATGTGATTCTTTTTAGATCCATACCACCCTTAAACTTTTTGTCTAGGGTCGGTTATTCTTTAAGTTGGAAAATTCTTAGGGAAGTGTAAGCTTCATGGTTGGGTAGTAAAGTGCTTCAACCATGTTCTTTTCCACTAGTGGAGGCGAGCATCAAGAGGAACCTTGGATGTATACAAGACTATATTAGTCTATGATGTAACCTTGATGTAAAATTTGTACATTGTACTGACTTTGTGGCCTTATGAGCCAAGTCAAAATTAGATATTGTAATTGACTTTTGAATTGAATATATAAATCTTGGCTCATTTTAATTAGACATGTGTTGCTCTGATTGACTATAGCTACTTAGTTATGTCTTTCTAATTTGAATATATTCATATTGCATTTGCAATAATATTATTAAAGTAATAATTTAGAATGAGTTATTACATTTGGTATCAGAGTTTAGGGTTCAACTTTAGGCCTTTTGAATCTACCATAGTGTAGTGTATTAAAATGAATACCCTTGCATTTTCACACTTTTTTGGACCCACCTTGCTTTATTTATCCCTATTTATGTCTTAATTGGTCCTATTTTGTATCCATGAGCCTAATAAACTATATACTTTTATGGAAAATCTTGATAAACATCAAAAGATGAATGAATATTTTCGTTTTTCATCTCTATGTCCCTAATTAGTGGAATAGGACTAAAATTCCACCTAGGGTATCTTTTTCCTCCATAGGTCTTAGGACCCTAATTTTGAATGTACCTAAAAAGGTCCCTTTCTGGAGTTTTTGCCTTGAGATTTGAGCCTTGGGACTAAAACACCACCTAGGGAATCTTAGTCCTCCGTGGCTTATTTTCAAGATTCAATTTCAAATTCAGGTGGGATTTAGCCTCCTTTAATTAATGATTTCATACATCAGCTTGTTGTGTTGTAATTTCAAGATATTAAGCTTGAATAATTTTAAATACAAGGTTCCTCCACTCATTTTCATAACAAGCATTCAAGTATTCATTCCTGACACAAGTTTATGCATTCAAAAAAAAATCACAAAGTATTAGAATCCATCATCAAGATTCAAGCATCATGTCAAGGGTTTGGTGCATCCATTCATGTTGTTGAGCCAAGATTGTGGATGTAGCATTGAAGATCTATTTGCAACCATTGATCACATCGTATCCAAAGAACTAAGATCTACATTCTTCATGGATACTACATGGGAGATTGTATATTTTCTTCACAAGACATGATACAAGGTGAAATCATTTACATATTTCATATTTCATGCTTCATTTCCTTCATTTCATCATTTGGTTAATTACCAACAAGGGGTTTGACCAAGGAAAACTCCCATTTACTAACAATCAACAAGTTTTTCCTCTCTTGTGTGTTTGTATTTTTAGATCTAGGTTGAAGACTTGAATATCCTTTAAAGTGCAAAGTTATCAAAGTGAAAATTTGCATTGCCAAAGTTGTCATCTTCACGAAAACTCACCTACAGGCCAAATCTAAAATTTTTAGGACCTCAGATTTTAGAAAAAGCAAGTGCGGACCTTGGAGCTCAGGACCACATTTAGAGTTTTCAAAAATCTTGAGTGGGACTAATACACAAACTTGGGAATCTTAGTCCTCCCAGGAATATTTTTTAGGGATTCCTTCAGATTCGATTATGACACTTACTAACTTTACATATGCTTCAAAATATAACAGCGAGACTAATACGAAATCTTTGGCATCTTAGTCCCACATAGAAATTTTTGGTAGCTTCTTTACATTTCCAGAATACTCACAACATCTCTAGACTTCCCAAGTACACATACCCTAACTTGGTGTAGCTTAATCTCATCAATTGAACTCATTATTTGGCTTGCATTGCTTGATTTTGTCTTGAATGTTCATTTTTCTTTCCCAAGCTTTTTCTTGGTGGGAACCTCTAAAAGCTAAAAGAACCCCCTTCTAGGTCCTCCTCATTGTGAATTGACTCACCTTGTGAGGTTTTTATTCAATCCAATTGGGACTCCTAGGACATCCTTGAATGATAATAGGAGGATAGTGGTGTTGTTTGACCTAGGTTATAAAGCATCTCCATTTTCCTATTGTTCATTTTGGTAAACCCGACCTTTTTCAGCATTCATTTTTTGATTTGGAGTTCATTAAAGTCCCAGATCTATGTTTCATTCATTCTTTCATTGCATCTTGCATTAGTGAAATTTCATTGAGTGTTTCTCATATTTAGTGAAAGTGCATCTAGGGTATCTCATATTTGTATTAGTGAAAGTGTAATAGGTTGCATTATTTACTTGCTTGCATAATTTTATCTCATTGAGAAACTAAAAAGTGCATTATCAATAATCCTAATTGCATTTAGGAACATTTTTACTACATCCAAAATTAAAAAAAAACTACATTCACTTTTGGATATAATTGCTTCTCATTATTTACTTTTTCTTGTATTCATTTGCATAATTTTATGTCTCCAAACATTAGTTCCCTAGGTAGGCAATCTGGGAACACTGTTAACAACTCAAAATTTGTTTTTTTTCCACAAAAAACCTCTACTAGGACAAAAATTCCCTTACTAGCATCTTAGTCCCTCTTTGGTTTTTTATCTTAGAATCATGTTTGAGTTGATTGCATTCTATTCCACTTTTTGGACCCTTAGAATTCCTTCAATAGGACCAAGACACCCTTACTAGTATCTTAGTCTCTTTTGAGTTTGAAGATGTAATTTTCATTGTTTAAATCTGCTTTTATGTGCTTCCTAAGCCTCCTCGTAACATATACTATAAGTCTAGAAATTTTCAGAAACATCTATTTTATACAACTAGGTCAAAAACATCAATTTAGGGTAGTCATTTTTTAAATCATTTCAACTACAAGCATCATTAGATCTGAAAATGCTCACATTTCTAAAAATTTACATAATATGGATAAATGTACTTTTCACTTTTGCATATACAATGTTTGCATTCATAAAAAATTGCATAAGTTAGATAAAAGTTCTCTTCATTTTTGGATATACATTGTGTACATTCATAATTTTTTTCATAAATTGGATAAAAGTGTTTTGCATGTTTGGATATACATTGTTTACATTGTTGAAACAATGCATAAAATGGTTACAAGTGCTTTTCATTTTTGTTCAAACAATGTTAATACCTTACCTTTCTAGGAATGCTAAGAAAAAGTTCATATCCCCTCTCTATGAGAGTGTTTTAGTGAAAGAGAATACAACCTTGGAAAATCCTAATGATCCTATTCATTCTTCTCCTAATATCTTTCCTATTGGCGAAGAAGATATTTTAATGTTAGAAGAACTAATCAATGAGAGTTTTGAGAGTCCTAGTTGTTTCTCTCCTCCTACCTCTCTTAGTGGACAAGACATTGATGAATAGGAAAAAAAAACCATAGGTAATCATGACAATAACATTTGTTCTTCTCCTAGTATCTCTCCTAGTTGTGAAGAAGACACTTTGATCGATGAAAGTCATGAAAATATTAGTTATCCCTCTTCACCTAGGGAAATCCTTATTGAGAAAGGCAATTCAACCATTGATCATTCCCCTACTTGCGATGAAGTAATTTTAGAATAACCTACCTTTGAGTATCATGAACATTTAGTTTGTAGTTCTAAAAACTCTCATCCTAGGGAGAATATCACGGTGAAAGAAAATCTAAACATTGACACATGTAATGAGGCTTCCTTAGGTGAACTGACATTAGATTAGACTTCTTCACTAAGAGATCATGCAAATAAATACAATATTTTTGAGGTTCTAATGCCACAAATTGGATCTCCTTTAATTATTGAGCTTCCTAAGTCACCTCCCATTAACAAATCATATAAGAAAATAAGAGATTTCTTGAAATCTATTATGCAATATAACAATGTTTTGTAGCAACCAAGATATAGCACAATTTCTCAAATATGTAGGGGAACACAAATATCTCCCACAACATCAAAATCACCTCAACATATTTTTCCTAATGCTCCTTGTTCACCTTTTCATAATATAGTTGAAGATATTAAGAAGACCCTTGCTAATATATCCATATGGAAACTTATTCAACTATCACTTGCATACAAGTTCCTATCTCAAAAAATGTTACAAATAAAGTATTAGGAAATCCAAGCTTCTATGAAATTGAATAATATAACATCCTCCTTTCATCCCACACAAGTCACATAATCAAAAATTGCATTCCCTAAACATGAATTACCCTCACTTGAGACTCAAAACAAGAATGAAGCCTTGATGATACAAGTGATTACTAATGAAATTGTAGTTAGGCACACTCTCATAGAAAACATAGCTGAAATTAATGTTTGTAGCATGGACCTCCTAGAAAAAATTGGCATAGACAAGAGACTTATTCAACTTAATGATATTCATATTTGTGGCTTTGACAATGTTAATAGGCAACCACTAGGAATGATCACATTACCTATTGAGGTAAGATCTATAGTGTTTCCTACCCCTATCCATTTCATGCCAGGATTTCTTTCATACAATCTTCTCCTAGGGATACCATGGATTCATGCTATGAAAGGGATCCCATCTACTCTGCACCGTACGATGAAATTTGAGTACAATAAAAAGATACACATAGTTGATGTAGATGAACAAAGCTATGAATCACATGATCACAACACTTCCAATTCCCCTAATACTTTCATTCTAAAATTGAAAATTGAAGCTATACAAGTTGATGCTAATCCAACACCTATAACAAAAATCTTTAGTGATAGTTGGGGGTTTTTAGATTTTATGCCTCATTTCAATAAAAAATCCAAAATCCCACCCTCATGTTCCAAAGATTCATCTACAAATGATTCATTTTCATATGTACAAGTTCTAGTAACGAATTGGGTTTTACACCTCCCTTTATAGGAGAGTGCAAAATATCACAATATAAAACAAAACAAACTTTTGTTTCATTCGCTCAACTTAATTCTACAACTTTACCCCATTGTGGTGATGGGGGCTATATAACACCCGTCCCTCATGAAGGAATGACACATAACTTTAAAAATAATTTTGTTCTTATGAAGAAACCAATCCTTCTTAGAAGCATAAACCCCCTTCATCTAACTTGGAAGATTGTTATGGTATTGGATACAATCTCCCTCCTACACATGGATTCAATGAAAACACAAAGAAAAATAGCATACCATACTCTTTCATGAAAGATCTAGGTTTACCTCCCTTATCTCCATTTTCATCTAAATCCTTATCATTTGGTGTGTGTATGAAATCTTGTTCAACTAAAGTAACACCTTCTATTATTGATCAAGAGAATATATTTTCGAGACTCCAAGATCATTTGATATCCCTTTGTCCAAGAACATGAAATAAATTTTATTACAAGACTTCATTATTTTCATATCATAGAGTTCACGCTCATGCTAATAATGAATGTAAGGGTTTAAGTAACAAAATTCAACATCTAAAGGATTGTGGTTCTCTACCTTGTGTTGAAGCATCTAATTCCTCTAACTGATACTTATTTTCATCCTATTTGGCTCACCCTTGTCCTGCACTAAGTGGGGGAAAAGGGTTAGGTAGCCTTGTCCTCGTATGTCACTTGATGTTGTATATTTTTTCTATTTTACCACCTTTCATGTACATACAAGAGCAAGCTTGGGATGTGGATGAAATTCATTAAGTTGGATCGCATGTGATATACTATCTTTTGAGGGAAACCCTCTTTTCCTTTTCATTTTTGGCTACTTTAAAGTAATTTCTCACAACATGGTGTTAGTAATTTATTTAAAGTGGGGGCATACATTGGCATTATTTTGGCATGATTTCACTTGGATTTTTTTTTCCTTTTCATGTTCTTTGGTGTGATTTTCTTAATTCATGGGATGTATTTCCCTCTTTGTGGTGACATTGGGAGTAATGTCCTTCAAGAGTGTGATCTATCTCAGCATATTATATTCCCCTTAGTGGTGATGTGATGCAATGCATCCCTTAAGTGGTGAATCTTTTATCCTTTGATCAGTCATCTCTTGGAGACATTAGGAATGATGTCCCCTAAGAGTAAGACCTCACAAGAACTAATAAAAATCCCTTTGAACATCCCTCTTTCTTGTTGCATTTTTTTTCCCTCTTTTCCTTATTTAAGTCATGGAGGTATGGCTTTGATATGGACTTCTTGGGGCTCATCTAGTGAACATCTAGCTTCACTAGCCCTTGAGAGCATGCACTTTTGTACCTTATTAAAATCATGGAGGTATAGTTTTGATATGGTCCCTAGGGGCTCACCTAGTGAACACCTAGATTCACCATCCTTTGTGAGAGTGTGTTTTTTTTGCATAGTGGAAAATGCATTCCACTTGTAAACCTTTTTGGAAAAATAGGCTAGACCCGATCCACCACATTGAATGACCAACAAAAGCTTGATATGTTGCAATTTTCCTTTTTGCTGTCCTTGATGGTGTATGTTGTAAATTTGATTATGGCTTCATATATCATCCGCATGTGTGTTCCTTTGTGCCTATGTTGGTTTACCATAGGATCTTGATCATGGGGGCTTGATCACCCCTCTTGATTGTCATCATCCCATCCTACTAACATTGGTACATTTGAACCCCTCTTGATTGCATGGTTGAATATAGTGTGAGTTTGAAGCAAGTTAATCCTCTCACTAAAGTGGGGGCTAAATGTAGTGTAGTAAAATGCATAACCTTACATTTTCACACTTGTTTGGGCCTACCTTGCTTTCTTTATCACTATTTATTTCTTAATTGGTCCTATTTTTCATCCAAAAGCCTAATAAACTATATATTTTTATTTCAAATCCCAAAAATCATCAAAAGATAAATGATCATTTAATTTTTTTGTTTGTGTGTCCTTGATTTGTGGACTGGGACTAAAATTCCACCTATAGAATATTTATCCTCCATGGGTCTTGGGATGCTAATTTTGAATGTACCTAAAAAGGTCCCTTTTTGGAGTTTATGCCTCAAAATTTTATCCTTGGGACTAAGATGCCACCTAGGGCATCTTAGTCTTCCTTGGCTTATTTTTAGGATTCAATTTCAAATTCGACTAAGATTTAGCCTCCTCTAATTAATGATTTCATATGTTGGCTTGTTGTGGTATAATTTCATAATATTAAGCATGAATGAGTATAAATACAAGGTTCCTCAACTCATTTTCATAACAAGCATTCAAGTGTTCATTCCTAAGGCAAGTTTATGCATTCAAGAAAAATTAATCAAGTATTAGAAGCCATCATCAAGATTCAAGCATCATGTCAAGGGTTTGCTGCATCCATTCATGTTGCCGAGCCAAGATTGTTGATGTATACTTATTGAAGATCTATTTGCAACCATTGTTTACATCATATCAAAGGATCCAGGATCTACATTCTTCATGGCTGCTACATGGTAAATTGTAGATTTTCTTCACTAGAAATCATACGAGGTGACATCGTTTACATATTTCATATTTTTTGCTTCATTTACTTAATTTCATCATTTGGTTTAATTACCAACAAGGGGTTTGACCAAGGAAAACCCCCATTTACTAACAATAAACAAGTTTTTCCTGTCTTCTATGTTTGTATTTGCTGATCTAGGTTGAATACTTGAAGATCCTTTAAAGTGAAAAGTTTTCAAAGTGAAAATTTACATTGCCAAAGTTGTCACCATCACATAAACTCACCAACAGGTCATATCTAGAAGTTTTAGGACCTAAAATTTGAGGAGAAGAAAGTGTAGACCTTGGAGCTCAAGACCGCATTTAGAGCTTTTAGAAATCTAGAGTGGTACTAATACGCCACCTTGGGAATCCTAGTCCTCTCAGTCATTTTTTTAGAGATTCCTTCATATCTAGTTTGACATTTGAAGATTCCACATCTACCCCAAAAAATAGAAGTGGGACTAATACGCCATCCTGGACATCTTAGTCCTCCATAACACTTTTAGAAACTTATTTACATTTTGAAAATCCTCACAATATCTCTAGACTTTCCAGGTACACATACCCTAACTTGGTGTAGCTTAATTTCATCATTTTCACTCATTATTTGGCTTAAATTGCTTGATTTTTTTATTTGAATGTTCATTTATCTTTTCCATGCTTTTTCTTGGTGGTGAACCCCTAAAAGTTAAAAGAACCCCCTCTTAGGTCCTCCTCATTTTGAATTGACCCACCTTGTGAGGTTGTTATTCAATCCAATTGGGACTCTTAGGACATCCTTGAATGATAATAGGAGAATAGTGGTGTTAGACTATGACCTAGGTTATAGAGCACCCATTTTCCTATTGTTCACATAGTCTTGACTAGGAATAGTTGAACCTTGATCAAATTTTGTTGTCCTAAGAATTGACCAAACTTGGATTGAATTTAGGTATGGGAAGGTCAAAGGAAAGAAAAAAGAAAGGGAACACCGTTAGAACCTCACATAATAAATTTTTAATCAAATAATATGCTAAGGTAGAGGTTCAACCTAAGATTCTTGATTGTGAGACACTAGCTCAAGCCCTCACACAACTTAAGCTAGAGAGAGGAAAGAAGATTGAGGAGAATCAAATAACTAAGATCAAAAGTCTATCTGCAATTAGGGACTAGCCTCTAAGGTGTGGACCCAATGAACCCCTTGTTAACTAAAGAGGAGAAGGAGAGCTTGTGTGCTCAACCATCCTCTTTTGTGAAATATGATGTTAACTCATATGAGGACCTAGAGGAATGTCCTCTTTCTAATGACAAGAAAATTGAATAATTTATTGAGAAAGCTTTGTAAATAAGGGTATATTCACCCACATTTAATAATGGTAATTTATGATGATATATTATGAATATCAAGCAAATCAATAATTGTATTATCAGTGATATAATGTATAGATTCAGATTTTATCTATTTGTTTTATAAAAGAGACAGATTTGACCCAATCTGGTCTAATTGTGTTAGACAGATCATTTGGATACTGAGTTAAATATGAATTATGCTCTTGATTGATCATAATACTTATAATAAATCTCTCTAAAATAAAGAGAAAAGAGATATCTAGATCTATTTTTAGAGAGACAAGCCTGGTATCTATTTAAATAGGAATAGGTATAAAAATTCTTCATATGGAAGGAGATATCTATTACCATTTTGACAAATTAAATTGATCAATACGAGTTGATTTTCTGTTACGATATATTGCCAGAACAATAGCTAATCCAATAGCTGCTTCAGCAGCAGCAATAGCTATAACAAAGATCGAGAAGATATCCCCCTTTACTTGCCTACTATCAAAATAATCTGAGAATGTTACTAGGTTTAAATTCACCACATTGAATATTAGTTCAAGACACATAAGTGCTTTAACCATGTTTTGACTTGTTACTAGTCCATAAATACCAATAGAGAATAAATAAGCACCTAAAAAAGGTCAATGTTCAAGCACAATAGAGGAACTCCTCATACCTTAACCTCTTTAGATATAAACAAAAGTTATAATAAGTTTCTCCTTTTCCATTATCAAAAGAACTTCTATTGATTTGTTTTGAATATGATATTTATCAAGGTGAGAAAAGATAACATTTATATAATATTTATATAATTGTATTAAACATGTCCATAAGATGGAGATTCAAATCTTTTATGCACCTAAAAATTCATTTCGACCAATTGAACTTTCTCAAATTATTTCTTCTTAAGAACTAGAAATATCTGTGCTAAAATGATAGATACTAAGAATAATAAAAGACCTTGAACACGTAAAGGATCTTGAAGTACTATTTCTGCATTTTTCTGACCCAATCCACCTACATTAGGGTTATTCGTTAATGACTTATCCGCCTTGATGAATTCACCTTCTTAAACAAGAAGTTCTAGTCCTGGAGGTACAAAGTCAACCACTTGTCGACCGTCTGATGGATTATTAATAGTGATTTGATATCCACCCTTTTCTTTACGTGCAATTTTACTTACTTTACCCATTGTTGAAGTGTTGTAGACTGTATTGTTGCTTTTGCTACCATCAGGATAAATTTGTCCTCTTCCTCTATTACCACCCACATATATGGGATATTTCAAGAAGTGAGATTCTTTATTAGTAGAGGGATTTGGTGAAAGGATGGGAAACACAATTTTACTATATTTTTGACTAGGAACAAGAACTATTATTATAAAAAAAATTATTGGAAATGGAAAAAAAATATTCTAATCTTTGTTGAAAGTATTCGATCTAAATGGACAATACAAAAGTATTATTCTTTTTCTTGTCAAAATTTTGAAGAATAGAGAGATTCAACATTTGTTTCTAACATATTCTCCAACTTGATGAATGTTGGGTAATTGCATCTTGCGTTACATTATTCAATTTTATCCAGTTTGTTCGAATTGGATCAACATGTTGACCATTAGGCAAGAGATGGTTGGTGGTGCTTTAAACAATAGGCCAAACAAGAGGCTGGAATAGATTATTGAGCATGGAAGATATGTTATGTGCCTATACCAATCCTAGGTTGAAACACTAATGATGAAATATTATAGGCACCACCACCAGGTATGCAAGGAATTTCTATTATTGGGTATGTGCAAGATCATGATGGACCAAAAAGTGGCAATATGATGGGTATGTGGCTGACAACTATTTTTTTACCCAAAATTGATGAAATGAAAAGGGTTTTTAAAAGAGAATCTCAACTTTCCACTAATATAAATTATGTTTTACTTTGAATTTAATAAGTAATTATTATTCATTTTCTATTCAAATTATGACTAAAGTCCTGATTCATAGGCTAATTGAAAAAAATCTATAGCTTTCAAATGGTATCACATTTTTTGAATCCAAAACATGTGTCACATTCTATGCTTTGCATACTATAGGATTAAAAAATAAAATTGAATTTCATGAATTTTGACCAAGTTAAGGTGGTTAGATATCTGAGTTTTTATATTTTTAAAAAATTTGTAATAAAAATTCATAATTAATTATTTATTTGGAAAAATTACAAAAAATATGCATCACATCGAGTATGAGTTCTCTACTTATATCTAAATTTTTTTCCCTAAAATTTAAGTACCACTACAGAAATTTTAAATTTTCACCAAATAGATTATTTAAAAAACCTAGTAGTTTAGAAACTACATTCAATTTTCTAAAAATTCTATTCTTACATATTTTTGAAATAATATAGATAACTTATTCAAATTTTTATGTCAAGTTGCCTAACTTTGATTTTTCTGAATTTTTTGCCACTTAAGGGCCTATTTTTTCCATCATAATTTTGCACATGTATCCTATTAAGGGGATGTGTGTTGGACGATAGAAGTGGTCATGGGCCTTTAAAAGGCCCACAAGAGGAGAAATCATGAGGTGTGTAGGTTTGAAGTTAGAAAAGTCAAAGTTATGATTGATCTTCATGGCAAAAAACCTTCTGTGTAGGTTGAAAAAATTTATTGGAAAACATAGATGTATGCCATGAAACCTTGGAAGAAAAAAATATCCACAAGACCAAAAAAAATTTAAATTTTTCAAATAAGATAGAAATGCTTGAAAATTACAATTTTCTATTGTACCATAGAAAAATGGATCATTGACATTTTCATGGTTATTTAGGTCTTTCTCTTATGATGCTTGACCTATTTTTCTTTGATTTAATGTTGTAATGTGACTTCTGCATTCACATTAAGTACTTAACATTCAAATTATGACATATTTTCAAGGTGTTGTGAAGTGTTGTAACACATTTATACACTCTTCTAGAGTCTTCTCATTAAAATTCACCTAAAAATCACCTTTTCATCACTTATCAATTCCTATTCTAAAGTGTTGTAAAGTTTTGTAATAAGATTTCATGCTTTTTTAGGCTTAATTTCACTATTTACACCTTTCTTATGCTTTATTTGGCCCCTTTATGTACTCATAATGTTTAATTAAGGGTATTTTTTTAATGTAAGCCCAATATGGGTGGAAAATGAGTCCTTGTTGGCTCTAGAATCAAAATAATTCAAATTTTCTTTTGGGTTTTTATTCAAAAATGACTTATGTCGGCATGTGATGAGGTATCATTGAATTATTAGGGCATAGATGTGTATAAATAAGTGTTTTTCTCCTCATTTTACATCTCCTAATTCATCCAAGCATTCAATCATCCATTCATTCACTCATTCAACATCAATTAGCATTCTTCCATTCATTCTATCAAAGCATCATTGAATCAAGTATCTTGGAGCAACCATTGACATTTCTTCAGACTTCTTCAACAAGGTTATGGTGAGTTTAGAAAATTCTCATGTTATTTATTCATCATTTCTTGTTCATTTCATTTCATTGCTTCATTAAGGGTTTGATTACCAAAGTGGGATTTGACCAAGGAAAATCCCTATACTCTAACCCTTAACCATTTCCCCCCTTTTGCATGTGTGTTTGGAGACTTGTTTATGTAGATTTGTAAATAAATTAGGTGTTGAAAGGTGGGAAATAATTCAACAAAGTTTTTAAAATCAACTAGACCCTATTTCAAGCTTGGAGACAACCTATAGTCTGTTTTCTGCAGATCTGACTCTGTCAACCTGACAAGAAGACAACTGTAAATCTAGAGCTACAGATTTGACCTTTGATTCCACATAATTTTGGCAGATGACTAATTTTCCATTAGTGGTGAATGATTCCCACCTCAAGGTTGAAAAATGTCATTTGGTCATATTTCAGTTCCCGACAGTCAAAAATTAGTTTTTAGGTGTTTTTGTCAGAAGACTGACTGATTCGCCATCAATGGTGAATGAGTCCCACTAGTGATTTGTGGAGATTTTACTAGCATTCCAAAATCTTCTCAGGTCATCAATATGCCTCCAAGTGTACTCTATTTAGCCTCTTTTAGTTCTGTTGGCATTAGTTTTCATTCTGATTGCATTTTCAACATATCACATTATGTTTTCAAACATTGCATATTTCATAGCTATTGCATTCAAAATCTATCAATTTCAATACTTAGTTGCATCTAAAACATTTCATTTAGTCTTAATAACATCACAAAATCCATTATTTGAATGAACCATGACAATTTTAGTGTTTTATCTCTCTCCTTTTAGGTGAAAGATCCTAAGAGTGTAAGAGAAGCCTATAGATTCCACCATAAAATCATTGGTTCATTTTGGTGAACCTGCATATTGAACACTTCATCTTTCTGATTTCAATTGCATCTTTCATCCTAGGTTTCATTCACATCAACATTCAATTAGATTTTGTTTTGTTTTTGCATCCTAGGGTTTCTCAAATTGTAGTAGTAAAAGACTCATTTAGACTTCATTTTTGCATATCATATCATTCAAAAATTGAAAATTTGCATTTGCATCCTCAGTTTGCATCTAAAAATAATTAAATCACTTTAAATTTTATGAAAAACACAAAAAATATCATGCCTAGACTCATTCGCCACCCTGGGCGAATCAGTCTACCTACACATTTTAAACTATATTTTTAGGCTCTTTCTAGGTATTTCCTGCATTTCATTTTTTTGTTTTTTTTTCCTTTTTCAATTTACATAATTTTTTGTTAATTACTTTTTTTCCTTCTAGATTGCATTGAATTTTCATCCACCTTGCCCTTTGTGGTACTTGTATGAGTGTTTGTGCCCCATTGATAATACTTTAGTGAGACGAAGTTATAGACTCATGGTTTCCCACAATAGCACTTTCATTGTGGACCTTGGGATCTCAAGAGCTCCTACTCCTAGTATAGAAAATGGTGCATTAGGCATAGATACTTCGACTCATATTACTTCACTTTCCCATCTAATGCATGTTGACACACAAACTAGTTCCATTCTGCAAGATAAAATCATTAGTATTCATGAGTATTTTGAACATTTACATCAAGATTTATCCCTTGAAAACATTTCCACCACTGCCATACTTGCAATAGAAAACCTTCATCATTTGATTGAAAGTGATGATGGCTTACAAGTTATGAAATGAATTGCTAAGATATACAACAAACATGCTCCTTCTACTTCCCAATCAACAAACATTGTTGTAAGCCAAGGCGAATCTCACATTCCTCCTCCTTCAACCATAACATCCATACCCACCTATACCACTCCTCATGTTACAACAATCATGCAATAGGTTAGTCATGTGACTCCTTTTAATATTCAAACTAGCATTCCTAGTTTTCTTGTGGCACTGAATGCTCCCTCTTCCACCTTCACCCCTCTTAGTGTCCCTTTCACTTCCCCTAACATTGTATACACTCCCTCACCATTTTCCGTTCTAGCTCATTCCACTTACACTGATCCCATCATTACACAACTCTTTAACAACATTTAATCCATGCCACGATAAATCTCCACCATTAGCCAAAGTCAAAATGATCCACCCACATATCATGTTCATAGTAGCCCATTACCCTTAGAGATATTACACATAGAGATTCCACAAGGAATTGAAATACCTAGGTTTGAGAAATACAGAGGTAAAGGAGACCCTACTCATCATTTCAATGCTTATAGAACCTTGTGTAGTGATTTTTTCCTTGATGATAAACTATTAGCCAAACTTTTTCCTAGGACCTTAAAAGACACTTCATTGGAGTGGTTTTCAAACCTACCTAATCATTCAATCCGATCATTTAATGAACTTGCAAATTCCTTTATAAGTCATTTCCAAGTCCATATGACTCCCAAAATGACAATGGATAACTTAATGAGATGTAAACAAAATGCAGATGAAAAAGTAACTGATTTCATCCCATGTTATCAATCATTGTATGCTCAAATTGATGTCAAAATTCCTAATTCACATCTCCAAAAGATGTTTATTGAAAAATTTCACACTCACCATCAAGATAAGTTGACTATGATTAAATTTTCTTCATTCATGCATTTATGCACAACCCTTTGTGACTATCACAACTTGGTTTTTAGTCTAGATTCAAAGACCACTTCTAATCGAGTTGAGATGTCTAAACAAAGCAACCAAAACAATGTTCAAAATTTTTGAAAACCAAACAAAGGCTTCTTACAGTTCAATCCACCTCCTCAACAACAAACTCAACCTATCCCAAGTCAAGTGGCAGGTGTTAAAGCTGTGGTACCCTTTACCTATGGGGACCCGAAGAAACAATTTACCCCCTTACCCGATACCCTCCATAACACAATGAATAAATTTCTCCAACAATAAATTATCACCTTGCCTACCGTTAAACCACTTGATACCACCAAGCCTTTACCCCCCGCCTTTTAAAAAAAAATCTTATTGTCATTTTCATCACCAAAATGGACATGACACCGAACTATGTAAGCATCTCAAGGACTTAGTTCAAGACCTCATTGATTCAGGTCATTTGTCCATTGCAAGTTTCAATGATCAAGCCAATAAGTCCATTGCACCCCACAATCAAAATTTACAAATCTTTACCAACTCCATGCCTAAACACAATGTTTCATTTGTTAAGGCTAGTGAACCTTCAAACACTCATATGATGAACATTGATACAAATAATGAACAACCTATTATTACTCCAAATGTTACCCAAGTTAATCCTATGGATGAACTTGTGGGTATGATAAACATTATTCCTCATAAGGGCCTAGCCACAAAATCTCTTGATATTACTTTTTCTTCTCATGATATACTTAAAAAATCTTCCCAATGGTCCTCCTTACATAGCTGGTTGTATCTATGATAAGTAAATTAATGGGATATTAATAGATCCTACCCGTAGTGAGAATATGATCATGAAAGAATTTATAGTCTTACATGAGCTTTATCAAGAAGATTATGATAAACCAACTGCATGGATTAAAACACATACTAGTTTTGTGTGCCCTACGATAGGATCGATAGTACTCCCATTAAAAATAGGACCCAAGACTTTGGATGTAACAGTTTCTATTATTCAACAATTGGATCAATTTCATCTATGGATAGGTCATCCTTGGCTTCAGTCGATGAAAGTAGTCCCTTCAGTTGTTCATAAATGTTTGAAGTTTCCACATGGCAATAAAATATTTACCATACACCATAATGGTTTTCATCCATTGTCTTCTAAAGGTAATTTCTCCTTAGAAGCCTATTAGCTTGAACCTATGGAACCCATCACCCCTTGTAAAGATTTTTTTTTCATAGCCTATCAGAAGTTCAAATCCAAATGAATAGCTAACTTTATCTTCACTCGATGTCCCCATCCACTTTCGCTCCTTCAATCCTAGATGAGATAATGCTTCAGCCTGAGTCTGAAACTAAACAAACAATACAACCCCATGAGAAACCAATCATAAAAACTTCCCCTTCCTTGTTTAAACAACCAAGAGATAATGAAACCAATCATGTCATGCCTCCTTGCATTAAATAAGTGTATAAAGCTAAAGAGAAAGTGACTGACCTATCTTATTTGGTTTCTTCCATTCTTCCCCCTTTAGAAGAAAAGTAACCTATGATGGATCAACCCACTCTTACCCCTCAACAAATTCAAAATAAAATTAAACAAAATCATGGTGCTAGGAAGCGTAGGCATCTTCATTGATGTATCCTTGCTCTCTAGTCTTGAATGGAAGAAAATAAGGAAAACCAACCTCAACCTTTGACCGAAGCAATAGATAATCACCCTCCTCCTCCTAACTCACCACAAGATAGTACATTCCAACCATCACAACAAAATGATCCAATCCAACATCCCCAAATCTTGATACATCCTTCCTTTGAAATAACCCTTCATCCTTCCATCATAATCAATCTTGATGATGATGAGGAGGAGGAGGAGATCACACAAATAGATGAAGAAGTGCATAATGATCTCAACTCTTTATTTTCATCTACCATGAGCTTAAATGATAAATATCCTACACCAAGTGAAGAACTTGGTACATCTCCTGGTTCAACACTTGCAATTCTTCTTTTGGACAGTCAACTTCCCTCACAATACACTAACCATGATTGGGAGGCAGATGACTTGTTAGATGGTTGAATTGCATTTGCATTGCTAGCCTTGTTACATTTCATTTTCCTTTTCCTTTTCTTTGATTTGATTTTATGTGTGTATCGTGTTCCCCTGTAATGTGTGTTTGATGTTCTCTCTCTCTTTGTGCCCTTCCTCTATTTGTATCTCTATTCTTATATATATCGTACTTTATCTTTTCCTTTTTTTTTGTGTTTTTCCCTTTGGGGATGATGCAAAGTGTTGAGATTCCCTATGTCTCTTCCATGTTGACTCAATCATTCCATTTTCCTTTATACTTTATCTTTTCTTGTGCTTTTCCTTTTGAGGATGACACAAGGCATTGAGACCACAATGTCTCCTTCATGTTGACCCAAAATATTTTCCTTTTATTTTTCCTTTCTTTTTCTTTTCGCTTGTGCTTTCCTTTTGGGGATGATCCAAAGCATTGAGACTGCAATGTCTCTTCCAAGTTGACCCAAAAAAATCTTTTTTTTTTCTTATGTTTTCACTTTCTTTGTATTATTCTTCCAATTCTATGTGTTTTGGGGAATGATGATAGTTTTGAGCTCTTTAATAAAACCATTGTAGCAATGAACATACTAACCACAAATCCATAGATCCATTATGTGTTTGGTTTGTTCCTTTCTAAGGGGAAACTCCTTTTCATTTGTTTCCTTTTTCATTTACATGAAGCAACCTTACTTGGAAACATATGACTTGGCATAGGGCTTTCTGAGTTGGATCTCATCTCTTGTTTTTCCTTTTTGCATTTTTCTTTCACTACTTTAAATTAATTTCTCACAAAATAGTGTCTAGCAATTCCTTTAAGGTGGGGGAATACATTGGCATAATTTCATTTGTAGTCTTGGTTCTTAGTGTAGCCTTGTCACTTAATATGATGTGTTTGTCACTTTGTGGATGAAATTGGGTGTAATGTCTTAGCATATTACATTCCTCTTGGTGGTCTAATGCGATGCACTACATCCCCTAAGTTGTGAATATTTTATTCTTCGATTGGTCCTATCTTGGAGACATTAGACACAATGTCCCCTAAGTGAAAAACCTTGCATGAACTTAACAAGACTCCTTTGAACATCTTTTCCATTTTACACTTTTACATTTTACATTTTGGCATTCTACATCTTTGCCACCTCGCATAACACAACTTGCATGCCTATGGTTCTATCCTCTTTATTCACGAGTTCTAAGCATACGAAGATTTTCTTGTCTAGCATGAAGCATGAATCAACAATTTCCCTTGTGGTGCCTTTTTAAAGTTATCAAGAGGTATAACTTTGATATGGTTGAGCAAGAAGCCCATTCAGTGGCATGACTTTCCCCATAGCCACCTATGTGTTTGTGAGTGCATACCAACTAGCGTATGTATTTCACCTTTAGGGACTTCTCTCTCAACAAACTTCCATGAGTTTCATTGCCCCAGAGTGAGTATGAATTTTCTTTTTTCACAAACAGCCTAGATCTAATCCACAACTAGTTGGACAAACGATTGAAGCTTGACTTGGTTCTCCCTCTTCTTCTTCTATTTCACATGTGTGTTCCTTTTGTACTTATGTTTAGTTTTCCATGGGATCTTCATCTTGGGGGCTTGATCATCCCCCTTGATTGTTGTTATTCCATCTTGCTAGCATAAGTGCATTTTGATCCCTCTCAATGTGCATGGCTACTTTAGTGTGAGTTTGAAATAAGTTCATCCTCTCACTAAACTAGGGGATAGATGTACCATAGAAAAATGGATCATTGACACTTTCATGGTTATTTAGGTCTTTCTCTTATGATGCTTGACCTATTTTTCTTTAATTTAATGTTGTAATGTGACTTTTTCATTCACATTAATTCCTTAACATTCAAATTATGGTGTCTTGTGAAGGTGTAGTGAAGCATTGTAACACATTTCTACACTCTTCTAGACTCTTCTCATTACAATTCACCTAAAAATCATCTTTTCATCACTTATCAAGTCCTATTCTAAAGTGTTGTAAAGTCTTGTAAAAATATTTCACTCTTTTCTAGGCTTAATTTCACTATTTACAACTTTCTTATACTTTATTTGACCCCTTTATGCACTCATAAGGATTAATTAAGTGTATTTTTTAATGTAAACCCAACAAATAAAAATTGTTCCAAAGAAAGAAAAGGAGAAACTGAAATTGGTCAAAGTCTCCAATATCTATTTTGAAATCGACTCCATTAAGGTACTTTGGAGAAAAGTGCTTTGTGTCATAATGGAGTATATTTCCTTGGACGAGAGATTCACCAGAGTTTATGGTCATCATTTTTCTCTCCTTAACCACTTCTGCCATAAGGCATGGATTTCTTTTCCTCATTACTTGTTCCATTCGTTGAGCAATAGCCTTGAGGACCACAAGAAAAATCTCAGGAGATACCCTATTCTTCATCCTGGGCTTATTAGGTTGATCTATGAACATTATCAAAGCCTACATGATTTATCTAAACCAATTGCCTCCATGGTGTCTGAGGAATATGATGCGGATAGTGGTGGCTCAAAGATTCACTCTAAGCCTAACCTGGAGAGAATTTTTGAAGTCCCTCCATCCCTTATCCTTTCTGGCAAGAAAACCTAGCTTTCTAAACCCCAACACATGAAAGTTAACCCTAAGAATTATCTTGGCAACCTAGGCCCTTTAAAGAAACTTGCTCTCAAGGGTTCCCCTGCCAAAAAGTTGGTTTCCTACTCTATGGACTCTCTGGAGGAAAATACTAAGAACCCTGAAGCTAGTAGAGATTTTGTTTCTACCCTTCCTGCCTCTATCAGAGATGTTGGAACCAAATTTCCTAGCTCCCCTAAGCTGGATGATTTCAACCTCATTTTAGACTAAGATCAGTCTAGAGATATCCTTGCCTCTATTAGATGTGTGTTGGTGATATTTTTAGGGTTATGAAATGGGCCTATCAAGAAATCAATGATCTTAATCTTAGAAATAGGGTTCTAAATAGCAAGTTGGATGAACTAGAATTTAAGATGTCAACTCTGAACAATGAAGAAGGAAAATGGAATAAGAACAATACTGGGATGAGAGATGAAACATTGAGGACAAGTATAAGAATCTAGAAGCTAAAATTGTTATTTAATAAAAAACAATATGAAATTTTTTGTGGAACAAAACCATAGAATGGCAAGGTAGAATTCCATTATCATAAATGCAATGTATGAAAAGTTGGAAAAGTCACAATAGGGTTCATTGGTTGTTGACCTGGAAGAGAACAAGGATAAAATCAAGAATGAGGACCAAGGAATTTCAAAGAGGACCCAAGCCAACCTTAAGAGGAAAGTGCTTCCTACTTCCTAGATCTTAAAGAGACGGGTTCAGGAGATGAACTATATGGAAGCTGAGATAACAAAAATATTAAAGTCCTAAGTTTAGTTGTTGCTAGTGTTTTGTTTGATCTTTTTGGGGTCTTTTTGTGGCCCTTTTTGGCCTTTTTTTGGTGGTTGTTTTTTTATTCTAATGTTCTCTCTACAACCTTTCAGTATCTGGGATCTTTGACGTTTTATCTCTTTTTTTGTAAACTTTGTGGTTTCGAGTCCCTATAAAACCCATTTTTTTCTTTTTCAAAAACATTAAATGTGACTTAATTACCAATACCCACTTACAAGCCCAAGGTGGGACTCATTCACCATGGGTGGTGAATGAGTCCCTCTTGGATCCAAAATCAAAATAATTCAAATTTTCTTTTAGGCTTTTATTAAAAATGCCTTATATCGAACTGTGATGAGGTATCATTAGATAATTATGGAATAGATGTGTATAAATAAGTTTTTTTCTCCTCATTTTACATCTCCTAATTCATCCAAGCATTAAATCATCCATTTATTCACTCATTCAGCATCAATTAGTATTCTTGCATTCATTCTATCAAAGGATCATTGAATCAAGTATCTTGGAGAAACCATTAACATATCTTTAGACTTCTTCAACAAGGTTGTGGTGAGTTTAGGACATTTTCATGTTATTTATTCATCATTCCTTGTTCATTTCATTTCATTTCCTTATTAAGGGTTTGATTACCAAAGTGGGATTTGACCAAGGCAAATCCCTATACTCTAACCCTTAACCATTTTCCCCCTTTTGCATGTGTGTTTGTAGACTTATGTATGAATATTTTTCAAGCAATTAGGTGTTGAAATGTGTTCAAGTAGTCAAAAAAGTGTTTTAAGTCAACTAGACCCTATTTCAAGCTTGGAGACAACCTATAGTCCGTTTTCTATAGATCTAACTCCGTAAACCCAACAAGAAGAAAAATGAAAATCTGGAGCTACAGATTTGACCTTTGATTTCACATAATTTTGGGAGAGAAATTATTCACCATTAGTAGGGAATGAGTCCCACCTTAAGGCTAAGAAAGGTTATTTTGTCAAATTATAGTTCCCGATAGTTAAAAACTAGTTTTTTAGGTATTTTTGTCAAAAGCAAGACTTATTCACCATCAGTGGCGAATGACTCCCACTGGTGATTTGCAATGATTTTACTAGCATTTTGGAATCTTCTCAGGTATTTAGTCTACTCCATGTGCACTCTGTTCGGCCTCTTTTAATTCTGTTTGCATTAGTTTACATTTCCATTGCATTTTTTTCATATCACATTGTGTTTTCAAACATTGCATATTTCATAGGATTTTCATTAATACTCAGTCAATTTTAATACTTAGTTGCATCTGTAGCATTGCATTTAGTCTTAATAACATCACACAATCCCCTATTTGAATGAACCACCATAATTTTAGTGTTCCATCTATCTCCTTTTAGGTGGAAGATCCTAAGAGTGTAAGAGAAGCCTATAGATTCCACCATAAAAAATTTGGTTCATCTACCTAATGAGAATATTAGCAAGCTCTACCATTATTTTTTGAATTTTTACAAATTTTAGTACAATAGTCTAAAAATTTGTAAAGAATAAAACTTACCAAATTTAAAGAAATGAAAGGTATTTCTTCATTTCCCAAGTCTTATGGATGTAATGGTGGTGTATGTTTGTCTCTATGATAGTTTGTTGATAGGGTTGAAACATTGATTCACCAAAAATTTAGAAGAAAATTTCAATTCAACATTTTGATACCATGTTGGAAGAGAAAATAATGAATGCAATATTTAAACTACCATGAAATGAATGAAGCACAATGAAAAGGATAAATGACTATCATAGAATTTTCATAATACAATGATCACTCCTTGTTTATATATGACAAGGAGGAGGTAGGAAGGTCAAACATAAAGACTAAATAACCCTCCAAGTGATGTGACACATGTAGAAAACTTGACACAAGTGTGAAGCCATACATGTCAAGTTTCTATGAGGTGAGACAACTAAACCACTAAGTGAATGTAAGCTAATATGAATAAGACTAATAGGTGTAGGAACTAGAGAAAAGATAACTAGATGCATAAAGAAACTTCACACTAACATATGATACTATTTAGGAGTTTGGTTCTTTAAATCTATATTTGAATCTTTATACAAAGAAGATGAGGTTTCTTTAGATTATCCTTCTCCTTCGAAGAAAGTTAATGATCCATAATTGTCATTGATTCCTTGTGTAGAGTCATTGAATTAGGTTCCCATAATTCATATTTAGTAGAACCATCTTTGTATTTTAGATTTAGCTTTGGGTATGTGCAGGATCATCATGGAAAAAACTGGCCCTTAAGTGGCAAAAAATTTAGAAATATCAGAGTTAGGCAACTTGACTTAAAAATTTGAATAAGTTATCTATATTATTTCAAAAATATGTAAGAATAGATACCGTTTGAAAGCTATAGATTTTTTTCAATCAGCCTATCGATCAGGACTTTAGTCATAATTTAAATAGAAAATGAATAATAATTATTTATTAAATTCAAAGTAAAGCATAATTTATATTGGTGGAAAGTTGAGAATCTCCTTTAAAAACCCTTTTTGTTTCATCAATTTTTGGTAAAAAATACTTTGTCAGCCACATACCCTACACATACCCATAATTCGCCACTTTTTTGGCCCATCATGATCCTGCACATACCCCTTTGTGGGATGAACATTTGATAAGTATATCTTATTTTTTGTGAGTCTCATAATGCAGATTTGGAGGACACATTTGAGGAGTTATGTCTCCTCTTTAATGATAATCATTGCACTAATATTTTCAAACCATCATTATCTTTAAATATTTTTCTACATTAGTTAGCACTTGATCCTATTTTTTCACCTTCTTCTTTGATTAAACGTGTACCTAATTTCATCGTGGAATCATCTTCAATGGACAAAGTGAAACATGAGTACATTTCAGAGGCATCATCATATATATTCACTCTTATTCCTAGTAATTCCTATTCAGAATGGCAATTATTCTTGCATATACACTCAATTTTCTTTCTTCCCAAGGTAAGGAAATTTGTTTGTAGAATTTGGATCATATTTTTTCTTCAAGCATCCACCATTTTTGTAAGAGATTAAACATTATGGGGGTTTTACACAGTATCTCTTCTTCCCTCTTATGGGGGGATATCAATTATATATTTTTGGTGGATGTAGTACTTGGGGATTCATGGTAATTCCTTCATTTATCACTTCTTCCATCACTTTTACATGATTTTTTATTGTATTCTCTCTTTTGGAGAGGGGTTTTATCCAATGTGATTAATCTACTTTACTCCATTTGTGAGAGATAATTTATAAAATAGTACCTTACATGGCCTAGTGGCTTAGGCCCATCCCATCATCCATACATCATTGCATCATATCTACATTCTTGCATTTGTTTACTTCTCTATGAGTTGCACTTAATGGGGATGTTATTGTGAATAAGTTTTTTTCCTACCTAGTTCAGCTATTAGGTCCTTTTCACATGTTAATTTTATTTATGTCCTAAGAATCTTTCTACAGGTCTTAGTTCTCATGTGATCTTATCTTAGCTTTACTTGTCTCATGTCATAGGATTAAGAAACTTGCCATTTAATATTATCTAATCCTATCTCTCACATTTCCTAAATAGGAAAGGCCTTTTGTACATTTTATAAATCATAGGGGATGTACTATCATTGATCCAATATTGATCATTGTACATTATTGCATCAATATCAAGCAACCTATTCTCTTGCCATACTCTCTTGTGGAAGGTGTGTCTTTTTTTTGTAGCCGATTCTAGGTTATGGTAGCTCACTATTATCTCCTTGAAGTTCACTACCAAATCCTACAAGAGTGTCAGTCCTACCTTCTCAACTCCTCATCCTTGCCAATATATGTAATGCTATTTTGTACATTTTACATGATGATGTTATTACATATGATATTTGATTCATCTTGCATATTATTTTTTCTAGAAGCATTTTTATCTTGCAAGTGATCTTGATTGCTTCAAAAAGGATGATCTTGGATGATATCCTTCAAGGGATGGTTTCTAAAGTTCAATAATAATTGTAGTGCTTTCTTAATAACAAGCTTGCATAGTGTAATGCATTTCATCTCAAGTTTGTGTAGCACATAATCATTTTGGATAAAGTATCAAGGAGAGGTTTCTAATATGATTAGACAGCTTGGTTGCCCTATTTTTTTCTTCAATTTAAGTATAATAGGTGCAAAGTGACTACACTTGCATAATGTCATGCCTAGCCTACCATCTTAAATAATAAAAAATAGTTGCCATGAATCGAGGATCCAAAAAATTATTCACAACCCACATTTGGTAGCAACAAAATGTATAATAGATTCACTAGCATCTAAGAATAAGTGTTGAAGAAGCTTTTAAGAATACAGGACAACTAGTATGGTTATTGTTGACACCAAAAAATGACAAGGTAACAGTGCCTTATGGGAAACTCAGTTTAAGGGGGACCCCTTTGCGCCAAACTGAGTGACCTCCGGATTTTAAAGAAGTCGGCTTCTTCTATAATGGGTTTTGGAAAGGAAAAAGGAAATGAATACAATGAAGGAAAGTCTAATCTAAGGCGATGCACCAAAATATGCTGATGGGCACGATAAATCATAGATTTAAGGGCCTGAATGGTGTTATTACATTCAAAAATATCAAAGACTTAAAGGTATAGCATAAACAATTCATTTATTGACATAAAATAGTATTGCATACATCCTTACCACTAAGAAGAGTCATTTAGACATGATTTAGATAAGCAAGCTTGCATTTAATATATAGAAGTCCTGTCAAATGAAATACTTAAGACAATAAAAAAAGCACAGTTTATAGTTTAATCAATACATGAAAAATAAAAAGGCCAAATAGTTGGCACAGTCTGAAAGTTTCTTGCAAATAAACATATAAGAGAGGCTTGGTGTCTCTTGCTATAGCCAGTATCCTTTTTCTTAAAACTCTTGGATCTATCTATTAGGGTTTTTTTGGTTGATAGGGAGAGCATATATATAGCTAGAGAGAAAACTCCCACCGCTGTGGAAAGCTATAACAGAAAAGATCCCATAATCTCCTGCAATGATGCCAAAATTAAAAGATTTCCAATGTCGTTACAATGGCAACGAGTTAAAACATGGCATCTGGATATTCAGGTGCAGGCGTGCCCTTTGTAATGATGGCAGTGTCCTAGCCAAGCTTTGAGGCGACATGTGCCATCCACCGCTTCAGAAAACCAAGACGAGCAGCACCCAATAACATAATCTCGCTCAGCCATCCCATCGCCTGCTTCGATGATCAGTGTAAGGCACGTGGCAGCCCGTCATGGCCCGAATGAGAATTCCTCTTATTGCTGCCAAGAGACTGCGAAGAAGCAACACGTGTCCAAGGGGCTGAGGTCCCTCCTGAAGTGGGGAGAAAGCTGCCTGAATCGGATGCGAAAGACGTGTGGCAGCATTTCACAGCCCGCTGTATTCACTTTCTTTGCTGTGTTGGAAAGGCTGCGAAAGGTTGCCACCTGGTAGAAGGTAGGGCCCGCCAAAAAATAAAGAACGCCTGCGGAAGCATTTCGCAGCCCGCAGCTGCTTATTTTATCTGTGTAAGAAAATTTTGTGATACGCTACCACGTACCAAGATGTGGGCCCCTCTGACAATCTTAGGAGTGATGGCCCTTATGGAAGGCTTTCGCAACTTGAAGAGACCATAAAGCAATAGGAAATAAAAGTCTCTGTAGGCGAGGCACGTGGATGCCCAGTGCAGCATTTCAGGACCTGAAAGGGAAGCTGCTATCTGAAGTTACGAAGTGAGAAATGCGCAAAGGAGAAAATCAAAACTTGTTAGAAAGCCGAATAAACTCGGCGATGCACCGCCCGACACATGAACATTTACAAAAAGAACCCGAAGGGAGGTATTTGAATATTTATTTTAACAACTTTTGGTGACTATTAGGGGCGTTTTGTATAAGGAACAGAGAACCCAAAAACACTCTAGTTCTGCAGACCAGAGCCTTCATCCATAGGGTGAATGGAGTTAGAGTTTGGAAAGTGCAGCCTGCAAAGGTGACCATTCACTTTCAGACGGTTTTGCCATGCTACGCAAATTCTCTTGTGCCCTGCAGAGATCAATAGCTTCCTTGTGAGGCAGCACCTCAGGTAGGCCAGCGCTTGTTTGGATATGGAAAAGCAACTGAGAGAGTGGATGAATGATTGCCTCAATGTCGGCCGCCGTTGGGGAGCTGCCGAATTCTCTGAATGCCTTCGTGTTGTTCTCCTTCTGCTCAATAACCTCTGCAATCTGTGTAGTTGTGGCAATGAAGCCATCCTCAAGAAACGGGGATGGCAACCCTAGTTTTCCCAACTCAAAGAAACTTTCCCGTATGCCGTCAAGCACCTTGCTTAGAAAAACCGCCGCTACCTTAGTGCACTGGAAAGCAGAGTGACAATAGATGAATTTGTTGGCAATTTGAGCAGCAATGTCCCGATGTTCGATACCTGCCTCAGCAAGGATTTCGTCTGAGATAAAGTATAGCTTGTTGAGCAAGTCCCTTGCCTCAGAAACCTTTTCCAGGATGAAACACGGGAACTGCTCCATTGCGTCGTGGGCTTCTTGATTGAGTCTTAATGTCTTGTTGATGAACCAGAGGGTAGGCTGCAGTGTTAAGTAGAAGGTCTTGACTTTCTCCTAGTGAGAAATGTACAACTGCCTAACTAGCAGAATAACATCAGGTTGATCAGAGGTAGGTAACAGAGAGGCTTTAAGTGAAGAAATTTTTGCGTCCCTTAAAATAAGGGCCTCGGCCAATTCTACCTTCTTTTTCTTGGACGCCAACTGCTCCGCATAGCTGCTCATTTCATTATTCCAAGTTTGTTCAGCTCAGGAGTGGTTAGCCGATTGCTCTTCCAGAGAAGCCTTTGTTTCTCGGAGCTCCTTTTCTAGCTTAGTCTTCAGGCTTTTGAATTCGACCTCTTTCTCCTATACCTTTTGCTGATACTACTCTTGTAGGCACTCTAACTCCTCACCCTTTTGTGCCATCCCCTAACTATACTCAAAGCAGACGTGTTCAAGCTCCTCCTCTTATGACTGTAGGTTCTGTTGGGCCGCCTGGTTCTGGCTTTGCAATTATTTTACTAATCCTGGGTCGGCAACTTGGGTTTTCACAATTTTTCCTTGAAGCCTGCTTCTCTCATTCTCTGCTGTTAGCGCTCTTTCTGTCATTCAGGCGATATCTGCCTCTAAGGATTTCTCCTTTGTCTCTAGAAAGCTCACCCTTTCCTTGGCTTCCCTGAACTGCTCATCCTTCTTCTTTAACTGGCGACCAGTTTTGAGGAAGTCAAAAATGACCATCCGTTGTGTCTCCTCCATGATTTTGACTTTATCTTGTGGCTGGGCTATCTTCATGTCAAGTCTGATAGCATAGATCTCATAGTCCTCGGGTTGCATTTCTCCTTGGGGCTTGCTTATCCTTGGGTACATAGTTGTAAATTTTAATTCTTGCTGGGCCTCATCATATGAAGCCTGTACTCTCAGCTCGGCGGGGGCATTATCATCCTTCGCCTTTTGTCGCCTCATTCTATTTGCACGCGCTTCTTTTCCACAATCTATCTATGCTATGAACTCAGATGGTGACGAAACCAGCCCACCTGCGAAAGAACACTAGAAGGCAGGGCATAGGAATAGGTAATTTTCATAGGCACATGCATTTGCTTCTTTTGGAGAGTGACCGTTTGTGGAGAAAAGTGTGGCATGTTCCATAGCTTGGCCTGAGAACTATCAGCAGGGCTAGACATTTGTAGCGGCTGAACCGGGGATTCAATCGTAAGGCTCATTAGTTGGGGAAGAATAGTTGCTGACTGGGTATCAGCTTGTTGCAATGGAAAAAGATCAGCAAGCATAGCGAAAAAAGAATGGGGGCTAATAGGGGGAACATTGTCCGAAAGCGATGTGAGGAAAGTATGAGCGGTAGCAGTAGGGATAAGCATGTTTGGAGGAGTAATTATAAATGGTTGGGCCTACGAATACTGGAAAAATCCAACTGAATAAGCTGGACCAGAAGCAGAGGGTGGAGGGCTCAGACTAATGGCATGAGTTGCTGATGGAGCAGGGGCAGATACGAAAGAATGAGATGTAAGAGAGGAAGGAGCGAAATGTACCCACTGACTGGTCGGCAGTGGCTCTAGGATTGTTCGTGACTTGCCCACAAACTCTGGCATTTAACTAGCACTGGGCACTTCTCCTCTAGCGGGTTCATGTGAAACTGTTCCGATAACACTTTCTGTGCACTACCTTTTTGCAGGCGGACACTCACTAACTTCAGCCGTCAGATTCCTCTGCTGAGGCATTAGCCTAACCAGTTTAGTGGCCCATGTGCGTGTAAGCGATCCTCTTGATATATTAAAGCGTACATTAGTGCCCACATAGGCGACATGCCTGAATACATTGCCTCCTTGCACTGAAGATGATGATACTGTCATTTCTTCTTCCTGCTCCTCGGATCCCTCTGCTTTTTTGCTCTTATCAACACTAGAGATCGGGCTGGGGTGGCCTTCATTCCACCATCTGTCAAATTCCTAGTCGTCCTTTAATTGATTATAAGGAGCATCTAACTGTGTTGTTTCCTAGCGATATTTCCAAAAAAATCTTATCTTTTCATTGCTCCATTCTTTGGCCTTTTTCAACTTGTTATACATGCTGCGCTCCATCAGAAGATTGTTCTTGACCACAGCCACTGGAAAGTATAACTTGTGCCCTGGGCCCCTGGTATCCGGCGTAGGGATTTGTGCTAATTCAACAAAATCTTCCTCTTTATCAGTTTGCTTATTACGTCGCTTCTCCTAGTATGGTCGAGGAACATGGGTAACCTTCATATGTGGCTCTGGCAGGTCATTGAAAGGGTTGTAATCCCACTTATCATTTACCAGTACCAACCCTAGATGTGCCAGCTTCTCCCCTAGCAACTTGTGTGATTATTTTTTAACCAGCGTTACCGACTTGAAACTCTTTAGGCAAGTGAAGAATCCCTTCCCCTTGACACTTTCACAGCTACAAAATATGAAATCAATGATACACACCTATTGGAAAACCTCCAGCACAAGCACTCTATCGGTGACGCAAGCTGGGAGTAGGAAAGGCTTACTAATAAAGCTCTGTATTCGAAGGATTGTAAAATTCTTGCCTAAGAACCAGTCACAAGCAGGGGTGTAGCCTTGCATAAATCTAGTCTGCTCCATTGTGAGTCGGACGATATCACCTTCTCCGATCAAATCATTCAAAATCGGGGCTATGAAATAGCCCGCGAAGGCATAATAGTCATATGTTGCGGAAAGGAAAGGTGTTCATATAGACAACGGCTTTCTTTTGTTCTGCTCATCAAAAATTGATAGTGGAAGAAATTAGGCGAAGAAATCTGGATTCTGATGCAGGAACATGTGGACCAGGTAGGAAAGAAATCTAAATTTCTTTTCTGCCTAGTAATTCTCCATTTGATGTATCATTTCTTCAACCATGAACTCAGCAAAATCATACCAGAAAAGTCCATACTGCTTGCGAAACTATATCGCAGCTCCCAGCTGAAAAGCCTCAATCTTCTCATCAGAGTCTCGGCCACAAACAAATGCCAGCATAGACATGGGATCCTGGAGGTCATCGCAGAATGAACCACGTGATAATGGGATACTCGGTGTCTTAACAGATGTGATACCTTTCTTATTAATCTCCTCTAACAAGAAATCAAAGTCAGTTTTCATCCTCTTCCATATTTTCTCCCTCTTGCTTGGGCGGAAATGCTCGATAGTCTCCTTTCTTCTGCTTGGATCAGGGATACATAACATATGCCAGATGGCTTATGGGCTTATTTGAACCCTAAAATTGCGACCTTCAATGCAGTGGGTATCTAGATTATAGCGCTGAAAAGCCGCGTCGACCACCTCCAGGCAATAGTGCACCAATGGGACCATATGTTGTGGGAGACCACTAAACCAGACTCTACCTACCGTGGATTAGTCTGCCTTTGCCACTAATAACCTTGCAGAAGCTGCCTCTCTGAGAGATTTAGGGTTCTTTGCAAGTTTTGGGTTATAGATATTATCCCATTTTTCTTTAACCTTTTTCTGGTTACTCCATTGCTTGGTTCTTTCCAGCTCCTCGGTATGGGCTCTTCTTGTCTTCGCGGGTATACCAGGCGTGGCATATGCTACATCCTCGTACATGTATACCTCAGCCGAAGAACGAATAGCCATATACAGTTCCTAGCTAATCTCCTCTTGCATCGACTGAGTTGAAGATTCTGACATTTTTCTTTCATTGCAGAACTTGTAAGCTCCTGGCCTCCGAATACACTTGCACTGGATAGACAGACAGAAAACACTTTGCACTTTCCTTGCATTTGTAAACAGACTTTGAAATACTAAGCCTTTTCATGCAATAATAGCAACTTTTCCCAATGTGGTAGGCGAAAGCAAGCATTTTGCATTTAATTCGGCATGTACTGTTATTCTGGCAACTCGTGCAAGATGAACTGATTGCTATTCCGAGGCGGCCGGATTTCATTATCATATTGGGGCGATTGTGTGATACGCCCTAATCTCCTTAGAAATTGAGCTTGCAACTGGCCTTCTAACCTTGCGTTAGCATGTACTAGCAATTAATATCCTGGCTAAAATGATTATGCCAAGCAAACGATCACAGCCTGAAGAGATACGAGTATCACCTTGGGCTCTGGGATGTGCTTGAGATTTGACACAATAGCCTACGGCCATACGTCCCTTCACCAACAAGTGCCACCTTTTTAAAGCTAATTAATCAACTGCATTTAATTAAACATGCCTTGAGCCGTGCTATCATGCATGTACCGACCCAAAATGTGAACGAACGCAGACTTGACTTTCGAGATGGCAGCTAGCATACATCACATTTCTTTTAGGCGGATTGGCATAGGTCTTGTCAATTTTTCTATAAATAGGCCAGTAGACAGCAAGCAAACATACTTAACATTTAAGAAGTGATAAGTTAGTAGTAGATTGCTAAGCAAATCCTTTCATAGGTTAGGTGGTGAGCAGATTTGGCATTATCTTAGCAGACTTAGGAATAGTGTCAGGATAATGGATACCCCAATTCGCCTAACCTCGTTTAAATCATAGACGATGTTTTTAGGTGAGATCTCCACTAGAAGGCTCAAAAGGATGACGAAGAACAAGCACTCACTAGTTCTGGTATCCATTAAGTGGGTCCTAGGCAAGGATTGCGTAGAATATGAAGATAAGTATAGGGTGAACACCGATGTATGCTCACACTTTGTAGCGTCCATGCTGGACATTTGCGTTCCCCGGCCACTTATCTTGAAGCTGGTCAAATAAATCTTCCTGAAGAAGTACTTGAATGGGCTTGGCGAGGTTGTTACACATGCTGCATATGGGATAGGCCTGCCAATAGCCAGCGACCTGCGTCACTTTATCGAAGAAGAAGCTATCGTTGTTTGGCTGCCATTCCTCAGCGGATTCCGCCTATAGACCCGTGGCCAGCACCAACAAAGGGTTACTCAAGATACTTCTTGTTTCGAAGTTACAACGTGATACCCTTCTATGACGTAGACTGGTATAATGACTTCAAGGACCTGGTGTATACACCACCAACAACAACTGCATTGAATGATGCTGCCAGTGCCGCCGATGAGCCCGTGATCGAGGAAGAAGTGGACGCTACAGTGAATGCATCAATTGCTGCCAGCCATTCCTATGGATAGATAACCCCTTTGCCTTCTTGCCTAAAGATGTAACTCACCTGGTCCAGATAAGCCTGATAAAAGGCCATCATATATATACTCTGATACTTGTACATTTTAAAAATCGGCATCCCAGCCATTTTGTAAACCAGGAACATATATATATAAATATATACTTCTCTTTTTAAGGAAAATCTATGCTCCTTTTTGCTTCTGTGTTTAATTTTTCTTGGTTTACAAATTTTGTATGCTATTTCTCCATTTATGAGTATATTTTGTGTAAAGCAACTCTGGTGTTTTACCCACCAACGATAATAAGCAAATGCGTAGAAAGACAACTGATTCAGCAAAAGAACAGGCCAAAAATAGGAAAGAAAAAAAATGTTATTTACAACCGTACAAGGTAGATCTCTATGCCTAATGGAACAACTTAAGATGAATCCCATTGACCAGGATTTCTAACGGCTCTTGTTCCATATTTTTCAGCTCAAAAGCGTTGTGTTGCATGCACCGAATGATTTTGAAGGGTCCCTCCCATAAGCTGTCAAACTTACCATGTTGACTTGGCTTTGTAGCCCTACTGTCATATTTTAGCACTAAGTCTCCACTTTTTAAACCTTGGTCAGAGGCTTTCTTGTCAAACCATCGTTTGACCACCTATTGACGGCTTGTCATTGCTATTAGAGAATTCTCCCTTTTTTCTTGTACTTCCAGTAGTTCAGCGAGTCGAACCTCCATGGCATCATTTTGTTCTATCTCAAGAGACTTCAATAACTGTATTGTCGAGATCTCCATAGAAATAGGTAATAGCGCCTCCTTCCCATATACCAGCTCATAGGGCGAAGTCTTGAGGACTTGCTTAGGAGTTATGCGGTTGGCCCAGAGTGCTTTTCAGAGATTTTTATGCCATTCCCTCTAGTGTTCTGAGCCAACCTTTTTAAGGAGTCAGACTAAACTTTTGTTTGTCGACTCGGCTAGGCCATTTCCCTGTGGATAATATTTTGATGATGTTTTAAGGAATATGCTATTTTTTAATGCAAAGTGACATACCTTTGTACCTAAAAATTCTCTGGCATTGTCTGAAATGATTGTCTTCAGAGGGCCAAACCTTGTCACTAGTGCATTCGAGAAAGTCTACAATCTCTATTTCTGTTTACCCCTTAAGGGGAATAGCTTCTGCCCACCTCATAAAGTAGTCTGTAGCTATTAAAGTCCATTTATGTCTAGCACTAGAAACTGGGTTGATCATTCCAATGAAGTCAAGGCCCCATTGCGCAAATGGTTCATCCGCCATGATAGGTTTGAGGGGCATCGCTGAATTCTTCCTTCTGTCAGAGAAGAACTGACATTTTTTACAAGCCCTTACCAGAGAGTAGGAATCATTGAAAAGTGTAGGCTAGTAATATCCAGCTCGCAGGACCTTGATGGCGGTAGTTTTAGCGGAGAAATGTCCTTCGTCGCTATTGTGAAATGCATCGAGGATCCTCTGCGCCTCCCCTGAAGTAACGCATCTCAGGATCACACCATTGAAATTTCTTTTGAAAAGAATTCCTTCTACCAACGTATATCCACAATTCTGTAGCCGGTAATACCTTCTTTTTTGGGATGAGAGACCTGGTGGATACCTTCCGGTTTGCATGAAGTTCATTCTATTTGTCATCCAATCATCTTCCAATCTAGATCCATTTATTAGGACGAGCTCTGGCTATTCCTCTTTGGCAGGTACCTCCTCGTTCTGTGCCATATACTCACATAGTCCTCTACCTTTGATAGTCTTGGTAGGCCTGACCTCAATGTCATACTCAAGGATCTTGGTAATCTAATTAGCCCTTTTTTTCTGTGATCTCTCCCTCCATGATGTATTCCCGCACACTAGAATGTGCGACATATACCAGAACTTTGTTACAGAAAATTAGATGGTGAAACTTTTTAAGTCCCTTTACTATTGCGAAGGCCTGTCTTTTGACGAAGTTATAATTAGCCTCATATTCCTTTAGGGTTCGAAAATAGAACGCAACTGGATGCTCTCCCTTCTCTATCTGTTTGAATCAGAATAGTAGCGATACTGGACTTGCTACTGAAGGCATACATTATAAAATCTTTACATTGATCTGGATTAATTAACACCGGGGCTGTGGAGATCGCTTCCTTGACCTTTTCAAAAGCCTCACGAGCTTCTATTGTCCACTTGAAAGCTTGATCCTTTTTTAGCATTAGGGTGATCGGCCTAATCATTCCCGCAAAATCGGAAATAAATTTGCTGATGAAATTTACTTTGCCTAGAAAAGACTGGACACCTTTCTTATTTACCGGAAGGGGAAGTTTCTTTATAGCCCTTACTCGTTCGAGGTCAATTGAAATACCTTCCTTAGACACAACATGCCCTAACAGCTTGCCCTGAGGTACTCCGAATACACATTTCTTTGGATTTAGGGAAACCATGAACTCTTGGTACTTTTGAAAAACTAATTCCAAATGATCAAAATGATCATCTTTAGATTTAGAGAATACAGTAAGGTCATCCAAATAGATTAGGATAAACTTATTGATCAGTTCGTTGAATGTGATGTCCATAGCCTGCTGGAAAGTTGCCCCTACATTGGATGAACCAAAAGGCATTTTAGCATATGCAAATGTTCCCCACTTGGTAGTGAACGTAGTCTTGTGCTGATCTTCTTCTTTTACTCGAATCTGGTTATAGCCAGAGAAGCCATCCAGCAGAGAGAACATTTTTGATCCTGTGATAGTCTGGAGGATCGATTCCATAGAAGGCAACGGATAGTGGTCTTTCAGAGATGCTCTGTTCAGGTCTCAAAATTCCACGGATAAGCAGATATCACCATTCTTTTTTTAGACTGGTACCATATTTGATACCCAAGTACTATGTTTGATTGGGAAGACAATACGTGACTCAATGAGTTTGGTCAGCTCTTGTGCCATCAAGGCCTCAACTTTAGGGTTAACTAGCCGCTGTTTCTGTCGAACTGGTTTTGCACCTTCTGTTAGCTCAATAGTATGTTGAATGATGCCAGGATCATAACCCTCCAGATCATCGTAGAACCAGGCCACTACTCCATATTTTCCACAAAAACTGATAAGCCTTTCTCTATCTCACTGTGAGACATCTTTTCTGACCTGAACATTCCTGTCATTAGAGACCTGAAGGTTTTCATAATCACTTTTGTCTGCCATGAATTTTTTCTTATCATTTCAGGCATCATTACAATCAAAAAAATTCTTGAGAGTAACTAACTCTTTCAGAAGTTTGTTTGACTTGAGCTGCATAATTTGTCCTTCGTAGGCCTCGCCGATCTTTGGTTGAAGTTGATCAGCAAATTCCCCAGAGTGTTGGATAAACGAGGCAATGTGCTAATCGCTCTCAAAGACCTACCAACTCTGATCATTATCGGGGATTGCTGGTCTAACAAGCACTCGCACTGAATATTTGTTCCAAAGCAAGTCGAAGACAGGATCAAACTGAGCATCAATCACTGCCATGTGATCTGCATCGCCATTCTACATTCGAGGAATGGTCAGGATGTTGAAAGCTTCAAAACTTTCCATTAGGTCCCATATTCGATGCCGATAGGATCTCATGCGGATATTTTTTGTTGCAGAGATTCCTCAGACCTGATTAACTACCAATTCAGAATCTCCGAACACAATCAATTGCTTGATACCCATTCATTCCGCTAGGTTTAGGCCTTGGACTAACCCTTCATATTTAGCCTCGTTGTTTGAATAGGAAAATTGGAAATGGAAAGACCTCAACAACTTTTCATTCTGTGGGGATATTATACATACCCCTACTCTAGCTCCAACTTTGCTCCTTGCTCTATCAAAATACAATGTCCACAGCTCATTTGCTTGGTCATCGTAGGATTCTTTGGCGACCTTTGGAAGAACTTGGTCTTCATCATAAATTACATATGTGCCTAATCTAGTAGCATGATAATTCCTGAAAGGATCATTATTTATGTATTCACTCAACAGAGCATCTTCCTTATCATTTCTGTCTCTGCTCACCTTCTCCTCCTCTAGCAGTTTGACATTGTACATGTCCTGCTTGGTGATGGAGGTATGTGCGGCCTCAAAATTGATCAGGGCCTCATCCGCCACTTGTTCAGAATGTAGAGCCTCTGATTCTATCTTCATTTTTGCACCATGCTTGGTCCTAAGTATTATATGTGACCAATCTAAAGACAAATATCCACCTACCTTTGAAGTAAATTCTCAAGATAGACAGAGATTGAACATAGGAGGGACATCTATGATCAATGTATCTTGCGGGACTGTGATACTTGGGCAGGCAAATAGTGTTAATGGAAGCGCTTTGATGACAAGATACCAAAGGCTAGTACCCAATGTCATGCACTACATGCACAACACCTTTATGGGATAATTTTAAACATTTGTGAATGACTGAGGCAATTCCATTCATGGAAGCTAGCCAAGGCATGCCTAGCTTCATCCTAAACAAATCCAACTTTAGAATGACATTGAAGAAAGTGTCTACAACCCTAGGTCCAACTAGGATGGATAGAGTTATCAATCCATATGACTTGAGAGATAGACCATCATGCATACAAATGGTAGATTTCATTTATTTGTACTCCCCCATATGCAATGAATTAAGCCATGTCTCTTCTATAATGATATTCACTCGAATCACAAGATCAACTAAGACTCCTATCACAATGTTCCCATTGAGGTGAGTGGGAATGTAAAGGGGAGAGGGATTATTGTTTAAGGACATATCTTGCAAAGTGAATGTCACATCCAACAAGCCGGTCATAGGTTGTGAAGAAGGAGTAACTATAACCATGTTAACATATGCTTCAAGCTCAGTAGTAGAATCAAAGGAATCAATAATCATGTTGGAAGAATGTGGCAGAATGTCACTGTTCGCTTTTTCCACAATTTTTTTTGTATTTTGTTTATTCCCATCAAGATGAATAGTACCATCCTTGATGTGATCCTGTATCTCATGACACATGCACATACAATGTTTGGTATCATGTTCATTGACTTGATACTCATTGATAGAAGGAATTTGTATTGTACCAACTAGGGTAAGGTTCATTAACAGGTTTAGGGTTCTCCAAAGTTATGATCTTACCCTTAGCAACTTTGATAGGATGGAAGAATAAAATTCTTCTAACTTTGTGAACTTCTTGTTGCATTTGAGGTCATAATCATTCATAGTGGCTACTACATTGTTAACAACCTTACCTTTCCAAGAGACTGATACAATGGACTTCCCTTCTAAATGAGAGCATGGGGAGGATCCCCCAAACTGAACTACCATCTGTTGATATTCTCGTAATGCTACACATAGATGCATGAAAGAAGGGTATTTCATAAGGGAAATTTTTTCCTACCAAGGCTTTTACAAGATCCCTATGAATACCTTATGTATGTCAGAATCACATAGTGAGTAAGAGATCTGTTAGAAGAGCTCTTGATACCACACTATGAAATTAGTAATCTTTTCATTATCCCTTTGCTTATACCAGACAAGATTCAAGAATTTCATCTTCGATCTGATGTTGGCTTGGAACTATTGAAGAAACTAAATCACAAGTTGATCAAATGATAAAATAGAGTTATCTAGTAAGGAACAGTACCATTCAAGTGTTATATCCTTAAGAGATCAAGGAATAATTTTTCCATAAATGCATCGTGATGGAAGAAATCCATACACAGGGCACTAAAGGAAGACACATGCATTTGTGGGTCCCCTTTGCCACCATATTTCTCAAAATTGTGAATTGTCATTCCCTATGGGAAGGGAGTACTTAAGACTGCTACTGATGATGGACTATGTAAGAAGAAGGGCTGGGCAGAGGCTTGGGAGAGAGTCGCCAGTTGGCTTTGCATCTTGTTCATATTCTAAAGAAGAATGTTCAAAATAGGGTTGTTAGATGACATAGGATTAGTGGGACCTCCTCTAGAACCACCATCGGAGTCACCTCAGGAACTACCAAAGTGGCCATCATCAGAACCACTACTTGAGCCACCACCACCAACAATGCCTCCACCAAATCCACCTTTGCTTCTGAGGCCACCACCATGGCCTCCACCTAAATGACCTCCACTAGTGACACCCACACCATTGAGGCTACCACCACTATCGAAGCCTCCACCACTCAATCCATTAAAACCTCCACTGCTAGAGGTGATAAGAGGGGTGAAACAAAAACCTAAGGGCATTTTTCTTTGATAGTTTTGAACCTCTTGGAGGTAGAGGGGATATTGAATGATGAGATTGCGTTATCCATGTATACAGTTGTGGGAGGAATTTACATTCCTAACTTTCTCTCATGTTCTTCAAGAGTGGTCCATTGTATAATGTTAGCATCATTTGGAAGGTCACATGCTTCATTCAGAACAAAGAGGCTAGCTAGGAGCTCTATTGATGTTCAATCTTTTCCCACTATATACTTTATCTCGCTAATGGCCTCAATGGCTCTAACCAACTTTTGGTCTTTCTCTATGTGATTCTCCAAGCCGCCCAACCCTTTACTATGGGAAAAGATGTACTTTGAAGGGATTTGGACAGCTTTGTGCTCGTCTACCGATGATGGTGTAGGAGATGCAGGAGGTTTGGGGAAGTGGTCATTCTCATCAAAGATTCCAACCTCGCCCCTCAAAAACTACTCCTAGGTAGAAAGACCAATGGAAAGTCTAAAAAAAAGGCCTGTAGAGAAACTAGGAGTGACCTTTATCTTCTCCATCAGAAGGTGTCATACACTTCTCCTAACAATGTACCTGAAAGTTGTGGACTGGGTTGTGATGCTCATAAACCTTCACAACACTCAGGAATATGACAATCATAAAACTTGGATTGAATGCAAGTATGGGAAGGTGAAAGATAGGATGAAAGAAAGGGAAAACAGTTAGAACCTCAAATAAGAAAGTTTTAAGGGAAGAAAATTCCAAGACAAAGGTTCAACCTAAGGTTCTCAATGATGATATGCTAGTTCAAGCCCTCACACAACTTAAGCTAGAGAGAGGCAAGAAGATTGAGGAGAAGTGAAAGCCTAAGATCAAAAAGCTATCCACAATTAGGGACTGGCTTCTAGGGTGTGAACCCAATGCACCCTTGTTAACTAAAGAGGATAAGGAGAGCCTGCATGCTCAACCATCCTCTTCTATGAAATATGATGTAAATTTAGTTGAGGACCTAGAGGAATTTCCTCTTTCTGATGGCAAGAAAACTCAATAATGTAGTGAGAAACCTTTGTAAATAAGGTTCTATTGACCCACATTTGATATATAGAAAACAAGATGATATTTTGGGTGTGTTCAAATGAAGAACTCCAAAATATGTTTTCTATGCATGAATGTGTATGTCCTTGATGAATGAGTGATATATGCATTTAAATTATGTAATGAAATTTAGAATAAGAACATTTATTCATAGAACCCATTGTTAAGATGTGATAGATGTGAATGCAATGCAGGTTAAGTGTGTGTCAACATGGTGACCACTAGGCAAGACATGGGTGGTAGTGGTTTAGACAAGAGACCAAACAAGAGGTTGGAAAATATTCTTGATTGCGGAAGATATGTTATGTGCCTATACCAATCCTGGGTTGAAACACCAATGATGAAAGATTGTGGGTACCACCACTAGGTATGCAAGGAATTTCTATTATTGAGGGGATGTGTGGGAGGATAGAAGTGGTCTGAATGGGCCTTTAAAGGGCCTACAAGATGAGAAATCATGAGGTGCGTAGGTTTGAAGGTAGCAAACTAAAATTCATGATTGATCTTCATGGAAAAAAACCTTGTGTGTAGGTTGAAACAAATTGTTGGAAAACATAGATGTATGCCATGAAACCTTGCAAGAGAAAAATATCCACAAAACCAAAAAAATTATATTTTTTTGCAAATGAGCTAGAAATGCTTGAAAATTACAATTTTCTACCTAATTGGAAGATTAGTAGGCTCTACTATTTTTTTTTTAATTTTTACAAATTTTAGTACAATAGGCTTAAAATTTGTAACTTAGAGTAAAAATTACCAAATTTAATGTAATGAAAGGTATTTCCTCATTTCCCAAGTCTTATGGATGTAATGGTGGAATATGTTTGGATCTATGACACTTCGTTGATAGGGTTGAAAGATTGATTCACCAAAAATTGAGAAGGAATTTGCAATTAAATATTTTGATACCATGTTCGAGCAGAAAATAATGAATGCAATATTTAAACTACCATGAAATGAATCAAGCACAATGAAAAGGATAAATAACTATCATAGAATGTGTAGAATACAATGATCACTCCTTGTTTATATAGGACAAGGAGGAGGTAGGAAGGTGAAATATAAAGACTGAATAACCCTCCAAGTGATGTGACACATGTAGAACACTTGGGACAAGTGTGAAGGCATACATGTCAAGTTTCAATGAGGTGAGACAACTAAACCACTAAGTGAACATAAGCTCTAGAGTGTGAATAGGACTACTAGGTGTAGGAACTGGAGAAAAGATAACAAGATGCATAAAGACACTTCACACTAACATATGATACTATTTAGGAGTTTGGTTCTTTAAATCTATATTTGAATCTTTATTTGAAGATGATGAGGCTTCTTTAGATTATCCTTCTCCTTCAAATAAAGTTATTGATCCATAATTATCATTGATTCCTTGTGTAGAGTCATTGATTGATGCTCCCATAATTCATGCTTAGCATAACCATCTTTGTATTTTAGATTTAGCTTTGTGGGATGAACATTTGATAGGTATATCTTATTTTTTGTGAATCTCATAATGTAGGTTTGGAGGAAACATTTGACAGGTTATCGAGCTCCTCTTTAATGATAATCATTGCACTACCATTTTCAATCCATCATTATCTTTGGAAATTTTTCTACATTAGTTAGAATTTGATCCTAGTTTTTCACCTTCTTCTTTTATTAATCATGTACCTAATTTTATCGTGGAATCATCTTCCATGGACAAGGTGAAACATGAGTACATTTTAGAGGCATCATCATATATATTCACTCTTATTCCTAGTAATTCCTATTCAGAGTGGCAATTATTCTTGCATATTCAGAGTGGCAATTATTCTTGCATATACACTTGGTTTTCTTTCTTCCCAAGGTGAGGAAATTTTTTTGTAGAATTTGGATCATATTTTTTCTTCAAGCATCCACCATTTTTGTAAGAGATTAAACATTATGGGGGGGCTACACAGTATCTTTTCTTCCCTCTTATGGGGGGATATCCATTATATATTTTTGGTGGATGTAGCCCTCGGGGATTCATGATAATTCCTTCATTTATCACTTCTTTCATCACTTTTACATGATTTTTTCTTGTATTCTCTCTTTTGGAGAGGGTTTTTATCCGATGCAATTAATCTACTTTGCTCCATTTGTGAGAGATAATTTATAAAATAGTACCTAACATGGCCTAGTGGCTCAAGCCCATCCCATCATCCATACATCATTGCATCATATCTACATTCTTGCATTTGTTTACTTCTCTATAAGTTGCACTTAAGGGGGATGTTAGTGTGAATAAGTTTTTTTACCTACCTAGTTCATCTATTAGGTCCTTTTCACATGTTAATTTTATTTATCTCCTAAGAATCTTTCTAGAGGTCTTAGTTCTCATGTGATCTTATCTTAGCTTTAGTTGTCTCATGTCATAGGATTAAGAAACTTGTCATTTAATATTATCTAATCCTATCTCTCACCTTTCCTATATAGGAAAGGCCTTTTGTACATTTTATAAATCATAGGGGATGTACTATCATTGATCCAATATTGATCATTGTACATTATTGCATCAATATCAAGCAACGTATTCTCTTGCCATACTCTCTTGTGGAAGGTGTGTCTTTCTTTTGTAGCTGATTCTAGGTTATGGTAGCTAACTATTATCTCCTTGAAGTTCACTACCAAATCCTACAAGAGTGTCAGTCCTACCTTCTCACCTCCTCATCCTTGCCAATATATGTAATGCTATTTTGTACATTTTACATGATGATGTTGTTATTGCATATGATATTTGATTCATCTTGCATATTATTTTTTCTAGAAGCATTTTTATCTTGCAAGTGATCTTGGTTGCTTCAAAAAGGATGATCTTGGATGATAGCCTTCAAGGGATGGTTTCTAAAGTTCAATAATAATTGTAGTGCTTTCCTAATAACAAGCTTGCATAGTGTAATGCATTTTGTCTCAACTTTGTGTAGCACATAATCATTTTGGATAAAGTATCAAGGAGAGGTTTCTAATATGATTAGACAACTTGGTTGCCCTATTTTTTTCTTCAATTTAAGTATAATACGTGTAAAGTGACTACACTTGCATAATGTCATGCCTAGCCTACCATCTTAAATAATAAAAAATAGTTGCCATCAATAGAGGATCCAAAAAATAATTCACAACGCACATTTGGTAGCAAAAAAATGTATAATAGATTCACTAGAATCTAAGAATAAGTGTTGAAGAAGCTTTTAAGAATACAAGACTACTGGTATGGTTATGATTCTTTCCTCTACAACTAATTTACATATTTATTGACTCATTTTTATTTATTATTACTTTTTCTCTCTTCTACTAAGTATTAAGTAACATATAGTTTCTACCCTTATCCATAACTTCTTTTGGCTCCATTAAGCACTTACCATTAAGAGAAATAATTAAATGGATCAAGATGTTGTAAAATGTGTCATCAATATGTATCAATATTTATGTATCTACTTGGAACCAAAATAATGGTGGGGGAAGAAATTCAATGTTGCACCATTGATAAATGTTTGTTGGACACACTTGCAATCTTAGTAGTAGATTCATTCATGAGCTATGTTGATCAAATCAATCGTGTTGAATCAGAATGACTTACCAAACACACTAAAGAAACATACTTATGTAAGAAAGGATCCTTGTTGGCATTTCACTATAAACTTCCTTGGAATTTACAGCTTGTATCATATTTACTCCTTTCTAAGAATTTTCATGCAAAATATGTGCCTAATCTTATGTGATAAATTAAAAATCCACAACTCCATCAACTTTCCACCTAGAAAGAAATTGTTGACTACTACTTTCTTCTCTCACCTTGCAATCCCCAACTACATTTGGAAAATATGCTACACAAGCTAAACATTGGTAGAGATGTATTTTGATATGCTTAGTTATATCTTTGATGCTATCAACTTTAATAAGCATATTACAATAAAATTTTATTTTTCAAGGAAAAGAGTGTGGTTGATCCAAATATTTAATCCCAAAAGTGTTATCACTTTTTGTTAAAATCCCTCCTTATAGTATGTAGTAGGTCCTTTGTGTATTTGAATGAACCAAAAAAATATAGTTTCATGTTATTGCATATGATAATGTGTGTGTTTCAAGTTCAACATTTATTGATTACATGTGTGGTTAGACCATTATCATTAGAATTGTTGACATTAATTAAAGCTACACAAAATTGCAAGTTTGTATCTTTTTGTACGACTAATCAATAATGGAGGGGTGTAGTTTTAACAATTATTTGTGAAAAACCTTGATTCATAGGAATTCTTGTTAGGGAAATAGATGCTTTTGGGTCCTTTTTGGGGGATGAAATCCTTTTATATAAACCATTACACACCCTTTCCATTGACATCGAGTCATTGAATGTGATTGAGGTTGAAGAGTAGTAAATCTTATTTTTCCTTTACATGGGTGTTCCTCATGACTTTGATGAATTTGACATGCTTGATAAGCATGACATTGACAACAACCACAATTAGGGTTCTTGTAGCATCCCATCTCCTTATAGGTTTTAGTAGCTAATTTCATAGATATAACTGATCAACACACCAACTTGCATGCAACAAGGAAATATGATTCTTGACCTAAGAAATTTATTAAGTGGGTAGCATGTTGCATATGATAATACTCTATCCCTTTTTGTAAGAATGAAAGGAAAAATTTCCTTGAAATGAGCGTACAAGGCATTGGAAAGTCATACTTGATTTGTAGAATAAGATGTGCATCCTCTAAACCCATTTCGTTCTTCTCAATTGACCTTCTTGTTATTACTTGTTCCAACTAGTGTTGCATTGCTTGTTCTAATTGGTGTAGTAACACTCAACATTAATGAATCCACACTCTCTACCACCTTTCACATTTCATTAAAAGATATTAATTCATTTGAGTTTGGCCAACATTGGAAACATTTCATGAGAGTATGGTATTTTTTTCAATACATTGTACTAGACAAAATGCATTTCATCAAGATTAAGTTGTTGAATCATAAGCAATTCAATCTTTTTTCAATCAATTCGGTATTCTTATTAGTAACTTAATTTGACTATCCCTTATCAAAAACATTATTACTATGTATGTTAAGTTTTATATAAAAGATCACTATAACTCAACATAATTGTTATATTGAACAATATATACTAATCCTCTTTATAGATTATAAAAAAATCTAATACCTACTATACAATTACTAATTAAGTAAATTAATTAATTTGAATTAAACAAATCCGTAAACATTATTAAAAAAATTTACTTTCATTTATATTGACAATGACGCTTAGTGAAAACTTGCATGCTTCTTTGAAATTCTAAACTTCTCTCAAAATATCTAGAATGATTGTTTCTATTTACATTAACTGTCATTTCTTGCCATTAATATCATTTGAATAAAAAATTATATGAAACTTAAAGGAACAAAATAATTACAAAGAATAAGACAACCAACAAACAAACTGTCAATAATGCAAAGATGATATGATCTCAAAAGAGCAAGAATGTGTGGTGGCTGAAATTGTCTATGCAGCCCTCAAAATGAACATTTGACCATAATTATTAATTAATTAAAAATAACGATACAATGCATTCTTTATTTTTAATTAATTACTAATTAAAACCAAAAGTCTGTTTTGAGGGTTGCATAGACAAAGAATGTGGGGAATTGTCTATGCAACACTCAAAATGAACATTTGAATGTAATTATTAATCAATTAAAAATAAAGATACAATACATTCTTTATTTAAAAAAAAAATACAGTCAAATGTTCATTTTGAGGGCTGCATAGACCCAATTAATTAAAAATTAAAGTCAAAAATCTATTTGGAGGACAGCATAGACCAAGGAAAAAAAAAACGTGGGGAATTGGCTAAGATTTCAATCTCATGGTCTTCTGTTTACCGATTCCTATACATAGGAACAAATTTGTCTTAGACCCACTCTGCAATAAGTAGTTTACGTGCGAGTCTGTCACTCACAAAATACGTGTGACGCTATCTCCTTACACTGCGCAGAAATTCGCTAAACCGGCTCAAAAACCTCTGTGTGGTGCGGTGCATATGCATTCCAAGTTTCTGGAATGAATCTTCACCTCATATTGTCCAGTGTTTTTTATTATTGTGTGGCAATTATGTCGTGTATGTTAAAATGGGTTGGTTCCCGGAATGTCGAGTGTATAAAGATATCGGATTCAATTAAGAGACGTAGAGACATCTTATACGTTGATAATTTACGTATCTTATTTGAGAATGTAAAATTAGATAAAACTGGAAACTTCTTCATCGTTATCTTAAATCCTATTGACTTCTGTGGATTGTAGATGCTATAAAAATATGTCATTTCGTTCATTGCAGACTCACAGATTTCCCTTTTCTCATAGCATGGAGTCCCTGAATGCGGCCGTGACTATTGGACTTGGGATTTTCTTCTTCTTCTACTGTATTTTGTATAAGCCGAGGAGGAGCAATGGCAGCAAATTGAAACTGCCTCCTGGACCACGTCCATGGCCTGTCATAGGAAGTCTCCATCTCTTGGGAAACCTTCCTCATCAGGCTCTTACGACGCTGGCAAAAAAGTACGGATCCATTATGTGTCTCCGTTTGGGCTCCGCCCCCGCTGTTGTGGCGTCTTCCCCTGCAATGGCCAAAGAGTTCCTCAAAACGCATGATTTGGTCTTTGCAAGCAGACCGATCTGTACAAACGGGAAATACACATGCTATGATCATAAAGACGTGGCGTTTTCCCCCTATGGTGCGTACTGGAGGCACATGAGAAAGCTGTGCACGGTGGAGCTGCTCACGGTGAAGAGAAACGATTCTTTCAGATTTGTGAGAGAGGAAGAAGTGTCTGCCATGATCACCTCCATCTGGCAGGAAAGCGGGCACGGAGCGCAGTGTGTGGATATGAAGAAGAGGCTCTCCTCCCTTACTCGAAATATTATCTGCAGAATGTTTGCCAGCAGGACGTATTCCGACAACGAATTGAGTGGAGGGCTTGGCTTTAAACAAATGAATGACGAGCTGTTTGCTGTGGGCGGTGCATTTTGCGTTGGTGATTTCATTCCTTATCTCGGCTGGCTCGACTTGCAAGGATTCCGTGGTCGCATGCAGGCCGTTCACAAAATATTCGATGGATTTGCTGAGAAAGTAATCGATGAGCACATTCATCGTAGATCGGGAGAAAGAAAAGCGAAGGAAGAAGATCATGTTGAAGATTTGGTAGACGTGATGCTCGACATGGCCGAGACGGAGGGTCAAACAATCTCACGAGTCAACATTAAAGCAATCATATTGGTAAGTTAAAAAATTGGGATCTGCTTTAAAAAATGCTTTTCTGTTTGCCAGTGTATATTTTCTCAAGAAGAGAAAAATTGTGCAGGACATGTTATCTGCCGGAACAGAATCATCGTCGACAACAGTAGAATGGGCAATGACTGAGCTGCTGAGGAATCCTGCAACGCTAGCACGAGCGCAGCAAGAGCTGGAATCTTCAGTGGGCAGAAATCGCAGAGTAAAGGAGAGTGACGTCGTGAAGCTGGACTACTTGAGATGCGTGGTGAAGGAAACTTTTAGACTTCATCCGCCAGTTCCTCTGCTCCACCACGAGTCGATGGAAGGGTGCAGCGTTGGAGGATATTTTGTTCCGCCAAAGACAAGGGTGTATGTGAATTTGTGGGCGATGGGAAGGGATGAAAACGTTTGGAACGATGCTCATCAGTTCAAGCCCGAGCGGTTTATGGGCAATGATAAGGACGTGAGAGGCCAGGACTTCGATTTGCTGCCCTTCGGAACAGGAAGAAGAGGATGCCCTGGGATTTCCACATGTCTTTCTGTTGTTGAGTTGGCACTTGCTCAGCTTCTTCATTGCTTCGACTGGACTGTGGAGGGTGAGGTGGATTTGGAGGAAGAGTTTGGATTAACTGTTCCCAAAAAAACTCCACTGCTTGTTTGCCCTTCATGGAGACTCACAGCTGAATATCCTATTTAAGAGAGTGTTGTCTGATAGGTGTCTTAGCTATTACATATATAGTATTATTTTCAGATTCGTGTTGTAAGTTGCTCACAGCTGAATATCCTATTTAAGACAGTGTTGTCTGATAGGTGTCTTTACATAGCTATTACATATATAGTATTATTTTCAGATTCGTGTTGTAAGTTGCTCATAGCTGAATATTCTATTTAAGAGTGTTGTCTGATAGGTGTCTTTGCATAGCTATTGCCTATATAGTATTATTTTCAGATTCGTGTTGTAAGTTTTTCCCATTATCTTAACTGATTAGATCTTGTGCATCACCTAGTCGACATATCTGATGCAGAACAAAACCCACTATAGCATGTATGGAATGGTTACCGAACAGCTTCCTTCATATTATAGACCATAGAGCATCATGCATTGAGGACTTATTTTAATTTTGTAATCGTAGTATAGGGTGTACGTATTATTAACTACAAATATTTTGGATGAACCTTATATATAACCCCATGATCATTTATATCATATGAATTTAAAATACTACAATTTTAGATAGTTTATATTTTAGTGTATACTCAATTGTTTTTTTTTTGAAAAATATATTTTATATATTAGAGATATACTTAAAATATAATCCTTATTGCACAAACTATGAATGGAAGTCACACCTTAAAAAAAAAGACCCCAAAAAGAATAGCAGTGGCTTATTAAAAATAATTATATTAAAAGATATATTAATTCTTACCACAAGAAACAAGGGTATGAATATGTATAAATTTAACATTAATACAAGTTATAAAGCTAGTTGAGGTAGAGAATGATTATATGATTTGCTTCCAAATCTACACTACTAGAAAGAAACAGTTGACATTATCATATATATAGGTTCCCAAAGCACATATATTTCATTTTTATTTTCTTCTTATGCCACCTCATGTATGATTTGGTTAAATGGAAAGAGCCAAATGAAATATGTTTTCCTAGTGGGGAGTAGGACATATTTTTGTACATCTAGAAGTTATGGTAATAATTGATAATGTGAGGATAATTAAGCCAATTCATTAATTAATATGTACACCCTCAATATCAAAATCCATGACCATTAGTAGAATATATATGGCTAAGAGAATCTAGAGACACCTCATTCACATCAACTCATGTATAACACTCTTAATTCTTAGGTACATTTTAAACAATCCTAATTTAAAGTCTATAGTGATGTAGAGTTTGTTAAGATCCTTTTAGAAATACTTAAAACTAAAGATCATTCACTTTCTTATAGATGGATTATTATACCCTAGAAAATCACACTTAGGAATTTATTTTGATAAATAAATAGCTATGGACAAATGAAAAGTAAGGGCCTTGGTTGAGATACACTAATTGTGGCCCCTATGTCAATCAAGAATTTTTTTCAAGTATTAATATGTCTAGAACAAATTTATTGTAGGTTACAATATATTATATTTATCTATAAAATTAAATTAAAATTAATATTCCAATATTTTAATAATTTCAAAAATTTCTTCAAACCATTTTGTTCTTGAAGCAAAGTAAACAGTTGCTTGAAGAGGATGATAGGTATGGCACACTGAATGAAGGGGTTTGTTGGGTAGAGGAAGGAGATTGAGTTTGAGGGGATTGTGAAATGTATAGGAAAAGGGGGATAATAATATCACTCTTCTCCACACATTCATTCAATAATTTCCTAGGAGTCCTAATTGGATTGACTATCAACTTCTCAAGGTGAGTCAGTTCTCAACAAGAAGGACATAGGAGGCGGTACTTTCAACTTTAAGGGGTTCACCACTAAGCAAAAGCTCAAGGAAAAGACAAATAAGCATTCAACTCACAAAAACTAATAATGAAAGCTAAATGAAGGAGGAAAATGATAAAATTATGCAACAGGGAGTTAGGATGTATGTACCTGGAAAGTCTGGAGATGCTGTGAGGATTCTAGAAATTCAAAGATGTTTCCAACATGTGCTAGGGAGGACTAAGACACCCTTATTGTTGTCTTTGTCTAGCTACTATTTTTTAGGGTAGATGTAGAATCTTGAGATGTCAAAATCAGATTTGGAAGAATTTCTAAAAAATGTCCTCGGGAGGACTAAGACGCCTTTACTATTGTCTTAGTCCTATTTGGAATTTCATTAATTTAATAATAAGTTTGGAATCTATTTAATTTAGATAATTAGTAAGGTGAATAAAGGATTTTGTGGATAAAACTACTTAGTAAATGAAATTAATTACTTATTGTAATGATGAGTAGCTATTATTTTAGATAAAATGTTTACAATTGCAACAAAATCATACTCTACCTCAATTATATGTATGAGATTCATAATCTCATGAATAAGTGAATGAAGGTAACCTTCTCACTAAATATTAGCTACTTGATCTTCCTTAATGATGTTTATTATTATGATTTTATGATCATATATTTTTTATTATTTTTAATATAATTTACCTAGCCATAAAATATAATTACATTATCATATGTATCTTAAAATAGATTTTTTTTTTTTAAATAATAATATTACATTACATTTATATCATCCCTTCTCCTCTTCCCTCTCAAAACATCATTTTTATCTTAATTTATTCTTCATTCTCATTCTAATTTACTTTAATCATATACATATTTATCAATTCAATGTATTTTAATTAGATTGTGTGCTTGACACTTTAAAAATTCAATACAATTTAATTTCATACTTGACAACTCAAAAATAAATTGAAAATACCAATCCATCATATTTTCTAGTGTTCACCACCAAGTGATTTAGAAAAATAATGACGAATGACAAACAGACTATCAAGATTAGTAATGACGAATGGAAAGCATGAAAGGGCTTCTAGTGTTCACCACCAAGTGATTTAGAAAAATAAAAAAACATATACAATGACTGCATACTATTGTATCTATGCATATGCAACTGCAATCCACATTTTAAAGCTCTATTTAATATTTATACTTTAGTGGTTAACAATCTTTAAATGTAAGGTAAGGTTCATGAGGAGGGTTTTTGGTAGATTTTAGTGAAAATTTGTTGGTTGTCTACATACATATGTAAAATCATGAATAGTGGTTTCAATTTTGTACTATTTTTCAAAACCATTAATCATTTTTTGGTGCTTGTGGATATTGACATTTAAATTAGACTAAGTTAAATTAACCTATCTCTTTCATTCTTTTATGGAATTTAACAGATTAGTGGATCCATTGTAGAAAACTTATGGGTATTTGTGGATATGACGAGTGTAAGATACTTGTGGAAGAACATGAGAGCTCACACCCACAAAATAAAATCCAATTAAAATCCCTCCATTGGTTTTGATGGAAATAATCTTTTTCTATTGTTTTTATTTGTAGTTTGAATCACTAATTAATCCTCAAGTTCCAAATGATTTGTATCTTTCAGGTTTCTTTTTGGATTATTTAAAAGATTCACCTCACCAAATATTGAATCTTGTTCATTTGTCTATTAAGACACATTATGGAATTTGGAAATTTTTCTCATCTAATTTATAAACTTAGGTTCCTTGTAGTCAACAAACATGTGTACACACAAGTTCTTAGAGAATATTTTTTATTTGTATTTTTCCCATGTTATTCTGGATATAGCATTTTTAATTCTTGAAAACTATATTTAATTAATGAATTTTGGAATGAGTCACTTTGTATAACTAATTTGTATTTGAATTTATTTTCCTCTTTAGTAGTTGACTTGGTTCAATTACTGTATATTTTTTGTCAATATTTTGCTCCACAAGTATAAAGCAAGACAAGAAGAACTAACAATATAGAAAAAAAAATTAGTTCTTACCCTGAAGATAAATATCATCATGTTAGATTTCTCTCCAACTTTAAATATAGAAATGTTTTTTTTAGTATATAATCTTGACCTAGCTCCTTTTCACCTTCCATCCAATAATTTTAATTATAGCTTAACTAATTAGTGTTATTTTTGGAGTTCTTCTTTTACTAACCTTTGAAGTTTCTACTTTCCATCATTTGTCCAATCATTATTTTTGAAAGAGGAAAAAATGGGTTTTACAAGGACCTGAAACCATAAAGTTTACAAAATAAAGAAAAAGTCATTAAAGAAAACACAGGAAAAAGGGCTATAAAAAAAAAATAGTAAATGACCACAACTATCAAAAAGGCCAGTGAAGGCCACATCCAGTGAAGGCCACATAACCAAAAAATCAGCCGCCAAAAAGCCAGCAACAACTAAATTTATGTCTTTAAAAGATCAGCAGTCTTAGCTTCCAACTCATTCATATCCTGAAGCCCCTCTTTAAGATCTGAACCATCTATGTAGTGGGAGGCTCTTTCCTTTTGAGGTTGGCCTGGGTCCTTTTAGAAATACCTTGGTCTTCATTCTTGCTTTCCTTTTTCACTTCCAAGTCAACAACCAGTGAACCCTATTGCATTTTTTCCATCTTTTCAGACATAGCATTGATAATAATGGCATTGTTCCTTGCCATTTTATGATTTTGTTCCACAACTATTTTCAAGTTATTTTTAATTTTAACCATATCCTCTTCCAAAGAATTGTAGTTTTCCTCAATGTCTCCTCCTTTCTTACTAGTGTTTTTCTTATTTCATTTTCGTTCTTCATTGCTGAGAGTGGCAAGCTTCAGCTCGAGCTCCTCCAATTTGCTATACAGAGCCCTAATTCTTTGATTAAGCTCATTAATTTCTTGGTAGGCCCATTTCAAGACCCTGAAAATGTCACTAATGTCATTTCTACCAAAGGCCAAAATGTCACTAGACTGAACCCAATCTAAAATGATATTAACATCACTTAGGTTGGGGGAGTTAGTAAATCTAGTACCTTCAAATCTGAAAGAGGCAGGAGGGGAGGGCACAAAATTTCTACTAGCTTCAGGGTTCTCAGCTTTGTCTTCCAAGGAGTTCGTAGAGTAGGAGACTAGCTTGTTGGAAGGGGAGCCCTTAAGAACATGATTCTTTAAGGGGGCAAAGTAGTCGAGGAAGGTCTCAGGGTTATCTTTAGCAAGCTGGGGTTTTTTAGATTGGGTTTTCTTACTAGAAATCTTAGAGGACAGGTGGGTTTCAATAATTCTCTCCTAGTTTGGTTGAATCTCCAAACCTTCACTATCAGTATCATAGTCCTTAGACTCCGTAGAGGCTATAGGGTTAGATAAAGTCGAAATGCTTTGGTAGTGTTCATAAATTAACCTAATAAGACTAGGATGAAGAATAGGGTATCTCCTGGGATTTTTCTTATGGTCCTCAAGACTATTAGTCAATGAACATAACAGGTAGTGAGGCATAGAAATCTGTACCTTATGGTGGAAGTGGTTAAGAATGGAAAAATGGTGCCCATACACTCTGGTAAATCTCTCGTCCAATGTGATATACTCCATTATAACATGAAGTACCTTTCTCCACAATGCCTTGATAGTGTCAATTTTGAAATAGCTATTAGAGATTTTAACCAGTTTCAATTTCTCCTTGTCCTTCTTAGGAAATCTGATTACCGCCTCATTAGAAAACCTTTTGTCATGATAAAACTTCACACCCTCATTGGACATACCAATAATCTCCCCTATAATTTTCTCATCTAGCTTCACCTTCCTTCCAAAGAGAATGATTTCATCATTGTTCCAGTTCTTCTCGAAGTAGTCCATGGCCATAGAATCAGGCCCATGAAGTTTTTCTAGATATGGAACCAGGCCACTTCTTACAATCTATTCCCAAACCTTTTCATTCTTAGTGTGCACCTCATAGCTATTAGGCTCAACTCTTTTCCTATCCCCCCCATTTTTCTTTTCTCCTTACTATCAACTCTACCAGCACCGAGAACCTGTTGCAGAATTATGCAACTATTCCATTGCACCCACAAAGTGTGATGCTTTTTCTTCCCTTCTAAGTAACATGACGCGGCCCCATAAAATCTCTTGATTTTGATGTACTTGGCCACTTTCTCTTTAATCATTAAATATAGTTGACTCTTTCCCATGTATAACATCATAATCTAGTAAGGCCCTGACTTCAATTCTCAAGTCCCTACAATTCTGCCATGTGTTCAATCCTTGCTTCCTAACCCCTTCATTTGCAAAGAAATCTACCACACTATTGGCTTCCCTGTAGATGTGTGAAAATTTTAATTTTTCAATTTTTTCTAGAATAGACTTAGCTTCATCTATCCAATTCTTTATCATCCAAGAGGGTGGGGTCCTCCCTAAACTACAATCAATTATATTTTTAGAATCTCCTTCAAGCCATAAGTTTTTTATATTTAGATTATGAGCTAGCTTTAAAACTTGAAAGGCTCCTATAGCCTCTGCCACATGGTTGGTTTGGTGACCTAGGGATATGGCTACAACTGCCATAAAGTTACCATTTGGATGGACCTTATCACGCCTCCACTTCCTGCCATACCTGGGTTTCCCTTCACTACTCCATCAAAGTTGGCTTTATGCCAACTGTTTGGTGGAAAGGTCTAGCAAACACCCTCCCTACTTTTCTTAGCTGGCTTAGAAGCATATGAAATATCCACTTTAATGTTCCAATCTTTTGCTATCCTTAAATCATATAGAGTGCACACCATAGTTTCCAGGTTAAGAGATTTTTAAGGAATCACATTAAAATATTCCTTTATACTTAGCCTAAAAATTTTCTCAAAGACATTATTGTCTAACATCTCCTTGTCCCTGAAAAGTCTATTGTTACATTCTTTCCACACTCCCTAAGCCACAAAAGGGAATAAGAAATCCCATAACCTCAGAATGTAGGGATTTTGAGTAGCGACTTTCCATTGTAAAAAGAACCCTTAAATGGTCTAGGGGAATGCCCAAGATATATTCCAGATAGCTAATATTTTTTCCCAAATTAAGGAAACAAATGGACAGTGGAGAAACAAGTGGTTGGCTGACTCTGCCTCACTCTTGCAGAGGTAGCATCTGTTGGGGATTTGAAATCCCCATTTATAAAGATTGTCCACCGTGAGGACCTTATTTTGAAGCATTGTCCAAAAGAAGATATTGACTTTTGGAGTCAACTGTTTAATCTAGGCTTTATACTAGAAGGGAGGGGGGCTTGAGAGAGGGACAAAAAAGAGACAATCGAAGAGACATAGTAGTTACTTGAAGGGTTATCCATCCAGACAAGAGTGTCATCCAGCTAATTCTATCCCAAGCTGACATCCTTTAAGGAGGATTGAAACTAAGGCAACTCCTAACTTATCATGAATAAGTTCACCTAGTCTGCTTCATACCAGTAGTCTTTGACAAGTTCCCCAAAAGCAACTTTACATTGCTCTACCCATCTATTAAATCTTTCAATTTTAATAATGGATTCCTTAAAGAGCCATTTATCCTCCCAAAATCTAGCTTGATTACCACTTTTGATGTGTCATCCTATCCTTGATTCTAGATTTTTTCTACTAGCAATCATGTCATTCCAACAAGTTGAACCATGTGGGAGAACAAGAGAATCGAATAGATCCTTGAGGGACATTCAGTCAGCCATATATTTACTTCTTAAAATGTCTTTCCATTCTTCGCCAGATGAGAAAGATCTCCATATTTGTTTGGCAAGAAGAGTCTTATTAATAGTTCTTATTTTTCTAAGACCTAAACCCCCCAAGGTTTTTGGTCTGCAAACCAAATACCACCCTATAAGAGGCATTCTCTTTCTTTCCTCCACTCCAGACCAAAAGAATCTTTTTTGGATCTTTTCAATCACCTCTGCATATTTAGCAGGGATTTTGAAGAGGCTTAAAGCATAAATTAGGAGGTTCTGAAGAGAAGCTTTAAGAAGCTAAAATTTTCTAGCTTGGCTTAAAAGAGCTCCTTTCCAACCTGCCAACTTCTTTTTGAACCTATCAACCAAAGAGAACCAAAAGGAATCCGGGGGTTTAAGGCATAACGAAAGTACAAGATAGGAAGAAGGTAAGGATTCCACCGTGCAATCAAGGATTCTAGCAATCTTGACTTGTCTATGCTCAGGGGTATTGAAGAAAAACATTGAACTCTTTTATCTATTGACCTTTTGCCCAGTCGCTTGCTCATACACAACCAATTTTTTTTTAAAATGTTAGCCTCATTCACATAAGATCTTCCCATCAGCATTGTTTCATCTACAAACTATTGGTGAGAACAAATCAGATTCATAGAAGAAGGACTGAGACCAACTAGAGACTTTTGTTCGATCAATATCTTAATATTCCTTTCTAGAATTTCAGCCATTATAGTAAAAAGAATAGGTGAAATAGGGTCCCCCTATCCTAAACCTCTTGAGTTTTAGAAGAATCTAAAGGGAGATCCATTCACAATGATAGATGTGGAGACTGTGGTAACCAATTGATTCACCAGCTGAATGACTCTACTACTGAAACCACACCCCCTTAAAAATTTTGAATAAGAACTCCTAGTCAACATGGTCATACGCTTTGGAAATGTCCAACTTAAGAAGAAACCCTTCAGTTTTGGATTCCACAAGTGAGTGAATATTCTCATGGACCATGACTATAGAATCTAGGATTTTCCTTCCAAGAACAAAACCATTCTGCTGAGGGGAAATCAATGAAGGAAGGATAGAAAGTATCCTTGAAGTCAGCACCTTAGATATGATTTTATAGAGATAATTGCAAAGACTAATGGGTGTAAATGCCTCAAACTCCATTGCCCCTAGTTTCTTAGGAATAAGGACCACAAAAGTAGCATTTAGTTCCTTAAGGATCCTTTTAGAACCAAATAATTCCTTAACAACATATGCAACATCATTTTCCACAATGTCCCAAAACCATTGAAAAAAGAACATAGGAAATCTGTCAAGCCCAGGGGCCCTTTTTCCTTCAAAAGAAAAGATAACTTTCTTGATTTCCTCCATAGAGGGTGATAAGCCTTAAATATGTTCATAGTTTGAAACTTTTGATACTCTTACTTTTATTATTAATAGTTGTTTAAACTTGTTGATTAAAGACTTTTTGGGTAATATCCTGTAGCAATGAATTCCATATTCCTGCAGCTTGACAACTTCATTAATTACCTTTTTGACCACCCACATAGCTGATGTATGCTTATGATTTTGGATAATGGAATATGATTAACATGTGATTAATGAATAGATGTCATGTTACTTGTGTGTATGTTTTCCTTCACCTATCATTTATTGCAGGATTGTTGGAGGGAGCAGAAATTGATCAAGCGCAAGAATCTCGACTCTGTTGAAGAAGTCGTTCCAGTAATAACTCTTTGACTGAATCTTTGGGAAGAAGCTTTAACGATCCTTTGATCTAGGGAGTGTGTAATGCTATATTTTCTTTGGGTCACGTCGAGCAGATAGGCTTTCATTTATCAATATCTGTTTCGTGGATTCAAAATGTATTTATGATCACGACTTCCTTTGTTAATTAGTTAGTTGTCTCTTTCATTTAAATAACTGTTCCTCCTGCGCGAGTGAATGAGGATGAGATAGTATGTGTTAAAATTAAGTTGAATAAGTAATAAAGTTTTGTGTTAAGTTTTATTTTAAAAACAGAGTAATCGATGTATCCTAGTTTTGAGTATGAATAAAATTTGATGAAGCTTTGAGTCAACTTCTTGTGTAATCTAGTTGATGCTTGCTAATGGGGCCCACTTCGTAAGTATTTTGTAGCAAGTTGTTGTAGTTAACTATTCATCTCATGTTGATTACCAGTTAGAGTCTGTTTCTATAGATTTCAACGCAAACGCAGCTTTGTATTGCTCCTACAGCATTAGGAATCCATCCTTGTGTCTGTTCCTGCAACATAAAGCCAGTTCACAGTTTGTCCATTAATAATAATTGTTATGATTTCTATTTTAGCCAAGTTGTGTTTGAGTTAAGAAGCTTTACATTGCATTACTTTTAAGTATTTGTTTTCTATAGATGGTGACTAGAAACTTGTTCTTAGTGCACATACCGTGCTGCTCCATTTCAAGTATATGTCCCCTAGTTTGATAAAGTAAATGAACGGCCATGAGAAGATGTTAGTCGCCTGTTGGAATGTCCAATTCCCAGGTTTAGTTCTACTGTGACTTTTATATCATTTTTGTGGGCATGACCATTTTTTGCGCCATTGTCAGGGATGGTGTCAATCTAAGAACCTTCTATAGTCATTGTTAGCAGTAGTTTAGTCAGTTGCTTAAGTATTTTCAAATTCTTTTCAAATACCATTTATTCTATTGCATGCATAGAAGAAGAAGAGACCCACTGGGAAGGTTCCTCCCCGAAAACCTATTTGTTGAATTACCATTTAACCCAATTGACGAAGAACCTGAGGAAAATTCATTTGCTCTGATATTCCAGCATGCAAATATGGCAAATAACCCACCTAATCCACCTCTTGCTTTTGATTTTCCCATTGTTCCTCAGCAAGACACTGATAACCTCAAGAATATTCCTTCTTCATTACTTTCCAAGTTCTATGGCCTTGTTACGGAGGACCCAGAAACTTTCCTATTTGAGTTTGATATCCTCTGTCATAGTTATGACTACACTTCAGATGCTCACAAACTGAAGTTGTTTCCTTCCACCTTGAAGGAGGGAGCTCTCAAATGGTTCATGAGTTTGGGAAGGGGTGTTGTTGATAGTTGGCCAGCCATGTAAACAAAATTCCTTGAGAAATATAAGGAATATTGTAAGAGTGCTAGTAAAGGTGATGACATATTCAGAATTCAGCAAAAGGAGGATGAAAGTTTGAAGGATTATATCTCTAGATTCTTGTTTTCCCTAAAAAGGAATTCAAACCATACTCTCAACGAAGACTCTCTGAAATTACTTTTGCTAAGGGGAATCAGTGATGCCTGTATAGACACCCTGGACCTGATGGGAGGAGGTGATATAATTCAACTGCCTTGGGATAACATTAAGAAAATATGTCTCAATTACTCTCGAGTAAATGTGAAGAAAGGTTGAGGTCATCAAGCTACAGTGGGCAAGTCTTCTTTCCAGTGGAGTCTCCCGGATGGAGATAACAAATTTGCTATCTGATTTCAAGCAGGATATTATTAACAATATGGCTACACAACTAGACACTATGCAAAGTCAGAAGAAACATGAGGCAGTTGAAGCAATCTTGGCCGAGTTTTTTCCACATTGCAGGTAGAAGAAATGAGATTACAGATGCAAGATGGTGGCTAATTTGGAAGCTAAGCAATTACCTACTAACTTTTAGCCAGTAGAAGGTGATGATGATCAAGTGTTCTATGTTGCACAAAGGAGACCATGGGCTCAAAGACAAGGTATGCCTCAAGACCCTTTGACTTTTGGTAATCCTTATTCTAGCTATAATAACCAATGGCAACCCTCATATGGACCACCACCACCTTGGAATGCATCTCAACCAAATTGGCCTAATTATCTATCCCCTCAATGGAAATCTCCTCAAGGAGGTTGGCAGCAACTACAAGAACAATGGACCCCACTCTAAGGTAATTGGTAGCAAAGTCCTCAATGGAGAGGTCCTCAGCAATGGCAGAACTAGTCCCCTAGGTTCCTGCAGCTTCCATAGCCACAACCTCAGGCCCTCATGCCACCTCCTATAGCAACTTCCATAAATAATGGCCCTCTAAAACAAACACCTATGTCTGCTTAGCCGTTGCCAAATTCCAATAATAAGCAATAGCAACCTATGTATTTTGCTGAAGCCAACCAATATCATGCCTATGCTTTAAACCTTCATGATATCCATTTGAGGTCTGGAACCATTCTTCCTGCTCCACAACCGCCTTTAATTACTGAGATGCCAGATTCTCCCCCTAAAGAACCTATTGTACCTATTGTTCCTACTGAGCAAATGCCTATAACTGATATGGTTTCTAAGGAGCCTATTTTTCAAAGTCAAGACAAACCACCTTTTCCTCAGAGGTTACAAAGTACTACATCTAAACCCATGGAAGAACCCACTTTTGACATTTTGGATTAGCTAAAGAATGTACAAATTCAAATCCTTTTATTTCAGGCCATTAAAGATGTTCCTATTTTTAGAAAAACAATTAAAGAAGCCTGTTTGAAGAAGCCTGGATGGAAGAAAAATGATCCCCAAACAATTCATGTCTTAGGGAAATTGGATGATATAATGTTGGGAAATGTAGTCATTCCAAAGTACATTGACCCTGGAAGTCTTGTAGTGCAAATACATATAAATGGCCAAATTGTAAAAAATGTTTTGATTGACCTTGGTGCTGCCATCAATGTCATGACCAAGCATACTATAGACTACTTGAACATTCTAAACATTAGGTCTACACCTACAGTCCTACAGCTTGCAGATAGCTCCATAGTCAAACCTGATGGAATGGTGGAAGATGTAATTGTTACTCTTGAATCTTGGGAGTATCCAGTTGATTTTACAATATTATCTGTTAAGGAAACTTTAGGAGGATACCCAGTTATCCTAGGTAGACCATGGTTAGCAACTGCTAATGCTTTTATAGGATGTCATTTTGGAGATATGACTTTTTTATGGACAGTCCACAAAAAAATTGGCCTTGTATCCGCCTGCTAGACCTCAACCAGATTTGTCCCAACTTGTTTTGCTAGATGTAGGGGAAGAAACTAAAGAAGCCAATTCGTTGGTTTAATTAATAATGCTTCAAACTGATCCATTCTCACAACTTCAGAATGAGGATGCCTTGCTTTTTCAAATTTTGCAGTCTAACTCTGATATGGGTAGTTCATCTGATCCAAATAGTAGTCATCTACAATGTTTCCTACAACAACTAAATTCTGAGAGTTTGCTGTCTAAATTTCCTATAATTTTTCATTACTTCCACAAGAGGTAGAAACATCACCTGTAGATTCTATGAGTGATCTCACTAAGCAGATAGAATTGTCTCTAGGTCAATATTTGAATATCAATAGCAAGCTGTCACAATCTCAACAGGCTATCCTATTCAAAATGCTACAAGATCAGCAAGAAATTTTTGCATGGGAATATGGGGACATGCAAGGAATAGATCCTCGAATTTGTATTCATATGATCTATATCAAAGAAGACTATTTACCAGTTAGGCAGCCTCAAAGAAGAATAAATCTAGCACTTAGAGAAATAGTTAAGAATGAGCTTCAAAAGTTGTTTGATGCTAGTTTTATTTATCCAATTTTTGATAGTCAGTGGGTCTCTCCATTAGTTATTGTCCCTAAAAAAGGAGGAAAATGGAGAGTGTGTGTAGATTATAGAGAGTTGAACACTGCCACTAAAAAAGATCACTTTCTACTGCCATTTGTAGACCAAGTGCTAGACTCATTGTCTGGTAAAAGATATTTTTCCTTCTTAGATGGCTACAGTGGGTACAATCAGATAAAAATTGCCCCTGAAGATCAAGATAAGACCACTTTTACCTGTCCATGGGGGACATTTTCTTACTCAGTCTTTCCTTTTGGTTTATGCAATGCGCCAGCAACATTTCAGAGAGTAGTAATTAGTATTTTTGTTGATATATTTCATGACTGTATGGAGATTTACATGGATGACTTCACTACCTATGGAGTTACATTTGAAGAAGCACTGATGAATTTAGAAAAAGTATTGAAAAGATGCAAAGAGAAAAATTTGTCTTTGAATAGTGAAAAGTGTTTTATAATGATGGAAGAAGGTATTGTTCTTGGCCATCATATTTCCAAGAATGGAATTCAGGTTGACCCTACTAAAATTGAAGTTATTCTGAATTTACAAATTCCTATAAAACAAAAGGATGTCAGAAGCTTCCTTGGCCATGCAGGGTATTATAGAAGGTTTATAAAAGATTTTAACAAAATTGTCAGTCCACTATATGCCTTATTAACTAAGGAGTCTCAATTTGATTAGACGGAGGCCTGTGAAAAGTCTTTCCTGCAACTAAAGGACTTGCTTACTAAAGCCCCTATTCTTTAAGGTCCAAAATGGACTTTCCCTTTTCACATGCATGCTGATGCTTCTGATTTTGGTATAGGGGTAGTTTTAAGCAAAAAAGAAAATTCAATTGAGCATGCTATCTATTTTATCAACAAAAACCTTCAAGGTCCTGAACTAAACTACATTGTTACAGAAAATGAGTTGTTAGCAGTAGTGTATGCTTTGAATAAATTTAGGCATTATGTCACATGTTATCAAATATTTGTCCACACTGACCATACAACAATCAGGTATCTAATGTCAAACAAGCCTGCCATTTTTGGTAGGTTGGAAAGATGGCTCCTGTTGTTACAAGAATTTGACATTACAATCATTGATAACCCAGGAAGAGCTAATGTTGTAGCTAATTTTTTATTGAGACTTCAAATAACTGCACCTGCTGAACACAAAGTCATTGATGATAGGTTCCCTGATAAACACCTATTTTCCATTGCTATACATACTCTATGGTATGCATACATTGCCAATTATCTAGCAGCAAACAGAATACCAGCTCACTTTTCCCCAAAAGAAAATAAATTGTTAATTGAGAAAAGTTTTAACTTTTCATAAATTGCAAATTGTCTGTTTTATACTGGACCTGATCAAGTTATGCGAAGATGTGTAAGAGAAGATGAAACTTATGATATCTTGCATGCTTACCATGATGAACCATGCAGGGGAAATTTTGTATCAAAGAGAACATCAATGAAGGTTCTTACAACAGGATACTATTGGCCAACATTACACAAAGATGTTGTAGCTTATACAAGGAAATGTGACATATGCCAACATATGGGAAGACCAACCAAGTTAGATAAAATGCCACTATATCCATAGGTAATTGTCAACCCCTTTGATAAATGGGGAATGGATTTTGTTGGACCAATTGATCCACCATCAAATGGTAAGTCATACATTCTGGTTTGCACAGATTATGTAACAAAGTGGGTTGAAGTAAAGGCAATGACTCATGCTCATGATAATAAGGTTGTTGAATTTCTATATGAGCAAATTTTTACTAGATTTGGAATTCCCAGAGAGCTGGTAACTGATCAGGGAGCTCAGTTCACATCCAATTTGATCACTGCACTAATGAATGACTATAAAATCAAACATAGGAAGTCCAGCCCCTATCACCCTCAAGCCAATGGTCATGCAGAGGTTACAAACAAAAAAATTCAGGTGATATTAACAAAGATAGTGCAGCTTCATAGGAAATATTGGAGCAGTAGACTTCCTGAAGCAGTCTAGACTTACAGAACTGCATGGAAGACAACAACTGGGTTTACACCTTTTGAACTGCTTTATGGGAAAATAGCCATGTTGCCCATCGAATTTGAGCATAAAACTTTGAGAATAGCTCTTGAACTCAATATGGAAATATCTGAAGCACAGAAGGAACGTCTCCTGCAGCTAAATGTTTTGGATGAAATAAGAAAAGCTAGGCTACAACATACAGAAGCAATCCAACAACAAAGGAAGAAATGGCATGATCAACACATCAAAACCAAGTAATTCTCTGCTGGTGATTGGGCTCTGCTATATGATTCCAAATATCAAGAAAATCAAGGTAAGCTGACAACACGCTGGCTCGGTCCCTATGAAGTTGAGAATGTGTTTGATAACGGATCAGTACAACTAGCCACAATTGATCCAGTCTGTTTCAAATTGCTAGTTAATGGCCACTGACTGTTGTTATATCATAAGCTGACATCAAAGAAAAAGTTCCTAAAGAAGTTTGTTTCGACTGGTCTTCCTGCAGCAAAAGGCTTAGGCCTTTTTCCTACAGCTTCTCTTTAAGTATTGTGTTGACCACCCATAATAAAGTTTTCTTTTTAAAGAAAACCACTTTTCTTCGTTTCTTTTCATCTATCACATCATTCATTTCTTTATCTACCACGTCATCCATATCGCCACTCCACCTCATTCATGCATTCAATCTTCTCGCTATCATTACATGATACGCTGTTGTTCTTTACGGCATTCCTGAGAACTGAATTCAAGGTACACGAAATCTTTTCATTATAGCATAATTTATTCTTTCTGTCTATTCATTAATTGTAATGTATACATCAGCCATAATTGCAGGCTTTAATCCTATCAACTTGCACATGTGAAGACACATGTCGAATGCTAAGTAGGGGAGGGGGTATTCTAATTTCAAATTTTCCTGTGCCAAATTTACGTTTGCTCAAAATAGTTATGATCTTGTACTTTCTAAAAGTACAATTGAAAAGCCATATCCTGAGAACAAGTTAACTACTTAGTTTAAGTAGTTATTAAAACTATTTTATGCAAAACTCTAGTTGTTATTCTTTGTAAGGAAAAGGAAAGTGCAGTAACGAAGAAGAGTCTTTTTCAAGCTTTCAGCATTATTCTGAGTTTTTGTTTTAAAGATTTTTTATTATGGGTGGCCAACAGGTAAGGCACGAGCCTGCAGATCATGATGCGTTGATACAGGATCCTCATTTAATGCAAGCATTTGCTAATTGTGGATGGTTAAATTATCTCTTGAGAATTGATTCTTTTGATGAAGAGGCTGCAAGAGAATTCTTAAGAACATTTTCTGAAAATGAGGCTACGGTTTGGGGCTTGATAGTGGTTGTGATAGAGGAAAGAATTTCAGAAGTTACTGGATTATCGGCAGTGGGTGAAAATTTTCATGTTGGAAGGGATGTTATCTCTGCTAGAGAAAAGTTTACCCTACCAGCTGATGGGCCTTTGAAAATTTCAAAGCAAGGATGCAAAAGAATGTCCCTACCTTATCCATACTCTAAATACGCTATCTTTGTTATTAGGTATTTAACTTGTGAAGGGCGCTTTTCTTACCTACATTCATATCATTTCAAATTGTTAAGTCATATGAGACATGGACTCATAGTGAATGTTCTGAATTTCTTGTTGAACCTTTTGAAAAATAGTGCACATGGAACCCAAATGGGTAAACAAAACTCTATCACACATCATGCCCTAATAAAACTTTTGGCTGAGCAATCTTTAAGAGATGTTTCACCTCTTTCCTGGAATGAGTTTGTTGCCTGAAAAAGTCAACGTCCTGAACCCCCTAGGGTACTACCCACATAGCCTAGAAGAAAGAAAATGAGAATTGAGTCCACAAGTACTGAAATAGAGCAAGAATCTGCTACTCCTGCAGTACCCAGTCCTGCAGTTTCCATACCAACGTCCTCTACCAGTGTGCAAACAAGGTATGCTACTAGGAGAGAAAAAGGAAAGACAATTATAGGTGAGTCATCTGGGGTAGGGCAGACTCCTGAGTCAGACCCACATACTCGAAGACAAAATTTTTTTGCCTCATCCTCTCCTGCAATGTCTTCCCCTGTTTCTGTCTCTCATGCAGCAACACCCGTTAATACTCCAATTTCAATTTCTTCTTCCCTTGCCGAGTCTGGATCTTCAAGACTAGCTAGGAAGAGGACTGCTAAGGAAGCATCCTTTGTTGCTGCTCCTTCTGCAAAACTACCAAGAAGAAGTTCATTGAGAAAATAGTCTAAGTTTGCTGCAACCTCTGTTCAAACAGAAACTATCATAATATCAGAGGACTCTGCTGAGTCAGGTCATGATAACTCCCTGGATATGTCTGCAAATGTTCCACAAAGCTCCTCTATTGTTCCTGAGGCAACACAACCCAGTAATGTTGATAAAGGGAAAATGTCGAGTCTGGACGACTTGGTTTGTGCAGCTGAGAAATTTTTTGAGGAAGAACAATCTTCTCCTGTATGGCAATAGGGTTTCATCCTCCAGCAAGAGGATTTTTTCCTACAGCAAGAAGAAGGTGTGCTTAAACTGCTTGAAATACCTTATGATAATCCATTGTCCACTCAAGTTTGCACATATTTAGTTGTGTATAAAAGGACTCTACTGATTGCATACTTGGAATTTCCAAGAATTAAGAGGACCCCTGTGTCATTCCACACTTTATGTTTTCACCATCTCGCCAAAACTGAAGTCCAGCAAAGTTTATGGGATGAGGAAAAGAAAAAGTTGCAAAGAGAAATTGAAAGGAAAAAGCAAGAAATTTAAGATATGCAAAAGAAAATAGATAAAATGATTAAAATAAATGGATAGATAATGGAGTGTAGGCCGCCACCCAAAGTATATGCAATGTGCCTAAAGGAACAATTTATTTGGTTCAAATTAATGAGGATCTCCAGAAATTTGGATCCTGAAATTGAAACAGCCAAAGAATTCTATGATGCTTATGAAGTGGCCCCTAATTGGTTGAAAAACTCCATGTGTGAACTTTATTTACATGGTTATTTAATTCCTGCAGAAATTGAATGGAACCCCCTTCTTTATATTGGTGATATTCATCTAAGAGCATTTATGTCTTGGGCTGCAAATGAGATCAATTATGGGAGACAATTGGAAACATATGAAGAAACAGAAAGAGATGAACCTGTTCTTCTAAGAGCTGAAAGTTCATATCCACGCATAGTTTTAAGAACCTGGTTTAAGGTTACTTATGGATGCAATCATGTTGAGGAAAGAGAGAAAATTTTTGATATCAGAAAACAGGTATACAATGAGTTCAAAGAACAAAAATATATATTTTGGAAACTCGCCTCTTCCAAAATTGAGACAAGGTGGGAGAAATTGATAGTGGGTCTAAGAAGGACAGAGCCTCACAGCCCATTGAACTTCACAGCAACACTCAGGAGATCAGAAAGGTACATGCAACTGGGTTTGCAAAGCAGATTTGAATTATGGATGCCACTGACCTTCCAACCTCCAGTTTTAATATGGCCACTCTATCCTTACCAAGCCAAGGAAATTAATGAAGAAATAGAGAAGCGTAGATATGAAAGATGGGAGTTTACCAAAGGTTTTTACTACAAGTTTGGAACTTTGCTGCAGGGTCATGTTACTCCAACAAATTTTAGAGAAATAACAAGAAGAGTCAATGCTGGAGGACCAACATTATCATAAGTAGGGGGCAGAATGATGAGCCTTAAATATGCTCATAGTTTGAAACTTTTGATACTCTTACTTTTATTATTAATAGTTGTTTAAACTTGTTGATTAAAGACTTTTTGGGTAATATCCTATAGCAATGAATTCCATATTCCTGTAGCTTGACAACTTCATTAATTACCTTTTTGACCACCCGCATAGCTGATGTATGCTTATGATTTTGGATAATGGAATAGGATTAACATGTGATTAATGAATAGATGTCGTGTTACTTGTGTGTATGTTTTCCTTTGCCTCTGTCATTTATTGCAGGATTGTTGGAGGGAGAAGAAACTGATCAAGCGCAAGAATCTCGACTCTGTTGAAGAAGTCATTCTAGTAATAACTCTTTGACATAATCTTTGGGAAGAAGCTTTAACGATCCTTTGATCTAGGAAGTGTGTAATGCTATATTTTCTTTGGGTCACGTTGAGCAGATAGGCTTTCATTTATGAATATCTATTCCATAGATTCAGAATGTATTTATGATCACGACTTCCTCTATTAATTAGTTAGTTGTCTCTTTCATTTAAATAATCATTCCTCCTGCGTGAGTGAATGAGGATGAGATAGTATGTGTTAAAATTAAGTTGAATAAGTAATAAGTTATGTGTTAAGTTTTATTTTAAAAATAGAGTAATCAATGTATCCTAGTTTTGAGGATGAATAAAAATCGATGAAGCTTTGAGTCAACTTCTTGTGTAATCTAGTTGATGCTTGCTAAGGGGGCCCACTTAGTAAGTATTTTGTAGCAATTTGTTGTAGTTAATTGTTCATCTCATGTTGATTACCAGTTAGAGTCTATTTCTGTAGATTTCAATGCAAACTCAGCTTTATATTGCTCCTGCAGCATTGGGAATCCATCCTTGTGTCTGTTCCTGCAACATAGAGCTAGTTCATAGTTTGTCCATTAATAATAGCTATTATGATTTCTATTTTAGCTGAGTTGTGTTTGAGTTAAGAAGCTTTACGTTGCATTACTTTTAAGTATTTGTTTTCTATAGATGGTGACTGGAAACTAGTTCTTAGTGCACATACTGTGCTGCTCCATTTCAAGTATGCGTTCCCTAGTTTGATAAAGTAAATGAACGACCATGAGAAGATGTTAGTCGCCTGTTGGAATGTCCAATTCCCAGGTTTAGTTCTGCTATGAATTTTATATCCTTTTTGTGGGCGTGACCAGAGGGAATGGCCACAAGCTTTTCATTTTCCTCCCTTCCAACAACCTTGGGGATGGCCTCTAATAAATTTTTTTGATCATTTTGATTGATTTCCCCATTCACCGAAAGAAGGTTATTATAGAAGAGGATAACTTGTTTTTTGATGTCTTCGTCTTCCTCAAATCTAGAACCATTAACTTTTATGGAAGCGATTCTATTGGAAGCCTTGTGCTTAGAAGCAGATAAATGGAAGTACCTAGTATTTCTTTCTCCAGTAGAGAGCCACAAAACCCTTGATCTCTGCCTCCAGAACTCCTCCTCTTTTTCTATTATATCATGTAGTTTCACTAGCAACTCATTTTCTCTATCCTTATTATCTTCAATGTATCCTTCCTTCTATATCTTTTCCCAAATCTCTATAATCTTCATTTGAAGTTCAAATTTCATGCCAAAAATGTTTCCAAAATATTATTTTTCCATTTTCTTAAATTGTGTGACTTCTCTCAATTTTTTAGCTATTTTGAACATAGTAATTCTCGGAACATCAATATTCCACCATTTCCTGATTTCATCAAAGATAACGAGATGTGACAACCACATTCTTTCAAATCTAAAGGGCACATTTTTCTTCACCTTTATAGGGTCTGCCACAAATCTTATGGGAAAGTGATCTAAACCAACTCTAGAAAGAGCTTTTAGAGAAAAAAATAGCTTAAAAGCCACTGATAAGAAATTAAAGTTCTATCTAACCTAACTTGAATTAGTTCCTTACCAGTTCTTCTATTCGACCAGGTATGCTAAGCCCCTTGCAAGTCCATATCGATCAACTCCTTATTGTTGATGAAATTGAAAAGATAAGACTTACTCTCCTGGTTCACCTAAGAACCTCCAAATTTCTCCTCATTCAAAAGGGGAGTATTAAAGTCACCCATAACTATCCAATGGCCATTATCAAAAATCCTGTGGAAAGCAGAAAGCTCATTCCACAAAGATTTTCTACTAGTTGTGTGCCTTTACCAGACTCTAATAAGTTTGCATGGATGATAAAAGGTTTTATTAAGAGAAGAGAAATTTGGATTTGATCAAGATTTTCTCTTAGACATAAGGTTGTGAAACTAGAAAAGTGACAAAATATAATGTTCCACATAGTTTCCTGACATGAGGACACCAGTATGGATTTTAGGGATGGGGGGAACAAGGGCCTAAGTTTGGAGACAATGGATGATATTGATATACTTATAACAAATGAGAAAATAGTTATAAAAATATTTATAAGAATTACAATGTTGAATTTACAAATAAAACTTTGGAAAATTAGTATATAAGTGTCTTGCCATCAATGAGACAAAAAGCACTATGTACAACCACAAGCTTCCCTACTCTCTTAAATGTAACTGTGTTCCTCTTAAGAGAGTGGATGAAGCTATAATTAGATCATTTCCTCTTGGTAGTTGAAGAACTAGAAACCTAAGATAGCAATTGAATGGCTAGAGTTGTAGTCAAAGAAATTGGTCCATGGAAATTCCACCATAAAATTGGGGCCTCTTGTGTCATAGTTTCCATATCCATCTTGGTCACCTCAAAATAACCTGTAAGAGTGGAAAATTTTGTCCACTCAGTATGAATTATGTTGTCCTGTATAGTATAATTCATTTTTTTGATGGCCCCAAAGAACCCTTCCTTTACCTCAGCATTATGTAAGGGTGTAACTCTACTTCTCCTTTTCTTATACCACTTGGGGTTCAATGCATAGGAATCCATGTGCAAGTGATTTTTTAGCTTCTCCCATCTCTGATGAATGATTGGTTGAATGTTCTCAATGTAGAATGCTAATTTGGTGTCCTTCTCTCACAAAAGAACCCTCATACACCTCTCATAGGTTAGGTGTATTGGAATCTCCATTCATTATCAACTAGAAGATTGGAGCAATTATGGATATTGTATTTTGCATCATCCCATAAACATCACTCTTCACTATATCCTTCACTCTCTTCCCCTACTATATCTTTGACTCAAGCCATTGATTCCATTTTGGTATCATAACCATTAGTTGCAATTCCTCTTGCAACTCAAGATTTCTCTCCAAGAGAATGGAATAGGATGCATATCTAGTACCAATAGGTTTCAATAATTCTTTCTTAGAGAATATCCTAAAGAGTGCATGTAAACTATAGTGGTTGTAGATATAAATTTACAAATCTCTAGCATTGTTGTCCACTGATTTTATCCAATCAATCCTTCCCATGTCCTTGAGTGCATTATGTTGGTATGTGGTGACTAATCATGCTATACTGTACACTCTTCATGTTTTCTTGCTAGGGCCCGGGTCTGGGCCGATCCCTAGGTAGGGGTTCGAGGGTGGTAGCCCCCGAGAAAAAAAATTTCCCATTTTTTTGCTTCGTCATAGAAAAAGGAAAAATCATTGAAAAAGAAAAAAAATGACTTTGTAAAACCCTAATTCTAGAAGCTTCTAAAACTCTTGTTATAAGCAATTTGGATGGGGGTTGCAGTAAGGAATTATTAGCGAGATTGTAATATTTTTTACACTAGATAATAAAATCATTAGATGGCTATGGTTTTGTGGATGTAGCCTAAATTGGGTGAACCACATTAAATTCTTTGCGTTGTCTTGTTTCTACTATAATTTTGTGTGTGTTATATTTCTCTGTTTTATTGATCAAATATGTATTTAAATGTTAGGTATCTTATTTTTAACCCTAACACATTATTCATGGCATACACAAAACAAGGAATCCACAAAATATATCTATACATTTTTTGAATCAATTTCCCTAAAAAAATTGCACACATGGGTTGCATCCATCACTACCAAGACCATATTTTGTGGCCCAACTTCCTCAATAGCATCCTTGAGGATCTGAAACTAAAATTTGATATCTTTGCAATATCTTAAATATTCAAGTGCGGGTGAAGCCACAATAGTGGTTTACAATTTGGAGGAAGGAAAACTCACAAAAAATGAGCCCATGGCAAAAAAATCGGTTTTAGGGGTTTGAACGAACCTACAAGTTCTAGCAAACCCACTTAAATGCTTGCCCCCCATTTCCTATCCAAAAAAACAAAGGAAATGAAAATTTAAAGGTGGTTTGCTCGAACCCCTAGGTGTTCATTCAAACCCCCTTATCCCTCGTTCTCCCCCTCAAACACAAAAAAATCTAAATTTTTGTACTTCAAAGCTCGGGTTTAAGATGAAAAATGGAGGATACTTCACAAGCCCAACTAGAATCAAGTATTCCTTAGAATGAGCTATCGAATAAATATAATTTTAATATGTTTTGGTTTTATTATGTATTTGTTTTTTTAGTTTTATTAAAAATAGGTTTTTCACCAAAAGTCAAGTTCTTTGTTTTGCACATGTGGAAAAATAGTAGATTATCAAAAAAAAAAATTTGAAAAATATGAATGCACCAAATATTGAAGTCCTTGATTGAACAAAAAAATAAATTGAATTTTGATACATACAAAAAAAATTACACGTTACCGAGTCGCGCTATGTCTGAATTGTAATTAGTTTGACTTTAAAACTTGATTAAAGAAAAATATTTAATAAAAATATATCTAACCAAGTGTAAGCACTAGATATTAGAGTTAAAAATATAAATTTGAAAGAATAATAATTTTATCCTTCATGGAAAAAAAGTTGGAAAAAATTTATGCGTTATATGCTTAGCATCAATTTTTAAAAATGTCGTTTTCTCAAAAAAACTAGTTTTCAAGGGAGATGGAAAAAGAAGTGGAAATTGATTCCAAAAAAATTGAAAAAAATATATTTAGAATCTATAGAAAAAATGTCACAAAACTCTAGTTTGCATCATCTTCAAATTCCTCATGGTTTAGTTGCTATAGGTTCTCGAAAGTGATGATTTAGTTAAAAAATAATATTTTAGTGTCCAGTTTGGCCAAAAATTGTAAACCACTATTGTGGGATCACCCATGCCTTAACAAATTATGGTCCCTCTATATATGTAACCATGATATTGATGAGTGGATGGTGCTTAATGTTTGTCCACCAATCCATGACTATATTGCATCCACTTTGCACCCAACATTACTTCACTTTCTCCATTAACACATTTATCTTGGAATAATTCTTATATAAGATTGTGGTCCTCAATTTTTTCTCCCTTGGTGGCACATATGATGTTCCTTCCATTGATACCATTGAAATAGTCTCCCTATAATAAGGATATCTGGCCACATGAAATGGAATGCCATTAGAAAAGAATAATTTTCCAATGGCATAATCTATATCATCCTTCAACTACACATTGAACAACTCAACTAGATTGGGTTATCACTACTAGAATCACTTGTCAACCTTTATTTCCCCCTAGACTCGACTGCATGAGCCCTTCAAGAAGAACCTATCATATATGAAAATTTCCTCCATAAAGTAGAAGTACAATCATGCGGTTGGCCCTGATGGCTCTACAACATATAAGATAAAGTAGTAGATACAAGTGCAATTGTATTATCATCACTAACACCCAATAACTTATATTTCTCAGCTTTGTATTTCAAGTTTTCTAGTTTCCCAACAAACTTACATCTGTCCACACCATTTTCTTTGGACATAAAGGAGGTAGGAATTAGCTTTGGTAATGCTACCAAAAAATTCAATGCCTAAAGAGTGGCACTTCCACAACCTTGTGCCCCTAGATGTCCCAAGATTTCTTGGTAATTTTGTTCTAAATTGTGTCAAAGGATACTTATGATTAAAAGGATCCTTAGAATATTTTTCAAGTAATGTGGAGGGGTAATTAATACTTTTAGCTTCACTCAACATGTAACTAGTGGTTTGGATTTGATCGTCATGGCCACCCCTCTAAGTCTCAACTTCAAGTCCATAATCAGATTCAATACTTTCACTATCAACCTCAACCTTATCCTCACTCGTGCCATGAGTACTCATTGTGACACTGCAATAAATAATATAAAATGTATAATTTTATAATTCTAAAATTCTAAAATTAAAATTCAAACTACACATGCAAAGGATTAAGAAATAAAGATTTTCTTTCTTTTTTTCTTACTTTAGATTACATGAAGCATAGAAGCAGAGGCTATACAAATAAAAATCATTTCTCTTAATATTTTTCAACCAAGGATTTCACTTTTGTTTTTCTTACTTTAGGTTACACAAAGCACAAAATTATACGATACACAAAATTTTCAGTTTAGTTTGACAAACTGGGTATGTGCAGGATCATGATGGGCCAAAAAGTGGCGATATGATGGGTATGTGTAAGGTATGTCGCTAACAATTTTTTTTTTACCCAAAATTGATGAAATGAAAAGGGTTTTTAAAGGAGATTCTCAGATTTCTATTGATATAAATTATGCTTAAATATTTTGAATTTAATAAATTATTATTATTCATTTTCTATTTGAATCACAACTAAAGTCCTAATTGATAGATTAATTGAAAAAAATTTATAGTTTTCAAATAGTAGCACATTTTTTGAATTTGAAACATGCGTTACATTCTATGCTTTGCATACTATACGATTAAAAAAAAAAATTGAATTTCATGAAGTTTTGACCAAGTTAAGGTGGTCATACATACGAGTTTTTATATTTTTTAAAAGTTGTAATAAAAAAATCATAATTATTTATTTACTTGGAAAATAATTACAAAAAAATATGCATCACATCAGGACATGAGTCCTCTACATATATCTAAAGTCTTATACAAAAATAGTATCATTTTATTGTGGCTAGGGTGGTCAGACAGACACCTACTTCTTATTTTTTCCATGAAATTTAATTACTACTCCATTGAAATTTCAAATTTTCACCGAATAGATTTTTTTTTAAATAAACATAATAGTTTAGAAACTACATTCAATTTGCTACAGATTCTATTCTTATATATTTTTGAAATAATACTGATAACTTATTCAAATTTTTACGTCAATTTTCCTAACTCTGATTTTTTTGAACTTTTTGCCACTTAAGGGCCTATTTTTTCCATGATGATCCTGCACATACCCAACTTGAAAATAAAATTTAAATTGCAATGTTGAATTTTATTGAAAATGTGATCAATGAACAATGAAAATTGCAATGAATCCTTGAATATAAACATGCAACAATGTCTATGAAATTATGAATAAAATTAAAATATAAACATAAAACTAATGATTTTTTTTTCAAAATCTAGCCCTAGAATCCTACCTTATTCTTAAAAAATCCTTGCAACTTGGTTTAGAATCCTTCTTCTTCTTCTTCTTCTTCTTCTTCTTCTTCTTCTTTCTCCTTCTCACCCCTCTTGCACTTGTAGCACTTCAATTACACTCCTTCACTCACTCATTTTCTTCTCTTCAACCTAGATGTTTAAATTAAATTATGAGTAAAGATAAGGAATTTTGAGTGTTTTATAGAGTTTAGGAGGTATTGGTAGGGCCCATTGGCCATTAGAGTTCAACTCTAGGCTTTAATTTCAAAGAAAAAATTAAAGATTTTTTTTTTTAATTTTTAATTTTTTACTTGTAGTACCTCTCATGTTGCAATCTTTAGTACATATTTTGGATTTGATAATATGTTTATACCTTTATATTTGATTCAATATTATTCATAGCATAATTATTTTATATTGGCATCAGTTTCAAATGCACCATTTGATCCAATTATATTATGGTCATATTATGATGGATTATGTTATTTTATTTTGATGATTATGTACATGTATATTTGGATGAGTATTTTATGACTATGATGTTACCCTATTTGAGAATTATATGTGCTATGACTATTATGTATATGCATAGGTACACTTGACATGTGTTGAGTGTATATAGGTACAAGGAATTTTTCCACCTAGCTTTACAGGTCTAAATTATTCCTCGATGGTGGTGTAGAGTAGGAAAATGTATGTTCTACATTTTTACACTTTGTTTGTGGCCCTCAATTAAATTGGAATTAATTATGCCTTAAAAAGCCTTATATTACATATACAATCCTAATAAATTATATTTTCCAAAGGGGAAACCCAACAACAATTAATGCCAACACAACACACTTTACCTTGAGAAATGTGTGTTCTAGGAATAGGTGCCTCATGGGAAAATGGGTCCTCCCTAGGCATTTGAACCTAAATTTAAAATATTTTTTTGGTGATATTTTATTGTCCCCAAATTCAAATTTTAATGTCAGCTTGTAATATTTAATTTTTGGGAAATTAAGGATACTTACCTATAAATACAAGGACTTTTCATAAAATTAATCCTAAAATTTTGATGAGAGAAAAAGTATAGTAAAGTTTATGATAAATGACATTCAAGAGCAGATTTATTAGTTTTTTGTTGCAACAATCAAGATCTCAAGCATCATTTCAAAGCATTTTACAATCATGCATGTTTTTAGTTCACTAACATTGTGATGTAGGTTTCTAAGATTCAAGCAAGCATTCAATTCATAGTTATAGATGGTAGTGAATTTTTTTGGTTGTCTATATACATATGTAAAATCATGAATAGTGGTTTCATCCTTCAATAATTATATTTGACTACAAATTAATTAATTTGTCATTTTTTAGATATAATTCCCTCTAATGAAATGTTTTTCCAATAACAACTACAAATATTCTAGATGAACTTTATATATAACCCCCATGATAATTTATATGATCAATATGAATTTAAAATACAACTTTAGATAGTTTATATTTTAGTGTATACTCAATTATTTATTTTTTTGAAAAATATATTTTATATATTAGAGATATACTTAAAATACAATCCTTATTGCACAAACTATGAATGGAAGTCACACCTTAAAAAAAAACCCTAAAAAAGAATAGCAGTGGCTTGCTAAAAATAATTATATTAACAGAGAAATTAATTATTGCCACAAGGAACAAGGGTGTGAATATTTATAAATTTAACATCAATACAAGTTATAAAGCTAGTTGAGGTAGAGAATGATTATAAGGTTTGCTTCCTCATCTAGCACTACTAGAAAGAAACAGTTGACAATATCATATATATAGGCTCCCAAAGCATATATATTTCATTTTTATTTTCTTCTTATGCCACCTCATGGAAACATGTTTTCCTAGTGGGGAGTAGGACATATTTTTTTACATCTAGAAGTTATGGTAATCATTGATAATGTGGGGATAATTAAGCCAATTCATTAATTAATATGTACACCCTCCATATCCAAATCCATGACCATTAGTAGAATATATGTGGAAATAGAATCTAGAGAAACCTCATTCACATCAACTCACATGGGTATATGCAGGATCATCATGGAAAAAATAGGCCCTTAAGTGGCAAAAAAATTAGAAAAATCAGAGTTAGGCAACTTGATGTAAAATTTTGAAAAATTTATCTATATTATTTCAAAAATATGTAAGAATAGAATATGTAGAAAATTAAATGTAGTTTCTAAACTACTAGATTTGTTTAAAAAAAATGAAATCTATTTGGTGAAATTTTGAAATTTCAATGCAGTAGTACATAAATTTCAGGGAAAAAATAAGAAGTAGGTGTATGTCCAACCACTCTAACCACAATAAAATGATAATATTTTTTTATAAGATTATAGATATAAGTATAGGACTCATGTCCCGATGTGATGCGTATTTTTTTGTAATTTTTTTCCAAGTAAATAATTAATTATTAATTTTTTATTACAAATTTTAAAAAATATAAAAAACTTGTATGTCTGACCACCTTAACTTGGTCAAAAATTCATGAAGTTCAAATTTTCTTTTTTTAATCCTATAGTATGCGAAGCATAGAATGTGACGTAGGTTTTTGATTCAAAAAATGTGATACCGTTTGAAATCTATAGATGTTTTTCAATCAGTTTATCAATCAGGACTTTAGTTCTAATTTGAATAGAAAATGAATAATAATTTCTTATTTAATTCAAAGTAAAGCATAATTTATATTGGTGGAAAGCTGAGAATCTCCTTTAAATACCCTTTTTGTTTCATCAATTTTGCACAAAAAAAATTTGTCAGCCACATACCCATCATATTGCCACTTTTTGGCCCATCATGATCTTGCACATACCCATGTATAACACTATTACTTCTTGGGTATATTTGAAAGGATCCTAATTTAAAGGCTCTAGTGATGTACTGTTTGTTAAGATCCTTTTAGAAATACTTAAAACTAAAGTCATGCACTTTTTTATAGATGAATTATTAAACCCTAAAAAAACATACTTTAGAATTTATTTTGATAAATAAATACTTATAGCCAAATGAAAAATAAGGGCCTTGGTTGAAATACCCTAATTTGTGGCCCCTCTGTCAATCAAAGATATTTTTCAAGTATTAATATGTCCACAACAAGTTTATTGTAGGTTACAATATATTATATTTAAAATCTATAAAATTAAATTCAAATTAATATTCTAATATTTTAATAATTTCAAATATTCCTTCAAACCATTTTGTTCTTGAAGGAATCTAAATGGTTACTTGAAGAGTATGGTGGGTAAGACACGATGAATGAAGGGGTTTGTTGGGTAGAGGAAGGAGACTGAACTTGAGGGGATTGAATAATAGGATATTAGGAAATACACACAATATAACACTACATGATGACAATACAACACTACTTGAAAAATGGAAATACAACACTAGATGTTGACATCTACTAAATAAGCCTCGACTCAAAAGGGTATGCATGTACAAATTTTCAACCATTTGATCATTAGTTAATCTTTTCTATTGTGGTCTTTAGGAATTGCAGGTGTTTCATGTTTTAGAATTTGTGGGTGGTTTTTTTAATTTTTTTCTTGACTTTTTTATTATTACTTTTTTAATTGTGTACTATTTTTCAAAACCATTAATCATTTTTTGGTGCTTGTGGATATTAAAATTTAAATTATACTATATTAAATTAACCTATGCTTTCATACTTTTGTGAAACTTGACAAATTAGTGGAGCCGTTGTAGATAGCTTCTGGGTATTTGTGGATATGACAAGTGGAAGATACTTGTGGTAGAAGATGAAGGCTCACACCTAGAAAATAAAAGCCAATTAAAATCCCTCCACTGGTTTTCAGGGAAATAATCATTTTCTAATGTTTTTATTTGTAGTTTCAATCACTTAATTAATCCTCAAGTACTAAATGCTTTGTAAATTTTAGGTTTCTTTTTGGTTTATTTGAAAGATTCACCACAAAAAAATTTAAATCTTGTGCATTTGTCTATTAAGACACATTATGGAATTGGAAAATTTTTCTTTTCTAATTTATAAACTTAGGTTCCTAGCAGTCAACAAAGATGTGTACACCCAAGTTCTTAGAGAATATTTTTTATTTGTATTTTTGTCCATTTTATTCAATATAACATTTTTAATTCTTGAAAGCTCTATTTCATTAATGAATTTTGGAATGAATCTCCACACTTTCCAAAGATCAATTTTTTTTAGATTTTACCATCATACCAACCTTCCATTGAAGGGTAGAAGATAAAGGAGTGAACACACAAAATATCAAGTGTTCGCAAAAGTCAGACAAGTCAATTTTTAGTTCCTAACAAGACTGCATTTGTAATTGAGTTGAAATATTTTTTTCCATACTCATTATTTATTCATTCTTTCCAATTAAATTTAAAATGATTTTAACCTGAAAAAAATCCTCACTAGATTAAAATCAAATTTAAATAGTGCTAAAATCCTTATATTTTCAAATCTACTTTTCATTTATTGTGAATAGATTGAATCAATGGCTATAGGAAGGTTGGTTTTGGATTACACATTTTAAATTTTTTGTTGAAAAATCTACCCACTTTTCTAATAGAGATTGTGAATAGCACAACACAATTTTTACAAAATATTGAGGTAAGTTATTAGTGTAATTAATTAATTATTACACTAGCATAGGTTAACTTAGGCCATATTTCATTTAGTCCTAGGTTATATTTTTAATAAATCATTTAATAAATGGGGTAATATTCCCCCTTCCTTGTTTGTAGGGATAAGATTCCTTTTAGAAGATGAGTTGTCCTTCTAGAACTTATCTCAACATTTAATAATTTTCTAGATAGGGTTCACATGTTGTCACATGTTAGATCATGACACATGGCAACATCTCATGCATCTTAGGTTTTCTCTCTTTCCTATAGAATCAAGCAACTTGTTCATTTGTAATATATCAATCATATCATCAATATAGAATCTCTATTATGCATGCCTAGTTGCAACACTTTTGTGTGGTTGATTATCTTTCTTGGAAAAGGTCCTCCATTGAAGATTGCAGCTTTAGGGACTATGCATCCATAATCTCAACATGGTATTAGAGCTTGTCTAGTGAAACATCAACCCTTGATCAAGAAATTTGGTGTGCGAGATTCTTGTAGGTTGAAGGTTTCCATTGAAGGTTACTTGACTCCACCAAGGGATCAAGCTGATTTATGAAGTAGATAGAGTCAGATCCGAGTTCACCATTGTCTTCAGAATCCCTCGAAACCCCAGGATCGCCTGCCCAATCATCAAAATCGGATACATCAACTGAGAGCCATCAGAGGTATTTGGGTTTGAAAAAGCAACTGGTATGATCTATACAAATTTACAATAAAAACATCATCCTGGTCAATTGTCCTCTAAGGGAAAAGAAAATTGTCACAGGCACTTTTTCATTTAACAAAAAAAATATGGCAATTTTTCTATATTATTGTTTGGAAAAATAAATATATTATTCAGGCTATTGATATAGTTTGTAGAAAAATTTAAAAAAATTATGGAGTGACAACAATTAAAATACATCATCAACATATTAGGGGTTCGATTTTTAAAAAATAAATGGGCTATATTTCATTGACATTTTATTCTGCATATATATTTTAATTTATGTCGGCATTATAAAAAAAAATTATTTTCAATTGCCATATTGGCAATATTGAAAATAAAGGTCTACAAATTTTTGTCAGCACTTTCTTTAAAAATCTGCAGAAAAAGTTGTGGTCAGTTATATTAATTAGGAGGTACATTTGGTCAGCCTTTTGCTTTGACATCTACTAGCTATCACATCCGGCGATATCCACTGGTTGGCGGTGCCATCATTTCTAAGCCGACCATCTATTGCATCCTCCTGTCGTGCCCATATCTCCTTCCGATAGTTCCTTCCTATAACCAAGGGCTCTGCCCAATCTCGGTGGCATCACCTATAAACTCCGCTCTGCCTAGAAGCTTAGCCTCGCCACCACCAGGGGTGGTAGTGCTTTTTTTTTCCATTTTAACATTGCAGGTCACATCAATGATTAGGTGCCAGCCTAGAGAGGATTAATTTTTGACCCTCGTTAGCCTACAAAGTGCCTAATATAGGCACTTTTTCATCTTATCATAACTTTCACCCACGGTGTTGAAAATTAACAAACAAGATATTGTCAAAAATTTAATTCAGTCTAATTTCTAGTGGCGATATCCATTCTATGTAATTTTTCTCACATAAATTTCTACAGTCAATTGAAGTCAATCCTCCACTTTCGACTCAACGACCAATATCTTCACATTAGATTGTCATAATCCAAAAATTCCAGTAGCATTCAGGAGATATTTCAATGCTTTTTTTCATCAATCCACTCACTTTCTTTGGTTTCAGCTCCAAGTATCTTATATTGGTCTTTTGAAATTTAGTGCATTTTCCTGATTCCTGGGACATCCTAACATTTGAAAAAGAATTTATTGATATTGGAGGTATATTTTTAGTTGTATATCTATTTGGAAGTCTTTATTTGTTGTTGAAGGACATTTGTCTTTGTATTTTTCTAGAGAAAGTTCATTATGGGGCTTGCATATACTCCTTCTTTGGTTATGTTGCACAAGGGAAACTATAAGAAATGGTGGGATGGGATCACACACCATCTCCAATCACTTGATTTATTTCCACATCTATTTGGTATAGTTCCTCATCCAAGTGAAGGTATTCATGAGTTTGCTTGGAGCTGCAACAGATACACTATCTTTGAGATCATTTCAATGAAAGTTGATTGTGATTTTTTGAGATCTATTGATCATTGTGATTTTCCTCACATCCTATGGACTAAGCTTTGGGAGATATATGGAGATTCAGACACTCCACCATTCCCTGATGGTCATGATTCATAATTTCATTCCTCATATCAAGTACCCCATGATGATATTGTTGTACAGGAGGTTGATTTCCTTGATCTTTCCGAACAGGTTGACAAGGTTGCTTCAGGTGCTTCTTCTCCATCAAAGACTATTGGCATCCCTTCACATTCAGTGATTCCTTGTCCATATTCATTGATTAAGGCTTCCACTATCATCATCCATTAGGACACATTCAATTTTCCATACTTGGCATCACAAGATGGCTTTGTTTTAGGTATCACTGACTTGGCTACTTCTACAGGTTTGGAGGAAAATCTTAAGGGGATATCACTCCTTTGTTCAGATCTAAATTTGGAGATTTTTCTTGAGTCTCCTCATCTTTTTTTCTCGACCTTGATTGGGAATATTGAGACTATCTTGGAGGAACTTGGTTTCTCTTCAAAGCTTTCATGTATGAGACTTCTTCCCTATCATTCCATTCAAAATTTGAGGTTTCTTTAGCATCCACAGTTGATTTTCTTCAAACTTCTTTTAGTAGTTTTTTGGACACTTCATTCAGGGGGCTATCAAGTCTCCATCATATTCATTCCATCTCAGTCTTTGGATATTGTTCAACATCATTTTCCGCATCATCTGGTAGTTTGTCACCCTCTTCATTGATTATGGCATCTTCATCATCAGGAAAGGAGACACGTGAGAAGAGTTCAGAGACATCATCATTCACCTTCAACCTTCCTTCCTTCAATTCCTATCTGGAATGGGAAGCATCCCTACACTTGCACTTAGTTTTTTTTCTTCCGAAAGGGAGACAAGTTGTTTGTCGACATTAGATCATGTTATGTCTTTAGACACTTACCATTTTTGTATGTGATCACATCTTTTGGGGGGCCTATATAGTCTCTCTCTTTCCTCCCTATGTGGGGTCTATTGTATTGTATCCATGTAATGGATGGTTTCCTTGGGAGGTATTTGGGAGTACTCCATCCTTCCCATCCTATCTCACTTTTTTTCATTTTCATCTCCTTTTTGGAGAGGGGTTTTGTTCCCACTAGGTTTTCCCCTTTTCTTTGGTTGTGGGATATTTTCTGCATCTTTATCATGTACATGGGTACCTAACATGGCCTTGTAGCTAGGACCCATCATTATCATCTTCTTGCATAATCATTGCATTTTCCTCCCTAAGTTGAACTTATGGAGGGGTGTTAGTGTAATTAATTAATTATTACACTAGCATAAGTTAAATTAGGTCATATTTCATTTATTCCTAGATTATATTTTTAATAAATCATTTAATAAATGGAGTAGTATTCCCCCTTCCTTGTTTGTAGGGATAAAATTCCTTCTAGAAGATGAGTTGTCCTTCTAGAACTTATCTCAACATTTAATAATTTTCTAGATAGGGTTCACATGTTGTTAGATCATGACACATGGCAATATCTCATGCATCTTAGGTTTTCTCTCTTTCCTATATAATTAGGAAAATTGTTCATTTGTAATATATCAATCATATTATCAATATAGAATCGTTATTATGCATGCCTAGTTGCAACACTTTCTGTGTGGTTGATTATCTTTCCTGGAAAAGGTCCTCCATTGAAGATTGTAGCTTCAGGGACTATGCATCCATAATCTCAACATAAATCACTTGCCATGGTTTCATTGAGTTTTATTTTTTAGAATCAGTATGTAGCTAGATCATTTTTTTTTTGTTTTATATTATTAGGTAGGTGCAAGATCATCATGGAAAAATAGGCCCTTAAGTGGCAAAAAATTAAGAAAAATTAGAGTTAGGAAACTTGAAGTAAAAATTTGAATAAGTTATCTATATTATTTCAAAAAGATGTAAGAATAGAATTTGTAGCAAATTGAATGTAGTTTCTAAACTACTAGGTTTATTTAAAAATATATATATATTTGGTGAAAATTTGAAATTTCAATGCAGTAGTACTTAAATTTCAGGGAAAAAATAAGAAGTAGGTGTCTTTTTGACCACCCTAACCACAATAAAATGATAATATTTGTTATAGTATTTTAGATATAAGTAGAGGAATCATGTCTCTATGTGATGCATATTTTTTTGTAATTTTTTTCCAAGTATTTATAATTAATTATGATTTTTTTATTACAACTTTTAAAAAATATAAAAACTCATATGTCTGACCACCTTAACTTGGTCAAAACTTCATGAAATTCAATTTTTCTTTTTTTTTTAATCCTATTGTATACAAAACATAGAATGTGATGCATTTTTTGGATTGAAAAAATGTGATACCATATGAAAGCCATAGATGTTTTTCAATCAGCCTATCAATTAGGACTTTAGTCATAATTTAGATAGAAAATAAATAATAATTATTTATTAAATTCAAATTAAAGCATAATTTATATTGGTGGAAAGTTGAGAATCTCCTTTAAAAACCCTTTTTGTTTCATCAATTTTGGGTAAAAAAAAGATATCAGCCACATACCCTACACATGCCCTATTCTAAAAAATTATATTGTTATTTGTTAAATGAATACATTGGTTTTGTTTGAAAATTAAATTGATAATCCATTTATCTTAAATATTTTTTGGAACTTTCAACGATTTTCTTGTTCTACAAGCATGAGTCGCTTTATATAACTAATTTGTATTTGACTTTCTTTTCCTCTTTATTAGTTGATTTGGTTCAATTCCTCTATATTTTTTTCAATCTTTTGCTCCACAAGTATAAAGCAAGACAAGAACTAACGATATTGAAAAAAACAACTAGTGCTTACCCTGAAGATAAATATCATCGTGTTAGATTTCAATCCAACTTTAAATATAGGAATAATTTTTTTAGTATACAATCTCAAAGCTCCTTTTCACTTTCCATCCAATAATTTTAATTATAGCTTAACTGATTAGTATTATTTTTGAAGTTCTCCTTTTTTAACGTTTGAATTTTCTACTTCCCATCATTTTTCCAATCATTATTTCTACTAGTTGTGTGCCTTTACTAGACTCTAATAAGTTTACATGGATGATAAAAGGTTTGATTAAGAGAAGAGAAGTTTGGATTTGATCAAGATTTTCTCTTAGACATAAGTTTGTGAAAATGGAAAAGTGACAAAATATAATGTTCCACAAAGCTTCCTAACATGAGGACACCAGTATGGATTTCGAGGATGGGGGAACAAGGGCCTAATTTTGGAGACAATGGATGATGTTGATATATATATAACAAATGAAAAAATAGTTATAAAAATATTTATAAGAATTACAATGTTGAATTTACAAATGAAACTTTGGTAAATTAGTATACAAATTTCTTGTCATCAATGAGACACAAAGCACTATGTACAACCACAAGCTTATTTTCTCTCTTAGATGTAAGTTTTCTCCTCTTAAGAGAGTGGATGAAGCTATAAGTAGACTAGTTCCTCTCAGTAGTTGAAGAACTAGAAACGTAAGATAGCAATTGAATGGCTAGAGTGGTAGTCAAAGAAATTGGTCCATGGCAATTCCACCATAAAATTGGGGCCTCTTGTGTCATAGCTTCCATATCCATATTGGTTACCTTAAAATAACCTGCAAGAGTGGAAAATTTTATCCACTCAATATGAATGGTTTTCTCCTTTGTAGGCTAATAAATATTTTTTATGGCCCCAAAGAACGCTTCCTTCACCTCAACATCATGTAAGGGTGTAACTCTACCCGGCCTTTTCTTGTACCACTTGGGGTCAATGTAGAGGAATCCATGTGCAAGGGATTTTCAAGCTTCTCCCATCTCTAATTAATGATTGGTTGAATTTTCTCATTGTAGATGCTAATGTGGGGTCCTTCTCTCACACAAAAAAACCATGATTTGGTCAAGCATATCATCAATGCATTCATACACCTCTCATAGGTTACATGGATTGGCATCACCATACATTATCACATGGAATATTGAATTAATTATGGAGACTATATTTTGCATCACCCCAAAAAAATCACTCTTCACTATATTCTTCACTCTCTTCCCCTACTATGTCTAGGACTCAAGCCATCAGTTCCATTTTTCTATATAACCATTAGTTGCAATTCCTCTTGCAACTCGAGAATTCTCTCCAAGAGAATGAAATAAGATGCATATCTAGTATCAATAGGTTTCAATAACAATTATTAGAGAATATATTCAAGTGTGCATGTGAAGTGTGGTGGTTGTAGATAGAAATTTGCACATCTCCAGCATCGTTGACCACTTCTTTTATCTAATAAATATTTCCCATGTCCTTGAGTTCATTATTCATGGCATACACATAATAAGGAGTCCACAAAATATATCTATTAATTTTTTTAATCAATTTCCCTACAACTTTGCAAACATGGGCTACATCTATCACTATTTAGACCATATTTTGTGGCCCAACTTCCTTAATAGCTTCCTTGAGGATCTAAAATTAAAATTTGATATCTTTGTAATATCTTAAACAATCAAGTTCCTTAAGAAATTATGGTCCCTCTATACATGTAACCATGATATTGATGACTAGATAGTGCCTAATGTCTTCCCACCAATCCATGACTATATTGCATCCACTTTGCACCCAACATTACTTTACTTTCCCCATTAACACATTTACCTTAGAATAATTCTTATATAAGATTGTGGTCCTCAATTTTGTCTCCCTTGGTGGCACAAATGATGTTCCTTCCCTTGATACCATAGACATCATCTCCCTATAATAAGGAGATCAAGCCACATGAAATGGAATGCCATTAGAAAAGAAGAATTTTCTAATGGCATCATCTATATCATCCTTCAACTACACATTGAACAGTTTAACTAAATTGGGTTACCACTATTAGAATCACTTGCCAACTTGCATTTCCCCCTAGCATTGAATTCATGATCCCTTGAAGAATAACCTATCATATGTGCAACTTTCCTTTGTAAAGTATAATTGCAATCATGCGGTTGTCCATGATGACTCTACAACATATGAGATAAAGTAGCAAATATAGATGCAATTGTATTGTCTTCACTAACACCCCATAGCTTATATATCTCTATATTTCAAGTTGCTAGTCTCCCAATAAACTTACAATAGTCCACACCTTTTTCCTTTTATATAAAGGAGGTAGGAATTAACTTTGACAATGCTACCAAAAAATTCAATGCCAAAAGGGTGGTAGTTCCACAACCTTGTGCCCCTAGATGTCCCAAGATTTTTTGGTAATTTTTTTGTATTTATTGTTTCAAAGGAGAGTTATGATTAAAAGGACCCTTAGAATATTTTTCAAGTAATGTGGAGGGGTAATTAATACTTTCAGCTTCACTCAACATGTTACTAGTGGTTTGGATTTGATTTTCATGGCCACCTCTCTCAGTCTCAACATCAAGTGCATAATTAGATTCAGTACTTTCACTATGAACTTCAACCTTATCCTCACTCATGTCATGAGTAATCATTGTGACACTACAATAAATAATATAAAATCTATAATTTATAATTCTAAGATTAAAATTCAAACTACACATGCAAAGGATTGAGAAATAAATATTTTACTTCTTTTTTATCTTACTTTAAATTACATGAAGCATCTAGAAGCAGAGGATACACAAATAAAAATCATTTCTCTTAATATTTTTCAACCAAGGATTTCACTTTTTTTTCTTTAGGTCACACAAAGCATAGAAGTAGAGGATACACAAAAGTGTCAATATAGTTTGAAAAACTTGAAAATAAAATTTCAATTTCAATGTTGAATTTTGATTGCAATATGATCAATGAACAATGAAACTTTCAATTAATCCTTGAATATACACTTGCAACAATGTCTATGAAATTATGAATAAAATTAAAATATAAAAATAAAATTAATATTTTTTATTTCAAAATCTATCCATAGAATCCTACCTTATTTTTGCAAAATCCTTCCAACTTGGTGTAGAATCCATCTTCTTCTTCTTCTTCTTCTTGCTCCTTCTCACCCCTCTTGAACTTGTAGCACTTCAATTACACTGCTTCACTCACTCTTTTGCTTCTCTTCAACCTAGATTTTGAAATTAAATTATGAGTAAAGATAAGGAATTTTGAGTTTTTAATAGATTTTAGGAGGAATTGGTGGGTCCCATTCAAGGCCATTAGATTTCAACTCTAGGCTCTAATTTCAAAGGAAAAAATGATGAATTTTTTTAAATTTTTTATTTTTAACTTGTAGTGCCTCTCATGTTGTAATCTTTAGTACACATTTTGGATTTGATAGTATTCTTATACCTATATATTTTATTCAAGATTATTTGTAGCATCATTATTTAATATTGGAATTATTTTTAAATACACCATTCGATCCAATTATAGTATGGTCATATTATCATGTATTATGTTATTTTATTTTAATGATTATGCACATGTATATCTAGATGAGTATTTTATGACTATGATGTTACCCTATTCAATAATTATATGTGATATGACTATTATGTATATGCATAGGTACACTTGATGTGTGTTGAGTGGATATAGGTACAAGGAATTTTTCCACCAAGCTTTACAGGTCTATGTTATTCCTCGATGGTGGTGTAGAGTAGGAAAATGTACTCTAAATTTTTACAATTTGTTTGTGCCTCTCAATTAAATTGGACTTAATTATGCCTTAATAAGCCCTATTTTACATCTACAAGCCTAATAAATTATATTTTCCAAAATGTTTAGCAATGTGTGTTCTAGGAATAGGTGCCTCATGGGAAAATAGGTCTTCCCTAGGTCTTTCAACCTAAATTTAAATTTATTTATTTTGATATTTTATTGTCCCCAAATTGAAATTTTAATGTCAGCATGTAATGTTTAATTTTTGGGAAATTAAGGATACATACCTATAAATACAAGGTCTTTTTATCAAATTAATCCTAGAAATTTGATGAGAGAAAAAGTATAGCAAAGTTTATGATCAATGACATTCAAGAACATATTTATTACTGATTTATTGTAGCAATTTGGATATCAACATCATTTCAAAGTATGTTACAATCATGCATGTTTTTAGAGCTAACATTGTGATGTAGGTTTCAAAGATTCAAGCAACCATTCAATTCACATTTCAACCATCAAGATCCACATCCATTGAAGTTATTTCATGCAAGATCGAGATCAACATTTTAGACTTCCAAAGTTTTATTCAAGGGTTTGATGAGTTGCAACATATCATTGTCCATTCATCATTCATTTCATATTTCATTATTTCAATTTAAAGTTTAATTACTCAGAAAGGGTTTGACCAAGGAAAAGCCCCATTGACCAAAAAAAAAAATTCCCTCTTGTGTTTGTGTTGCAAATCTCACGTTGAAGAAGGATTGAATATCTCTTACAGAGAAACATTGGAAAAGTTGTCAAAGTTATCATCAATTCATGGAATCTCACTAAAAATCTATTTTTTTACTTTCTAACACTGAAAACCAGATCAAATAGAAACTAAAACCTATCATCAAAAGCTCCCAATTTTTTTTTGAAACCTCGACATAGAGATCCATTCACCCATGGGAAAATGAGTCCGAGTTTTCCTCTCAAAACTGCCTTTTGGTGATGGGTACATAGCATTTAACCCTTCTTAGATGTACAAAAATTTTATAGCTCCTATTTGTATTGAGCTTTAATTTGATGTTTCATGTTTGAATGAGCTTAATTGATTAGATTTTATATTTTTTAGTTTTTCTCCCAAAAGTGTTGTTTAGGTTGTTACCCCTGTCCTCAATCATAAGAAAATCAATAGATTCTCACATTTAGTTGACTCGCCTAAGGGTTGTAATTCAGTTCTTTATGTGGATCTCATTTCCTAATGAAATAAAGGAAAATAGGTCTATAGTGTATAAAAATGCATCCCTCTACATTTTCACACTTGTTTGGTCCCTCTTAATTAAAATGAACTTGATAATGCCTTAATGTAGTGTTGAAAAATATATCCATTTACATTTTCACACTTGTTTGGGCCCTCTTAATTAAAATGGACTTAATTATTCCTTAATAAGCCCTATTTTACATCTAAAAGCCTAATAAATTATATTTTTTGGAAGGGAAACCCAACAACAATTAATTCCAACACAACACTTTACCTTGAGCAATGTATGTTCTAGAAATAGGGACCTAGAACCCATTCACCCATGAACGAATCAGTCCTCCCAAGGCCTTGGAACCTATTTTTAAAACATGTTTTAGCATTATTTTTATTGAATCCCAAATTCAAATTTCAAAGGTTAGGTTGTAATGTTTAATTTATGGGAAATTAAGGGTAGATATCTATAAATACAAGGTTATTTTACCAAATAAACTTAGATATTTTCAAAAAAAAATTCACAAGAGAAAATATTATTTTTAGAGAATTGAAGAGAATATTCATCAAGCATTTGTTGCAACATTCAAGATCTCAAGCATCATGTCAATGTTATGTTCATTCATGCATGTTTTTGGAGCTAACATTGTGATGTAGGTTTCAAGATCTAATCCAAGCATTCAAGTCAAAGACTCAAAGCAAGATTCAAGCATCAAGATCCATGTCCATTGAAGCCATATCATGCAATATTTCAATCTTTCACTAGTACACAAACAACAATATATGACTAAATAAACTACAAAAAATTGCATATAAATGACTAATTTTGGTCACGTGACCATTAGTAGTTTATTGCCGGTCATTTATAACACGACCAAATTTATGACTAAACTATTTTAGTCATTTATTTAGTCATTGATTTGGTCATTAATTTGGTCATTGATTTAGTCATTAATTTAGTCATTGATTTAGTCATTAATTTAGTCATTGATTGTTATTAACTGGTCATTTATTTAATCATGGTAGTGATTTATTTAGTCATATATTTACTCATTAATTTAGTCATATATTTAATCATTAATTTAGTCATTAATTGTTGCTAACTGGTCATTTATTTAGTCAAGGTAGTCATTTATTTAGTCATATATTTAGTCATTACTTTAGTCATTTATTTAGTCATATATTTAGTCATTAATTTAGTCCTATATTTAGTCATTAATTTAGTCATTACTTTAGTCATATATTTAGTCATTAATTTAGTCATTACTTTAGTCATATATTTAGTCATTAATTTAGTCATTACTTTAGTCATTAATTTAGTCATTACTTTAGTCATATATTTAGTCATTATTTTAGTCATTACTTTAGTCATATATTTAGTTATTTAGTCATATTTAGTTATTAATTTAATCATTACTTTAGTCATATAGTTAGTCATTAATTTAGTCATTTTATTTACTAGTTTCCATTAATTGGTAGTAAATTTAATCACCAAATAAATAATTTATTAAATACTATAAATTTTATAATGCAAAACTAACATAATATTAAATTTGAACTAAAACATAAAAGTAAATAAAAATATTACATATGCATACAAGCTACAACATACTAAAATTAAAAGATTGATTCAACATCATGATAAATAAAGGTGATCTACAATAGAAAAAATTAATACAAATATATATTAAGTTATAAGATGTCAAAGATGTCTAAGAGTATATATGTAAATATAATAAAAAATGTTAAAGTTGTCTAAGAGTTTCCAAGTCTTTCAAATACACCATGATAATTAAGATCCCTAAACAACATATTCAAAATACAGCATAAAGTAGTGAGCCAAGATGTCTAGCAACTAGTGCATGATAAATATGTTCAACTATGTCATTTTTTGCAAATATTTTAGTGGCCACTGTGTGAAGGTTCCCTCTTTCTCTTTCAGACAAACAACTCCATCTATTTTGTCTTCATAAACAAGGGGTATGTTACTTATAACCTTTAAAATGTTTACATTTGCATCCATTGTTCCTTTCAAGTTGACTCCATGTACAATAGATAGGGAGTGAATCCACCCAATGCCCACAACATCACCATCTAATGGATCCAACACCTTAACTTTATCTCCTTCTTTGAGTTTATCAATACATTCCTACAAAAAGAAAAAAATAACACATTATAACATAAACTTGCATAAAGGCTTCCAACAAATAACACATTATCCATGTTCCTACTAAACTTGCATAAAGGCTTCCAACAAATTTTTATGCATGAATAACATAAACTAATAAACTTGTATAGTTTTCTCTTTAGATTACAATAGCTACATGCAACTCAATCAATATCCCATTTAGACAAATAAAAAATTGTAAGATTTAATATTCAATACCATAGAACACAAAAAATACGATAAAATGTGTTCACTGAGGTCATCACATAACTCACCGCATTTGGAGAAGCAAGCTACTTTCCACTCAACATACTAGCAGTTGATCTTTTTACAAACCCATTCTCATAAGCCTGCTTATGCATACACATCAGGAATTTAAATATCAACAAGTATTCCATATTAACTATTGTTCATAACCTTATTACAAACCTGCCTTATAACATAGAAAATGAGAAAATTACAAAACATACATTTCTACCAAGGTGTGAGGTCAAAAACTAGGAAAAAAGAATTTTTTATCCAAAACATGTGGATGATAGTTAATTTTTGTTAAAATTTCAATTCAACTTATAAACTCGATTTTAACATTTTGACAAAATGATTTGACCAAGTATAGGGTTGGTTTCCATCCACACATAAGGAGATTCGTAAAAAAGGATGCACAAGGCAGCCAAAAATAAATCCTAAGCATGACATTCAACTTATATTATATTTGATCTATAACAATCCTTGGAAGATATGTTGAGTTTTTATTACGTTCAAAAGTTGCACTTCATCCATGTTCCTACTAAACTTGCATAAAAGGCTTGTAACAAATTTTAATGCATGAATAAGATAAACTAATAAACTTGTATAGTTTTCTCTTTAGATTACAGTAGCTACATGCAACTCAATCAATATCTCATTCAGAAAAATAAAAAATTGTAAGATTTAATATTCAATACCATAGAACACATAAAATACGATAAAATGTGTTCATTGAGGTTATCATAGAATTCACCGTGTTTGGAGAAGCAAGTTGTTTTCCACTCAACATACTAGTAGCTAATCTTTTTACAAACCCATTCTCATCAGCTTGATTGTGCATACACATCAGCAATTTAAATATCAACAAGCATTCCATATTAACTATTGTCCAGTAACCTTATTACAAGCTTGCATTATAACATATTAGAAAAGAAGAGAAAATTACAAAACAGACATTTCTACCAAGGTGTGAGAAAGTAAAAATGGGGCAATGTTTTAAAACTAGTGATCAATCAGCTCTCCTTTTAGCATTCTTGAAACCAACTTATCAAACATGAAAATACCAAAGTCTGTGGCTGGGGCTGGCTCAAATTTACTTCCACAAAATTACTTGATGCATAGAACTCCAAATCATGGCCTACAACTACCAGATATGCATAAGAAAGTCACTTCCATACAAGGGTCATGAGCAAGTAGACACACTACATGAAATTAAAACTAGAGGACAATCTCTGAATCAAAGATATGACAAATAAAGTCAAAACAATGCTTACTCCATCAAAAGGACAAATTATCAATATAAAGATGAAAAATTCTATACTCATATATTGTCAAAAAGAGAAAGACATTCTTAAATAGGGCAATCCAATGGATCCAAATAACTAGCATACTAACCTAAAAATAGACTTCTCTTTTTGGATAAACGTAGCATGCTATACTTCATAGAATTTGAATAATTTTTTTTTGGAATCCAAAGGAAGTGAAGAATTCACTAAATTTCTAGGGACATCTTAGGGAAGTTTTCTCACAAGCATTGAATTCAAAAGATTATGTGCCTTCATTCATTGGTCACAGAGTCAAAAAAGTATCATAGTTAGTTGGCATAGTACTCCTTTGTTTTTTATGGCACTGGAGCAGGGGCCCAAAGGCAGTAGCCACTAGCAGGGTCAAGTCATAGTGCACCTTGTAGGGATCAAGGGAATAGTACCCTCTTGTGAGATTTGGAGACAATAACCTCAACAAAGTCATGGTTGTGATAGCTGCCCCTCAAGCCAAGAACAAATCTGCTATTAGGAAGGCATCATACCACATGAGGATTGAATATTTTGAATTTCTAAAGCATAGATGAAAAAGGAGCAAAATTAAGCTTGAAAGTGCTAAAAAACAATGTTACTAGAGAAATTTACTACTGATGTGGAAGATGATCCTGAAAACTTTTGTCAACAAAGAGAACTATAGAAAGCACATGGAACACAAGGCTATAGGAATTTTGGTGTGCCTAGATTTGATGTCACCCTCAAAAGATACTATTCCTATGCCATTAGATCTAGTAGAGGTGAATGTATAGAAGTCTATGATGTTGACAAGACAAAACTCAAAAAAATTCTGCTAGGCAAAAGAGACTTGCAGAAAAGAAAAACTTCCACCAAGTAAGAGATTCTTGTCATTGGGTAGCATTGAGATGCATGGCCCATGGATGTTAAAAATGCTGACTAGATAGGGATGTCCTAAAATTTTTGCCAAGAAAAAGGAGATCTGTGACTTTGGCCAAAGGAGAACCTCATAGCCCAACAAAATTTTTGCCATGGGAAACTTGTCTGCAACAATTTCCCAGTGAAGAAAAAACTCGCAAAACAATAAGATTCCACCAAAATTCTTGTGGAGGAAGAAACTTCTTCTAATGAATAACTTCTAACAACAAAAGAACTTGCAAAAAAGAAGCAACTTCCATTGGCAAGGAAAGCTTGTGAAATAGTAACTACTTCTGCCAAAGGGAAAATTTTGTTGAAAGAAGATTTCAAAAATTATAGAAACTTCCACTGATGAAGAATGTGAATCTGCCATTTGAGAAGGCTCATACTTGAAAAAAATGGGTTTGAAAACAAATGAAAAGAGTCTGCAACAAACTTCCTTCACAAAAAGGACTTTCAATTCAAAAGGGAAGCTTGTGGCCAACAAAGAATAGTGAAGAATTATGGAGCAAGTATAATCAAGGAGACACAAGTGTTGCAAACTATACAACATTGATGTGGAAGATAGTGGTAAGATGAGCTTAACCATCATTTTAGACTTCAAGAGCAATAGTGGGTTGTGCAAAGTATAATTATGAACAAATTGATAAGAACTTAAGAAGTAAACAATGCAATGAAGTTCAACTTGAGTTACCACAACACCTAGCCACACGTTTAAACTTTTGAAATGACCATACTTGTTTTCCATGTATATCTTACTATGTTGTACAATGCATATCACTATTGTGCTTCAAATTTATTGGCTTTTGTTTCCCTTAAATCAATGGTAAACTATCATTTTACCAGGTGAGAAGAATGTGTAACCTAGAAAATTTGAACTTGGGCAATCCAAAATTTCAAGTGCAAAAATAGGGTAGCAGTTGAAGAGAAGTTCATAAAAATCATGGGGACATACCAAAGGAAGTTATGGTGTGTATACTCACAAGGAGAAACTGGAAGATCTCTTGGAACAATTTTAAGAAGTCAAGAATTCCAAGATTAGTTCACTTAAATTACAAATTAAGAGTGAAGTTGAATTGAGTGAAGTACAAGATCAAATATTATGGGTTTGGAGGAAAAGGTTGAGCATGTATATGCTGAAGAATAGTAAATACAAGTTTGTGGTTAAAACAAGGTAGTTCTAGAGATGTTAACATGTTGGATTTGTGAAGTTTCATATAGTAAATTGCATGATTACCAAACAATTGTTGGGTTTGATATGATGAAATTGATGCACTGTCACGAGTATAGCCATTAATTGTAACCATATCAATATGTTTTTCTTGTTGTCTATGATGTCTTTTGGGATTTGGGCTTAAGATGACATGTTTGCAGGTTAGTGGTAGTGATAGTGGCACTTTCTTTGGTTAGTAATTTGTTATTCTAGACTATTGCAAGGATCAAAATCTATTTAAGAAGCTTATAAGTAATAATGCAAGTTTGAAGAAATTAGTTGTTCCATTTCTCACCATATAAGTGGCACCACTCAAGTATTTTGGGTGTTTATGATGAGATCAAATATTTTTCCCATTTATTAAAGATTTAATTATAATTTATAGTGCTTCAGGCATCAATAATGAATATTCAAGCAGATATGGTTGATTCTACCTTGAATGTGTGTTTAGTTATGTAGCCAGGTTCAGGGTTATGCTTTCTAATTCTCAAGTGAAATGCTATGTTTGATGGATGTGTGTTACAGTACTTTTTGAAGACTGGAACTTGCAAATTTGGGGAAAACTGCAAATACCTTCATCCACATGACAAGGATGGAATAGGGCACACTCAATTGAACATGTTAGGATTTCCTATGCGCATGGTTGGTTAACCTTTTATTATGTAATTACTAATTTTGTATTAGTTAGAGCATAATCAGTTTTACTTTTGATACAAATGACACCAGCAAGAGAGGAATTCTTTCTATAAGTTGGATCTGATGAAAGAAATTATACATATTATTTATGAATCCTACTTCTAAAACTAGAAGGTTCCATATTCAATGATTTTTTATTGTATAGGGAGAAAAGCAATGTACATATTACATGCACACTGGAACTTGCAAATACGGAGCTAGTTGCAAATTTGATCATTCACAGCTTGTTGCTTTCAGATCATATTTGCCTCTATCAGGTTCTTTAGTATATTCAACTATTGGATCCCCTTTAGTACCAACATCTAGAGCACAACATTCCCATAGCATTTCAACATGGCCTTCATCACAAAGTGGCCATGTTTAGGAATCACATATCCAAGGGCAGACACCTTATATGCATGTTATGTATTCACAGCAATAGGGCATACTCTCAACACTAGTATGGAGCATGTACCAAGTAAGTTCTATTTTCTTTAGTCACTTTCTAGTAGTGGTTGCTCACTACAAGTGATTAAGATAATATCATTTTATTTGAAATTCACCCATTAATTTACTACTATTACTTTATTTATACTTCATTTATATTCTCCTTGGTTTCAGTTCTTTCATCAATTAGAACTAAGCCTTGAATTACTGAAGCTGGGATGAGTAGAAAAAGGGTGTATGGGATAGGGAATTGATTGTGTAGGGTTGGAATCCCTGTTCAAGGAGAAAAGCCACCCCACCACTGAAAAATATGTTTTATGTTCTATTGAGGTGGCCAAGATGGATTCTTGAATCAATTTTATTGGTCCAGATTCTGAATAAATTCAACTTGGATTATATTTAGCATTGTTAACCAATATTTGTTTTTCAAGATCTGAAAGAAGATTTTCAGTGAGCTTCTTTTATGGTTTTAGAAAAATTGATTCCAAAAATTCAAGCCCTATTGGTTTGTTTCTATTATATCTAATTCTTTTTTGTTTGCCTTATTGAACCATAGTTTTTATGGGCTGGAGAGGCTCATGTCATAAGGGTTCCTACCTTAATGTTTAGATTTTTCATTCTCTTCCCCATAGATAGATAGATGGGATGCGTGGAGGAGTCTATTTGCCATCTTTCTTTTGTCTAATATTATTCTTGAGGCTGTGGTTGTTGCTGGTATTAGTTGTTAATATCAAAGTCTAGGGATGGTTTTTTTTAACTATTATGTGGACAGTTTTGGCTAATAATCTATTTGAATTGGATTTAAAATGTTGGTTGCACCTATTTTAAGCATATTTGTGTTCTTCAAATTGTATTGCTACTTTTTTCAAATCCATTTCTCTCATTCTATGAGCAGCCCTTGATCTTCCTTTTTTTTCAAAAGGAACAAAAATAATGCAACTGATTCTTTTTTAAAGGTTTTCCTAAATTTTTAATTGGTTACAACTCATAGTATGGTTTATCAACATGGTATTTATGTATTGAGATTATAACGAATGTGCTATAGGTATATTAGTAATTAGTAGAAAAGGAAAATAAATCTAATTTAAATGGAATCAAGATCTTAAAATAATATGTTAAAGTGAAATATATAACAAAGGAATGTTGCACATGATCCACCAAAAGTAGTCCATTATGACTCATTCATTAAATATTATGTAATTAACTAAAGTCTTAAAACTGTGGCAATATGAGATATTATTGTAGAAAGAAGATTTCATACACACACACACATATAGAGTTGCTTTCATCAGTCTAACTTAAATCAGATTGCCAATGGAATTAGGAAGGTTATTTAAACCTCTATAGTCTCCTATGTTCAAGTGTTGCAGCTGTGACAGGTTTCCAATAGAATCAGGGGGGTTATTTAAACTTTTACACATTTTTATGTTCAAGTGTTACAGCTTTAAGTACATTTTCCCCTAAAATAGGCACAACTTTGAAAGTAGAAAATTACATGCATGGAAGGGAAATGTACACAAATAGGACAAGCAAGAAAAATTGAGTATCAAACTACAATAGGACCATATTTTTAATTCAAATATTGTATGATTATATGATCTTGAACCCTCTCCATTGCATTTTAATGTAGATGTTGTTTCATGATATATTTTGAAGAGCCTTGATAGTGTTTCAATTGAACCCTACTTGGGCTCTTGGTTCAAACACTCAAGACTCCAAAATAGAGAACAAGGCCATATTCCTCTTGTAATTACTTCATGACACCATAAACAACTCCAAACTGGTTGTCACAAACCCTTTCACCAACTTCAATAACCCAAATATAGGAACTTTCAAAGATAGACTACCCAAAATAACAATTAGGTCTTTAGGCTACAATGCTCATCCATCCTTAACTCCCAACAACAAGGACTCACCACATTCTTCAACTAGATTCAAAAACACACAAGTGTCCTTAAAAGAACACATTTCAACAAGTTTTTATGTCCACTCAACATATGAGACTCCAACTATACACACTGTCCTAAACATGACTATGTTAACACTGCCCTTCATGAACAATAAGTAGACAAGGCCTTCAATCTTATCTACACACCCAAAATCTATCAAGAAAAGGACTTTCATACATGATGGAAACCATCAAAACTCGTTGACTCTCAAGTTGGACCACTCACCCAAATCGAATCTCAGTAATCTGCCCCAAACACTAGTTTTTACCAGTCTATCATGAAACACAGTCAAGACCATTGAAAGATACATGCTTCAAGCTTGTTGTTATTAACTAAACTCAACTGCAAAGGGATCTATTGAAGGAACTTGGCTTGCAACTTTTATGCTATGCATTTTTTTTGTCTTTTGTCCTATGTTTCCCTGATCACTAAGTTGGAATGCTTCAGTGATTTATCAAACAATAGTGTTGTTCCACTATAAGTTGGAGAATGTTTTACCATTCAATGACCAAACTAGGTGAATGCAACTTTTTAAGTTTAGGCACCAATACCAAGCATAACAATGGTTGAAGCCATCGTCACTTAAGAAATAATATAAAGCACCTTAGTAACAAAAGTCCTAGGGAGCTTACCATCATTGACACATTTTTGAGTCATGTTCTTCCTCTATGTTAGTGGCAGCACTTCTGGGTTACCCGTAATCCATTATAAAAAACCTCTTTGATGTTAGTGGCAACACTTTCTGGGTATCTATAGTCCCCCAAAAGCTCCCTCTATGTTAGTGGCAGCACTTCCTTTGTACCCATAATCTTAAAAAATAAAAAAATGAACTTTTGTGGAAACTTATATTGAGTGATATTGATACTTAAGAGGCACACAGGAGTAGACATTTTCATATGTATCCTAAATGGAATTCAAGGTGTAGTTTCAGAGGCATCCTAAGTGGAATCTAAGGCAAAGTGACCTTAAAAGAGGTAAGGAATTGAGTCATGTCTCATGTAGAGGTCAGTTGCAAAGAGAAGTGACAGGTCGAATGTTAGAAATAGTAATGGAAACTGGTTTTGGGACGTTCTCTAGTAATTTTTATTCTCCCTATCAATATATCCATATAATTACAAGGTGTTGTGGTCAATCAGTAGGTTGAATAAGCCATATATACTAACATCCAAGGGCAACCATCTCATCAATGAACAAGGTTAAGCACCTTTCAATGGAGTGACAAAAAAAAGTAAGAGAGGACCTACTACAAACCTTAAAAAATTAAAATACTGTTCGTTCTCCATTTTGTAAACAAAGGAAATCTAAAGCCATGTGACAATCTCATTACAAATAGTCCACACTAGCAATAATTACATCAAAATTTTGCAGGTTTGTGTAAAGGTTATACTAGGCAGTGCTCAGAGGTAGAGATTGAATAAACTGTAGAGAATTTTTTGTTTATGATCTTGTTTATTTTATCATTTGGTGGTAGAAAATTAACGAGGTATGCAAAATGCATTTGTAGGGAAGAGATTGCCAATGGAAGTTCTTGTAGATTCCCTAATGCTAATTTGAACCTCATTTTTGTTAGCAACTATAAAGTTAAAAGCAATAATGTTAGCCATTGTTTCATGTAGTTGATGTAATTGTGAGTGGCATTGACTTACCTATTGTCTTTATTTATGCGAGCATATTTTTTTCCTTTACTTGGTCTAAGACAATCAATCCCTTGTTCTGACATAATAGGTGCGGTAGCCCATGTGGAGTTTAGGCGCCATCAACAATAAGTAAAAGTGGAAAGTTTAGAGATAAGCATATTTAGTGCTTTGCAAGAAGCTCCTGGAATCTCTTTTAAGAATGTGCTTTGCACAAACCCAAGCTATATTTGCTTTCCTACTAAAAGATGTCTATGCTGACTATTAATAGATCCTCTCCCCATTGAAAGAGACAACATATTAGAGGTTGAAAGCATAGGAGGCATATTTATAGATGGTATAAGTAAGAATAACAGTTCACTATGCAATGAAGACAAATATGGGGAGACTCTACACACAGGCAATCAAGCATAATGAGGCTAGTGATCAAGAGATAGAGGATGACAGTCACATTGCAAAAGATTCAATAATAGTGATAAGAGATTGTAAAGTTTGGACAGTCAAGATGAATGCATGTGGAAAGAAACAGTCAAAAATATCATTCTAATGCAAAAGTATAGTCCAAGAATGGCAAGGAAGGATGGGCATTGCCAACTAACGAAGGAAAGGGTTCAGGGGTAGACTTCAAGCAAAGCAATAATGGTTCACCTCAAGCAACATGAAGACCCTAAAAGCGTATCACCTTACAAGCAGGGCATATGAATTTTTGAAGATTACAATAGTCTATAAGCAAAGATTCAGATAGCATACATCAATATTCTCATGAGTTGGGTCATTTGTTAGAGTATGTGTTCCTAGAAATGAACACTCACCATGAATCTGTTAAGAGGCAGCATATCAAAGTTCACAGTCACCTTTCATGCCAAAAAAGTTATTGATTTTGGCTTCAGTATGAGGAAAAGTAATGTCCATGTTCTTCAAAAATGCTAATAGGACCTAATGCAAGTGCATATGTAAGTAATTGAATTATACTTTCTCTGAATGTTTTGGAACAAATTCCTATTGAAGAGATATTTGACAGAATGTGGTTGAAAGGATAGTGTAATGTCTCCTTTTATCGAATAAAATAATAAGGGATAATTTCCTAATCTTCAATTCCCAAGATTAGGAAAAATTATCTTTGTAAGGGAATTCGTGATAATTAAATTAAAGTTAAAAAAAGAACTTTATTCTATCAAATTTATTTAATTATCATCTTTAGACATTGGTGGGGGCCACTTTAATAATAATCTCTTTCTTCCTATAGGCACCTTGGTGTGAAATAAATCAAAGAAATAATATTTAAGCTTGTACGGTTATGGATTGAGATGAATTCAGATTTTTCCATTTTGAACTCAAGCTCACTCAAGAAGAATGGTTGCTTTTTTCAAAAGAAAGGATGGGCAACTCCAAAATTATTAATAAGGCTCAATTTGCATGGACAGGGCATTCTGGAACAATTATTATTTTTATTTATCTTATCGAGCATGGCTGAGAATGCTTAGTAGGACAAAAACCCTGTGTTGGATGGGATGACAACCCCAGACCAAGTGTTCATCACTCTAGAACATCATAACAAGAAGGCTGATTTAGATGTGAAGATAAGTGAAGAAAAAACCCAGATAGAATTCTAGAAGATGTGTTGCCTCTGGAAGGAATTTGCTGCATACAAGACTGAAACATGATTTGATCTCTAAGTGTTGTGGATCCAAGGGAGTTTGGGCACACAACTTACTCTTTGGCTTTCAACCCAACGTCTCCAGGTTCACTGAATAAATATACTTTTATTCATTTTCTGAGTATTGAATGTACAAGGAACTTTGTGTAGTTAGGCGTCTATGTTGGTAATATTATTCTGAAACAATCCCTATGCATATCTCGGGTTATAGTACAATTCTGGGTGATTTGCAAATAAAATCTGGGTATCAAAATCCAAAACGGGTCACTATTGCATGTTTTTCCTATTTCATGAAGTTGTTATATCACTTGTGCAAATTACTGAATGCAATCACAAATTATAAATTCTATTAAACTAAGAATCTCACAATCAATCTACATTTCACCAGGAAAGTATATTTTAGTGGTATCAGAGCTTCGAATCCTGCCTGCCTGAAGGGGTTTCTGGATGTTTTTTTTTCGTTGCATGTCAAGAATTTGGCTACATTTTTTTCTCCTAACCCAAAACATGTCAATATAAAGTGTTTCTATGCATTCAAGAGGGTTTGAACCACACAAATACAATACAAGGAGTAGGTCAGGACAACAAGAAGAAACTAAAATTAACCCAACTGAGGGAGATATGGGTGAAAGAAGAGACGAAAGTCCACCAAGAGAGCTGAATAATCAGTTGAATGATTTTTTGGTAGTATTTTCCCAACAACAATAGTAGATGATGCAACAGTTCCAAGATCATATGATCACTACTTTGGGAAAGTTAAGGGTTGGTCATTCTCACTCTGGAAGGTCCAGTAGTCAACATAGTAGAAGTAATGCTAGGCATGAGAACCAAGATAGAATAGTAGATACAAGGTCTGATCGACCTTTACATCCTGCCTTTATACCTCATCAGGTTGAAAGGGAACCCATCCTAGAGGTAGAGGAAGTAGAGACCCACATTACAGATGATAGCATGGTGGCTCGGGATGAGTATTTGCAATTACTAGCTGATGTGAGGTAGCTAATGAATTTAAACCAGTTCGTGAATCAGCGTAAGGACAAGGCCAAAAATCATCAGGAGGGACAAGATTGGAGACCTAGAGGACCAGCCAGGCAAGGCACTCAACCTATGGAGTATAAGGATGCCTTAAACAAAATAACCATCCCAACTTTCAATGGAACCAAAGGCTTATCAGCTAGATCATGGGTTCATAAGTTAGATACTTTCTTGGCACTTAAGCCCATGGAGGAAGAAAAATTAATACAGTTTGCTACCATGCATTTGGATGGGGTAGCTTATGATTGGTGGCATCATGGTCTTATTTCCCAGGATCATACTATGATTCATTCATATGAAGAATTTGTCAATATGCTGATTACATGATTTGACCGGAAAGATATAGAAGTTTACTACAGGGAATTAGCCCAGTTAAAGCAAGGAGGACAACTTGAATCATACATCAATGAATTCCAAAAAATTGCAGTAATGGTTCCTGATATGCCTCAGAAAAGAGTCACAATGCTCTTTGTTGAAGGCCTAAGTGACATACTTCAAGGCTTAGTTAAAGCTCATAGGCCTAATTCTCTTGATGATGCTATTGGATTAGCAATGGACTTAGAAAGTATAACACCACATTAGCCTAAAAAGAAAGAATTCAACCCTTGGAAAATGGATAAAAAGGGCCCAAACTAGCAAAGAAACATGAGTTTCAATCAGTTTAGAAATGCACCTTCAAAATTTGATCAAGAATCACGAAACAAACTAAGGAGGAAGAAATTGTGCTTCTCTTGTAAGGAACCTTGAGAACTAGGACATCATTGCCTTAGTAAGGGTAAACTTCATTTAATTGAAGTGCATTCAGAGGATGAGTCAGAAGAAGGTGTTGAAGAAGGTCTCACACAAGAGTTTCAGCCACCACAGATTGAATTGGAAAACACTACAATTAGAGAAAATCCACACATAGCTACTCTTTCTGGAATTCCAAGAGGTAGACCCTTCCAGTTAAAAAGAGTTCTTAAGGGGTAGTGGATGGTGTGTTTAGTGGATAGTGGTGCAACTCATAACTTTATTGATGAAGGTTTAGTCAGTAGACGAGGACTGCAGGCATAGGAATTTCCTGGATTTAATGTAATTGTTGCAGATGGTTTTCCCCTGAGTTGTAACTGTGTCATACCACAACTAAAAATTCAGATTGGAGACTATACTCTAATGGGAGACTTCTATGTTCTTGGTCTCAATAATGTGGATGGTATTTTGGGTCTTCAATGGCTTGAATCATTAGAGAGGTATGTTCAAGACTTCAAACAGATGCAGTTGGAGTTTATGGTTGAGGGTAAGAAAACCATACTGAAAGCTATGGCGGATGGAGGATCAAGGGTGGTCTCAGCAAAAAGAATGGAAGTTATTTTCCGTCATGATGATATTGAGTGGGCAGCCCAATGTTTTGTTTCTAACAATGCTGCCATAGATAAGGAACCCTCTTACCATGTTGATATACAATCTATGTTAGATAAATATGGTGTTGTGTTTGGAGATATTCCTCCAGGACGTCCACTAGATAGAGGATTTGAGCATGTGATTGAGCTGGAAGAAGGCTCAAAACCAGTTATAACTACTCCTTATAGGCACCCTCATCACTTCAAAGAAGAGATTGAAAAGACAATTAAGGAGTTGCTGAAAATGGGACACATACGCCCAAGTTCTAGTCCTTTTGCATCCTCAGTAGTGTTGGTTAAGAAAAAAGATGGCACCTTAAGTATGTGTATTGATTACAGGGCTTTGAATAAAAGGACTATAAAGAACATGTATCCCATTCCTAGAATAGATGAACTCTTGGATGAGTTACATGGATCAATTTTCTTTTCTAATATTGATTTACATTTCGGCTATCATCAAATAAGTGTGAGGGAGGAAGACATTCAGAAGACATCTTTCCATTGTCACTATGGGCACTTTGAATTCCTTGTTATGCCCTTTGGTCTCACCAACGTGCCAACCATGTTTCAATCTTGAATGTATCATGTTTTCTATGAATAGTTGAGGAATTTTGTATTAGTATTTTTTGATGACATACTAATTTATAGCAAAACTTGGGAAGAACATTTGCAGCATTTAGATATTGTTCTGAGTATCATGGAACAAAAGTCATTGTTTGCTAAAGCTTCAAAGTGCGAATTCAGAATGTCAGAGATTCTTTATCTAGGGCATGTGATTGATGTTGATGGGGTAAAATTTCATCAAGAGAAGATACAAGCAATCTTGGAGTGGCCACCTCCTAAGAACATTTCTGATTTGAGAGGATTCTTGGGTTTATGTTGTTATTATAGAAGATTTGTACGAGGCTTTTCCCAGTTAGCTTCCCCCTTGACTGATCTTACAAAGAAGGGGGCTTTCCAATGGTCTATAGAGGCACAAGCTATTTTTGAAAGGCTCAAGGACATCATGAGCACATGTCTAGTATTAGCACTCCTTGTCTTCACAAAGCCTTTCATTGTGGAATGTGATGCTTCAGGACAGGGAATTGGAGTAGTACTAATGTAGGATAGACATCCTATTGTGTTTGAAAGCAAGAAGCTCAGAGATCTACAGAAATTGTATTTCACGTATGATAAAGAGATGTTGGCTATCATGCATGCATTAGCCAAATTTAGACAGTATTTGGTGGGTCCAAAATTTACTGTTAGAACTGATCATAATAGTCTTAAATATTTTTTGGAATAGAAGGATCTCAATGAACGCCAACAAAAGTGGGTGAGTAAGATTCAGGCATATGACTTTGATTTGGAGTATATCAAAGGAAAGAAGAATTTGGTTGCTAATGCACTTTCTAGAAGACCCACTCTTTGCTCACTTACAAAAATTTCCGCTGATTGGAAATCACAGCTATTGGCTAAATATTCTAAAGACTCCTTTGCTTGTGATATAGTGGATGGGAAGGTATAACATGATAGATATACCCTAATAGGAGAAGTGATATATTACTGTGGATGCTAAAATCTGCAAAATGTGATTAGAAAACTAACAATAAAACCTGCAGAATCATTAGTATTTCAACAACAAATTAAGATATTCAACATCCTTATGAAATAACACATCATGTTCAAAATGCAAAGAAATGACAAAGGATCTAAAGCAAAAGCATAAGAAAACATGATGCAAACTATCTCATATTGGATTGGTGTCACATGTGCTAGTGACCCTTTCCCAACCCTTGATTGATAAGCTTAAGATAATGAAATTGCTATGGATATAGAGATGATAAATGGACAAGATCAAGTTCTCAAAGAGAATGACCTTGCATCAAGTTGCATAGATGATGGATTTGTGAAGAGATTGTGAAGATTGTGAAGGATTTGCTCAAAGATGAAGCTTGTATTTAAAGATTTCAAATGCTAAGATTGTTGAAGAGGGACCAATGTGGGATCAAAAACAAGCCAATGAGATAAGGACACTTGTCATCATGTGATTAGTTAATGTGTGTGCAATATTTGGGAAGAGTGCCCAAGAGGGGGAAATTTTGAATTCAAATTTGCAATAAATTTTGAGAGGGGGACAAGAAAGAAGAGCAATAAATGCCCTGTTTGACTTGTCATGTTGAGGGAAAATGAGTGTTTTAATAAATCAATAAAATTGATTTATTGTGCAAGTGGATAGATCTAGATAATGCAAGTGGGATGGGATTATCATTAGGTCAGGATTAGATTAAGTTAATGATGATTAGGCTGATTTAATGCTGATTATATGATTTGACTTTTTGGACTTTGATAATTGATTTATTTAAATCAGAAAATGATGGAAAATGTATGATTTGAATTTGATTTAAATAAAGTCCTGATTTATTGGATGAATGGAATATGATTATGCATGATGTAAATTTGGCATGTCTACATTTTGCCCCTCTTTGAAGCAATGTACTTGTTGCGTTGGTTCAAAGAATAAACTTGCCGCAATCGAAATTAAAAAATTTCTGATTTTTTAGATGCCCAGCGGAAAGAAGTACACGGTACATTGCCCCCCTCGAGAGATCGAGCGAAAAGATTCGATTTGAGGGTCGATCTCGCGATAAAGAGGTTCAAAATGGATGGTTATGGATGACGATGCAAAGATGATTTCAAGATGCTTAGAATAACAAATCTATATTATTCTAAGCAACTTAAATGATGATATGATATTAGATGGATGAGATTGATGTTGTGATTATGCAATGGATGATTTATGAGATGCTTAGACTAACGGATCTATATTATGATGATGATTATGCAATGCATGTGAAATGATCGATGTTTCCTATGATGTATGATATGAATGATATGTGGTATCGCGGTTTATTGATGGTTTCGGATCGCGGGATGGATGCATGATGGATGCATGATGGATGTATGATGTTAGTCGGAAATGAGATGATGACAAGAAGGGGATCCAACAAGTCCATGATTGAGTCGAGACTTTATTAGAGATGATGATGATAGATGATGATGATGATTTGCTTATCAAGGATTGGGATTTTCAAAGGGTCACTTACTTTATTTTTGGCCAACACACCTAGAAATACGATGCATCAAGGTATGAAGGACGAGGATGGCGTGGTACCCAGTGTGATGGACTTTGACTCAACAAGCGGATAGGAGTATTCTTGTTCACGACATGCGGAAACCTTGCTAGGATGCACTTTGAAGTCTCAAACATCTGGGACCAAAACAGGAAGAGTATAACCAATCCAATGCAATGGTCAACAAGCTATCGAGAGCCTCCTCCATACATATCTAACAAAGCAAGTATTCACCAAGTTATTTTACAAGAGCGTCCAACAAGCACATCCCGGACAAAGATGTGTCCGTTGCCCCATTCCTATCTCTAAATCCCTTCGTTCGGATAATACATGAGGTCCTTGGAATGAGTGTAAAATAAGATAAGTCAAAAGATAAAGACCAAGTAAATAAACAGACTAATGCTCTTCAATACCGCTAACGGAAAAGGATGTGTTTTCTAAGGATGATAAGCGAAACTCATTGCCAAAAGATAATGCCCATTGTAGGAAGGATTCATCCTAGGACATGTTAGTGGATGGTGGCACGTCATTTCGTTTATGAGGGATGATTGATATGGGACAAATTCAGATGATGGTGTTACCAATATGAAGAGATGACCAATTTGTTTACTCACTGTCCTAGACTTAAGACTTGATGCTTTTGAGTTCTACTTTTTAACCTGCTAGACTTGTTTCCAACTGTTTCACCAAAGGTTGAGGATGACGATCAGTTTATTATGAATGGTGTTTATTGCGGGTGCAAGCGAGATGAGGCGGATGGATTTTTCAAATATTTGGATGTTTTTTTACATTTTGCAATGTTTTGAGGCTATTTTTTGGTAATTTTTTGAGGTTTTACAAATGTTTTGATTTTTTAGTTTTCCAATGTTTTGGATTTGATGTTTTGAATGTTTTTGGGATTTTGATGTCTCGGGGGCTGATCCAAAGATTAGCCTTTACCTAAGTTTATTTCGGAGAGCGGCGTGGATTCAGTTCAATGTTTTTGATGTTTTCTGCTTTTTTTGAATGTTTTTTGGATTTTTGAATATGTTTTGGATGTTTTTGGTTTTTTGCATGATTTGGATGTTTTTGATTTTTTGCACGATTTTGACGATTTGGATATGGATGTGTAATGACGATATCAGTGCTCTGTTTGGGATTTTTGTTGAAGACCAAGCTAAGATTGGTTGATCAGATCGATGGATTGATGATGATGATAACATTGTTGAGGATACACAACAATGAAAGGATTTGATTGATTAAGATTGATGATGATAACATTGTCGAGGATACACGACAATGCAAGGATAGTGTTAAGCAACACAAGGATTGATCAGGATGGATAATGATAACATTGTCGAGGATACACGACAATGCAAGGATAGTGTTAAGCAACACAAGGATATCCCGAGATGATGATTTTTTGATTGGATTTGATTGATCATGTTTGATGAAGCTTGGTTTCGAACAAAAGATGTTTGGATGATTTGATGTGATGTTTGACATGCCGCTTAGATGCGACTGATATCAATTGATGTTCGATGAAAGATGAAGCTTGATAAGGACTGTTTTTGTCAAAATATGCCATGGGCTAGTGATTTGGATTTTTGCTCATAAGTGGTTTGACCAATTTGATTTCATGTTTTCCAATGTTCGGATCGCCACATGAGTTAGAGGATATAGATTAGGATTTATTCTCGAAGCAAGATGTATATATCTGCCCCCAATGTCTAGCAATGTACGGAATGTGATGGATGGATGCTCGGATATGTGTATGGATGGATGGATATGGTAAGCACGCAAAGTATGCCAAGGATTATATTGCGATAAGATAAGGTGTTTGGATAACGAATACCCATTTGGATAATGCTTCATAGCTCAGATAATGCTACATAGGATAGGATCGATGAAAATGACCCATGTCAAGATGTTTTTCGTAAGCAAGCGTAAGATGTGCCCTAAAATTGTATCAAGATCAAGATAACTAAGATGATGGATGCAGAAAGATGCGAATGGATTGGATAAATGGTTCATGGATGGATGGATATTATTATGGATAAGATGGATGGAATGCTCAATTTATTACGGATGGGATGAGATGCTTTCATCTGAACTGGTGCATGTAGATGCTCGATTCTACACATGACGCTTGTTTGCCAGGTTTTCATCATGGTCTTGCCCAAAGTGCCACCGTAGTGGTTTTCACTAGAGGACGATTTTTTATCTTTACTATTTTCAATCCTTTTTCTGATTTTTTTTGGATTTTCATATTTTTTGATCTTTTTGTTGTTACCAAGACGCCTGTTTGCCAGGTTTTCGCCGAAGTAACCATTTTTTCAGGACTTTTTCTGATTTTTTGGATTTTTTGCTTTTTTAATTTTTTTGTATTTTTCTGAAAGATTCATGCTAAACCACGGTGGTGTTGGCGGTAGATGCCCTGTCGCGTATTGCCATCGGTTATCTGCTTTCGGGGAAAGGGCTGCTTTGCTAAGATATATTGCGCCAGATGCAACTTTTGGGATTCTTGATGCGCCGTTTGATATCGGGGTTAACTCTATCTCTATGCATACACCGTGATAGGGTGCCTTCAGGATCCTTATGATGAAGGGTCATTGCCAATACATGGTCAATGTTAGAATTGGATATTATGCATGGAGGCATGGATGGAGTGTGTTTAGGGATCATAGAAGATGGATTGGTTGATAGCTTGGAATCTTTGACTCTCAAACTTGGGAAGATGAGCAATATTGGTGGATCTGAGTGTCGCGTGGAATTAGGACCAAGCGCGGTACACTTTGTGGGTGGCGAGAAGAGCACACTTTTTGATTTGCGGACATCTTTGATGGATACCTTTCCCTCTTTTAGTTTGCCCCACGGTTTCTTTGGCCCGATGGGTTTGGTAAGGGATGATCTTTCTTGTATTCTTTGGTATCCATATGTATTTGATTTGTCCATTATGCTTCTCAGCTTCTTTTGATTTGATAATGTTCTTCGTACTTTGATTCAAATATTTCATTTGACGTTGGTCCCAATTCGTGGATGGGGTGATGGGTGGATGCAGATTCGTGACGTGGTTGGTTGTAGTATTGACACTAGCTTCATCATAAGGACTCTTCGTGCTCCCTATGTTGACGTTTGCTTGAGACGAAGTTGCCCCCAGTATGGTGGAAGTAGTACCTTCATGCTTTGATTTCTCCTGTTCTAAGAGTTCTTGTTCAATAAGTGTTCTCTGATAGATGACCACCGTAGGTGAAATTCTTTCAATTTGCTGCTCCGCTAACTCTGGATGTTCTATCTGACTTGTTTCCTTGAGCGGATAATGTTCGATATATTTATTCATGATGTCCCCAATCTGACTTTGGGACATATTTGATCTTGATGTTGACCACTCTGTTTGATTATAGGAATTAGTAATCTGCTCTTTTTGTGTAGCAAGATCTTGTTCTAGATGAAGATCATCTACATGCCCATCTGTAGAAAGCATCTCATAGGTAGATGGAGGAGTATGTGCTACATGGATATGATCATCTTGCATGGATAAGAGAGTGTTCATTAGATTATTGTAGTATCTTGAAGATACAAATTCTTGATCTTGATTATTTTCGAAGTTGCTTTTAACATGCTTTGGATCAAGTTCTTGACATGGGTCAGTTTCAAAGGATGGACTGCTTACAAATGGCTCTTGGATATCTTCATTATGCATGGGAAGTGGCTTAATATCTTCGTGATCTTTGAATGGCCTTGGATCAGGTGTCGAGTTGAAGATTCCTTCAATATCGGCAATCATGAGGTCAAAGGATGTCAATATGTCTTGGAAAGGACCATTGCTAGACCTTGGTGAAAGATTCTGATCATGCTTTGGCATAAATTCTTGAGATATGTCCTCTACCTCATTAGGTGATGTAGATACATTTTCAACATGATCACTAGTCGATGCCTCGTTGGATGAAGCGAAAATATCTTTATTGATGGATAGATTTTGAACATTGTTTTCAACAATTGCAATAGAGAGATTTCTAATGTCTTCAACCATAGGGTCAAATGATGTTGACATTTCTTGAATTGGATCATTGTTGGGTATTGTCGATGTATTTTGATCATGATTGAGAGGTGACTCTTGACATATATTCATTTGATCATTGGATGGAGTAGACACAACTTCAAGGTATTCAATGATGGAGTGATCTTGATCTTTGTTCTCAACAGTTGTTATCTTTTGTGTTTGTGCTCGTGTTGGTTGGGTAGCTTGAGAGGTTTGGGCAATTTGAGAGGATTGTTGCACTTGTTGAGCTTGTGTTGCTTGTTGCATGGCTAGATATTGTTGGTATCCTTTTTGAAAAGCAGCTTGTAATGTCACATTGTATTGGATTGATGTGGTGGAAATTGGTGGTGGTGGGGGTGGTGGTGGATTCGAAATCATGTTGGATGTAGTGACAAGTGTTTGAGATACGCTTGGATTGATTGTGGGGGTTTGAGATGTGATGGGAATGATAGTGGTGTTTGGAATGATTGAAGGGATAGTGATGGTTGGAATAACTGAGGTGATAGGTCCTTGGGAGACCGTATTTTGATTGGTTGGGATCATCATTGTTGCTTGATTGGATACCATCTGTTGTGCGATGTCGATGGTATATTCAAAGGATTTGACGTGATGGCTTTGATTGACGTTAGTTGATTGAATTGGGTGGCGTGATTGGTGCTAGGTAAAGGGGGAACCCTAAACCAAGGAATGATGTAGGTAATGGTGGTGGAGATTTCCCTTGGCGCAATGCCTCAACTATTTCCGCAATTTGATCTTGCCAAATTTGTTCTTGATTTTGATCTTGACTCACTTGAGATAGTTGATTTGGCTTGTGTTCAAGTAGTTTTGGCATGCATGTTTGCAGTTTTTGAATGGGATTATGGGAAAATTGACTTTGGATAATGTTCTGATTTGGGATGATGTTTAGATTTGGCATGATAGGATGAACATTGTTGGTATTGGGAATCATTTTTCCAAAGTTTTTCGAGTTAGGATTCATGTTTTGAAAAGTTGCACTTGGTACATCCACATTTGGTTTGTAGGGATTTGGTGGGATGATGTTGCTCGTTTGAAGATTCATGTATTGATTGTTTGATTGGTGGATTTGTTGGTTTGGACTTAGATCTATCATTGGGAAATGTGTTCCAAACTTTGACTTGGGCATACTCACACTTGTTGTACCACTGATATTTGTCGAAGGCAATGATCCTATGCATGGACTTTGATAATTGATAGGAAATGAAAGGCTTTGAGGATTCAATTGATTTGGATTACCCAAGATGTATGGATCAAGTTTATATTCCATGTTCTTCTTGTGTTTTTGACCTTGTTATGAAAAGTGACCTCTAAGGTTCTTAGGACCAATGACGATATGGAGGATGAAATGTGTAAATGATATGAGTGTTAGGGACTTTGGATCAATGCTAGACTTAGGGATTTTGACTTTGATTGTTTGATGTGGATGATGAACTTGTAAACCCTAAGATGTTGGATGTGATCTTAGGATGAACTTGTTCAAAGGATGGTTGATAATTTAACTAAGTGTGCATGGAAGGATTCATCCAAACACACCTAACTAAACAAATGATTTTTGATTTGGTTTGGAAATGTACCCAAGTCTAGGTAATGATGTTTGCAAAGATCTAAAGTTGTTTTGGTGAGATGGATTGATGAATGTTTGGAAGATAGATGAAAGTTTTGATGATCCTAAGAGACTTAGAGAGACTTTGTTTACTAGGCCAAGGTATTGAAGAACACACTTTTCTCTAAGAGCAATCAAAAGACCAATATGACCAAGAGATATCAAGCACATGTGTGGGGTCCAATTTGTTATCTTTGCTTTTAATGACTTCTTTTTACCAAATACACTTTCTTGATTATGTTTCAAACTAAAGATGTCCTATGTCAAAATTCCTTTTCTTCCCACAAAGTGTTGTGTGGGAGTTCCAAGAAATTGAGGCAAAGGGATTTCCTAGGTTAACCCTAGTTAGAGCAAATGACGATATAAATTCAAGTGATGAGAAACCTCTAAGGACATAATCCCAAGGGAAGGCAACAACACTTAAATTTGTCAAAAGGTATTTGCTCTATCAAAAGGGGTTTGAAATTTGCATGATCATGTTTTAAGTGTTTGTTTGCAAAATGTTCGAATACACCTTTGTGTTTTCAAACAAAGAATAATTACAAACCCCTATGGATGTGATAGACAATGTTTGTTGGAGTCCCACTTGGACAAAGTCCCATTCGCCTACTTTTAGCCGGATGGTTAGATGCCCGGCCCCAGCGGCTCCCCCTCCCGCGGCACTCCTTATACGGGGCAGCCAAGCATCAACACCCATGAAACTCCCATGGCATGCTTTCCATCTCTACCAAAAGCCCGGTAAAATTGTGGGGCGGCTTGAGCGACCGTTCTTGCACCAACAAGCTTGATTAAGGAATTTAGGAAAATTCTAACACATAGGTTCCTAGTAGGGCTTTCCGTTCGTGGGGAGTTGACCCAGCAGTGGCAAGAGTCCCCCTTCGGATCCATCTTGTCGGAGCCAACCGCGTGATTATGGCGTTTAACCAAAACCCTCATTTATATCCCGGCTGGAAATACTCTTGGCTTTAGAGTGTTACCGGTTGAGTCGTCGCTTGGGTGAGTACTTTTTCCCCAAGGCGGGCCCTCTAAGATAAACAAAGAAAGCAAGCAAAGGAGCCTGTCAAACCTTTCGGTCGATCTTTGATGGCACAAAGAGAGAGGTAATGCGAGGTGCCCCTATCACACTTTCGCACAAGATGTTCAATTTTTAAACCCAAAATGAAGTGTTTTAAAGCAATAAAATGTATTTTGAGTGTTTCTCTTGCACCCTAGATCGCACGAAGCGCAAGGGGAGAGGATACGCACTCAAAAGACAAAATAACACAATCAAGCACTTGTTCGTTTTAGCCTCAAAGCAATGATGACTTCATTTTAAGCACCAAAATCAAGTGTGAAGTTTGCCTTGTTCAATTTTAAACCAAAACGAAATCTAGTAAGTTTGTTCTAAGGTTCGTTTTAAGCCCTTTTGCAATGAAAATGAAATTGTTCGTTTTAGCCCCAATTGAAAACTAATGTTCTAAAACGAAAAGGAAAACAATTTCGTGAAGTGTTGATCAAACACTTAAAGTGTTAAAAAACACATTGTGTTTTAAAGAAAAGAAAAAATCTTTCCCTCCTTTCGTTTTCGTTTTGTGAAGTAGTTTTGATCAAAGTGTTAAAAAACACATTGTGTTTTCAAACAAAAAATCCTCCTCCTCTTTTGCTTTGCACGTTTTCGCCTTCGTTGTTTGTACCTCGCCAGCTTTTCCTTTGTTGCTTTGTACCTTGGTTTGCCCTTAGTTTGATTTTTGTACCTATTCCGTAGTTGGATTACAGTTGTCACGTATTACTTCTAGTGACCACACCGATCCTAGATCAGCTCAAAATTGTGCAAATGCAGAAATGGAGATGAATTGGAGGTGATGAACAGAATCAAAATCTCAAATGAAGAGTAACCTTACTGATGGTGTGGAAAGGATTTAGCGAGGGATGATACTTGTATTCCAAGATTTCAAATGCTAAAGATTGTTGAAGAGGGACCAATGTGGGATCAAAACAAGCCAATGAGATAAGGACACTTGTCATCATGTGATTAGTTGATGTGTATGCAAGATTTGGGAAGAGTGCCCAAGAGGGGGAAAATTTGAATTCAAATTTTGCCATAAATGCTGAGAGGGGGACAAGGAAAAACAACAATAAATGCCCTGTTTGACTTGTCATGTTGAGGGAAAATGATTGTTTTAATAAATCAATAAAATTGATTTATTGTGCAAGTGGATAGATCTAGATAATGCAAGTGGGATGGGATTATCATTAGGTCAGGATTAGATTAAGTTAATGATGATTAGGCTGATTTAATGCTGATTATATGATTTGACTTTCAAGACTTTGATAATTGATTTATTTAAATCAGAAAATGATGGAAAATGTATGATTTGGATTTGATTTAAATAAAGTCCTGATTTATTGGATGAATGGAATATGATTATGCATGATGTAAATTTGACGTGTCTACAATTACAAAATAGGATCTACCTTGTACCTGGGTCTAAACTTAAGCAGAGTATTATGAAAGTGTTGCATGACACACCTTTAGCTAGACATCAGGGGTTCTTCAAAACTTACAGGCAGGTAAGAGAGAGATTCTCTTGGAAAGGACTTAAGGATGATGTGCTACAACATGTCCGTGAATGTTTGACATGCTAGCAAAATAAGCAGAGCACACTTTTCTAGTAGGTCGTTTACAACCTTTACCCATTCCAGAACAGAAGTGGGAAGGTATATCTATGGATTTTATTACAGGATTGCCACACGTCTAGGGGAAAGATTGCATATATGCAGTTGTGGATAGATTGACAAAATATGCGCATTTCTTCGATATATCTACTGATTACACCACAGTTTAGGTGGCAGAGGTATTCTTCAAGGAGGTATTCAGGTTACACGGACTCCCCAAAACAATCGTTAGTGACCAAGACAGTAGATTCTTAAGTATGTTTTGGTAGGAGTTGTTTCATTTGGCAGGGACAGAGTTGACACCAAGCACGAGTTATCATCCTCAAACTAGTGGCCAAACAGAGATAGTAAACAAGTGGGCTGAGGGATATCTACAGAATTATGTGTCAAGACAATAGCGTGCTTGGATCAAATGGTTGCACTTAGGTGAGTATTGCTACAATACCACCTACCACATGTCGATTGGCATGTCTCCCTTCTGAGCCTTATATGGGTATGATGCCCTATCATTTGTAGATGTGGCCTTTGATGATAGCAGGGTCGCATGAGCCAAGGAGACATTGCAAAACTGTCAAGACATTCTCAAGGCACTGAAAGATAATCTGCAACATGCTTAGAACCAGCAGAAAATGTATGTAGATAGTAATAGAGTTGAGAGATCATTCGAGGTTGGGGATTTAGTTTTCTTACATTTGCAGCCGTAAGACAGTCCTCACTTAAAAAAAGTGGAACAGAAAAACTACAACCACGTTTTTATGGACCATACAAGATAGTAAGGAGAATAGGCGAAGTTGCATATGAACTGGAGCTTCCAATGGGCAGTAAGATTCACAACGTCTTCCATGTTTCTTGCCTAAAGAAGGCATTGGGTCAATAGGTTGTGGCATCCCCAGAGCTCCCTCCACTTGATGAAGAAGGAAAATTGGTTCTTGTTCCTGAGGGAATTGTAGATTGGAGGGAGAGGAAACTGAGAAATAAAGTGATTCGGGAATATCTGATCAAATGGAAAGACCTTTCCATTGAGGATGCAACATGGGAAGGGGAAGAAATTCTTCAACACCCAAATTTAAGATTGCTAGACGACCAACAATCTTAGGAAGGGAGGACTATAATGTCCCCTTTTATCGAATAAAATAATAAGGGATAATTTCCTAATCTTCAATTTCTGAGATTAGGAAAAATTATCTTTGCAAGGGAATTCATGGTAATTAAATTAAAGTTAAAAAAAGAACTTTATTCTATCAAATTTATTTAATTATCATCTTTAGACATTGGTGGGGGCCACTTTAATAATAATCTCTTTCTTCCTACAGGCACCTTGGTGTGAAATAATTCAAAGAAATAATATTTAAGTTTGTGCGGTTATGGATTGAGATGAATTCAGATTTTTCCATTTTGAACTCAAGATCACTCAAGAAGAATGGTTATTTTTTTCAAAAGAAAGGATGGGCAACTCCAAAATTATTAATAAGGTTCGATTGCATGGATGGGGAATTCTAGAACAATTATTATTTTTATTTCTCTTATTGAGCATGGCTGAGAATGCTTGGTAGGATGAAAACCCTATGTTGGATGGGATGACAACCCTAGACCAAGTGCTAATCACTCTAGAACATCATAACAAGAAGGCTGATTTAGATGTGAAGACAGGTGAAGACAAAACCCAGACATAATTGTAGAAGACGTGTTGCCTTTGGAAGGAATTCACTGCATACAAGACTGAAACATGATTTGATCTCTAAGTGTTGTGGATCCAAGGGAGTTCAGGCACACAACTTACTCTTTGGCTTTCAACCCAGCATCTCTAGGTTCACTAAATAACTATGCTTTTATTCATTTTTTGAGTATTGAATGTACAAGGAACTTTGTGTAGTTAGGCCTCTATGCTAGTAATATTATTCTGAAACAATCCCTGTACATATCTCAGGTTATAGTACAATTTTGGGCGATTTGCAAATAAAATTTAGGTATGAAAATCCAAAACGGGTCACTGTTGCATGTTTTTCCTATTTCATTAAGTTTTTATATCACTTGTGCAAATTACTGAATGCAATCACAAATTATAAATTCTATTAAACTGAGAATCTCACAATCATTCTACATTTCACCGGGAAAGTATATTTCAGACAGTCAACTAAATGCAAGGGAAATTTTTAGGCTTCACAAATTAGTCATAAATGCAAAAGATTAGATATAAATGAGTAAGTTTATGACAGTCATTAATGGACTGTGTGTGAAGGGACAATCCTTTAAAATTGATATGAAGTGTAATTTTCATAGATTAAGGGGTAGTTTACTATACTGTTATGAGAACATAGGAACCACCTTGCTCAAACATCAACAATAGTAACCCTACCTTTAAGACTACTTCTAACCTTTGAGTCACCTTAGATAGATTTCACAAAATAGTTTCTAGACACTTTGATTCTGTGATGGAAAACACCTTGGAGACCTAATGCCCTTTTAAGACTCTATCCCACCTTGATAGCCACAAGTCATCATTTATAGATACATACAAGCTTCTACAGATATACCAAAAGAATGCTTTGCTTACCATACATGAATAAGAGACATAGAATTGCAATAGAAAAGGAATCCAAATCTATTTTCTCACTATAAAGATGATTCCCCGGTCTTACCTGTAAAGCTATGTGCTATTGAGCCTGAGCTAAGACATTCTCTTGGTCTGGTTTTGGTTGACCACTGCTATGAGAAGGAAATAAGATGGAATCAATTAGATTGTTAGAAGTACAAATTAAAAGCAAATAATATAGATTCAATTGTATTATAGCCTCATGCATATCTATACTTGGCTATAGCATGATGAACAATCAAAGTTTTATCTCCTAATTTAGGGAAGCACATGCAATGTATGTCACAACTAAATCCTAATATTTTTGATAAAAGTAATTAGCATCTTGAATATGACAAGAAATAATGATGCTTGTGTCAGAGTACTGAAAATGCCATTTCAAATAAAATTTGTTAAGAACTTACAAAAATATCAGCATAAAGGCTCACCTGGTAGATGCAAAACCCATAACCTTTTGAATTCCTGGTATCTCTATCTTTACATTCACCTATGCATTCACCTATGTTGATATAAAATTTCAGATTTTTTCATCTTGTCTACAAATGTGAAAAATTTGAAGGTTCTTATTTAAATTCACCATTCTCATAACTAAATTTCTTGTGTATTCGCAGTCACACCATCATATAATGAAATAATTAGGAATGACTTAATAGTTGTCATTAGTAGGTGGAAAATTAGTTTGAGAACACTAATTGTATCAATCTATTGAGATAAACAATGAAAATAGACTATTAATTTACAACAATTTATTTTAGAACGAGTTTTTTTTGCATAAAGATCTGGGGTTTTTAACAATATTACCTGTTTGCTTGCAGATGACCCACGGGTTGAAGAAAACGGAAACTAGGGCATAATATTTTCTACATATCCTCATCCTTAAAAATCTAATCCAATGACCACTTCCCACCACACCCATTGTAAGCTTTCCCGCCAAAAGAAGCTGCATCCCAAGTGCAACACTGCGACTATAGTAGCAGATGAGAGAGCCAACTCAGAACCATTGAAAAGATGGGAAAAAATAACAATTTTAATGGCTATAGCAGCAGACGCAAGAGAGAGCCATAAAAAAGATGAGAAGAAACATCAGTTTTAATTTTAGGGAAAAGGTGTGGGAAAATTAACTAGCAATGGCACCTTCATGTGCAATGGGTACGCCAAAGAGCTGTGAAAGGTCAATTTTTGATCATCATGGTTTAAAAATTGAAAGCCCAATTGTGGAGATAATCTACTACTATTTGCATCATACTCTTAATTTCATATTCTATCCTTACTGCTATCTTCTTATGCTTGATTTTGTCTTCCAATCTGGAGATTATAGGCATATAGTTTAACAAATTAACTTTTAAATTTTTTTGAAAATTTGAGTTATTATGAGTACATTTGAAATAATTCATACCAATAAATTGAAGAATTGAAGGAATAATAAAACTTTTGCTTAATGAATATGTCATTATCAATTGTGATACCATGTGAAAAAAATTGAAAGAATAAAAACATGATAAAACACAAAAATTTACTCCTCTACATTAATAATAAAATACCTCTTACAGAAATTTACCCAAACATACTTGAGCTCTTTACACTACTTTTTATTTCTCCCACACTCTAATATTCTCTAGTATCTTTTTCAATCAATGAAATACAGGATATAACATAAGTTTTTTTAAATGTAAATATACCCATACTCCCCTGCACAATAAGATTGATCATTTTCATATACAACAGAGTACCCAAAAAGATAATATAGAGATATACACATGTACAAAAAAAATTGGAGAATGAGCAAAATAGTAGAAACAATGGTTGGGGTTGCATATTCCAATAGACATTAACATAGCTTATAAGTAGTTGCAAAGTGGCAAAAATATTCTCTAGAATGTTTAAAAGGAGCTATACAGCTATCCATGGCTGAAAATCTCCTTTGTTAATAGCTTCTGTGTATTTTGCATAGACATCTTCATCTGCACTACATTAGGAAAAAAATAATAGCAACACAAAGACTTTTCTTACAGGGGAATAATTAATTATTTTTGATGTTGTAGGACTATTATCCATATCCCATGTAAAACAAAATGGCAAAAAATATAGTAGAAATTTAACATTTAGCAATGTTTTGTTTTCATTACTCAAAATAAAGAAAAAAAATATGTATAGGGGAGAAGGGCCAATAGTCATGCACCCTAACTTCTCCTAATTATCCTACGTGGAAATTTCAAATCACTCCTAATTTTTTACAGCAGCTTACTTGGAAAGTCCCCTACTTATAACTAAGGTTTCAGGGCAACATCATCAAATATGATGCCACATCAACATGTTTTTTGTTAAGGTGTCCAAAAAGGCCCCAAAAATAAGCAAGACCAATTCTCATGCATTCACATCATTAGTAGTTGAGTGCTCAGTGGCTCCATATAATTGGTTGCTTCTTAGATTAAAGGAATACATTTTGTTTAATTATGGGTAGTCAAATTACAACTATTGGACATTATATAAACAATTATTGGGTATTATAATCACAATTGACTGCACAACTATTGGCCCCTCTCCCCTATATCTTTATAATAACATTTATTTTGGAAATAATGCAATGGGTGTCCAGACCCATAGGCCAACATACAACTTACAAAAAAAAAGAGGAAATTAAGATAAGTATCCAAATTAATGGAAGACTTAAAAAAAAATCTGAATGAAAATGTAAAGATACCATATATTTTAGTAGCTAAGAAAAGAACCCATTATTTCTGCTTCATTTTTCATATTTTTATGCAATTGTAAAGATAACACTTTCTTTGTACCTAAATTTTTCATGTTTGTAAGCAAGAAGATAGGGCCAAGAGAAATGAGGCACATTGAAATAAAGTTTCTTCTTGTAAACGGTCATTGTAATCAAAAGAACATAAGAACGAAACATTTTATAAGCAATAACAAATATGAATTTGTCTATTGGTGGTACAGTATGTCAGCAACAAAAATGAATCAAAATATGAATGTTACATGTAACGGTACTGATGAAACATCACAAACATTGCTACTGATACTACAATTTCTAAGCTTCAACCACCGAATATATCAAAGGTTGTATACATTTGTAAGCACACCTGTTTTAGTATAACTTAACCATATCATGATGGGTAGCACATCAATTAGTTACGATGAGTCAAGCAACGACAAATCCTATATAAGTAGCCATGTCAATATAGTCCACCATAATAAG
>VDFB02193867.1:146698479-146896368 GCA_007258455.2 Sequoia sempervirens
TGCTTGTTGATGGATAGATGATGATGATCAACTCTTCTACACTTTCCAGATGATACATATGTAGGGACCAGAGCAAATGATGATAGAGTAATACCTTCCTAATTAGGTAGCCCACCAATTTGGGTAGGTGCAAGATGTACCACATGATGAGTATAGGGTTGTATTTTCACTAACATCTCGAGAGACTTCTTGGGGTTAGTAGGTCCCCCTAGATTACCATTGATAAGTTTAGACAGTTGGTGGCAAGCCATGTATTTATTTTGATGGGCCATAGGATGTTGGTACTACAAAGGCATATGATGCATATTGGTGGGCCCACATTCTGATATGGCTTATAGATCCATCTTTTCTTTCAGCAACAGGTATAGGACAACAAAGAGGTCCTCGGTAGGGTTAGTACTAGCCTGGAGCCCCCATGGTTAGGATGATGGACATGATGGGTACAATGGGTAGGTTCTAGATTAGCAGTAGAGGTAGGATCAAGAGGTCCCCTTGGTGTAGCCAGTAGAATAGAGACTACCACAATAGTCACCATAGGGTCCACTACCAATTCCTAATCCACGAGATGTGAAAATTGGGGCTTTGACAACACAAGTGTAGTGGCTTTGGTATGAACCCAAAATCACAATAGCAGACCAACTTCTTATCCATTGGGTAACAAAGTTAGAGACTTAAAATGGAAAAACTAAAAAAAACCTAAAACAAGACAAGACAGAGGGAAAAGACACCAAAAAAAAATCACACTATCAAAAGGAAGAAAATTGCATTGCTTATGGTTTAGGACATAGAACAATAACCTTCTATAATCTCATTCAAGGAAACCCTAGAGATCTCAATCCAAGAATAAAGTAGAAGAAAGAGATCTAGCAATAGGGTATCCTAGGGTATGATTAGAGACTAAAAGAGGGTTCACCACCAAGCTAGGGCTTGGAAAGACAAGAAATTAATGTAACATGCAAAGTTCTATGCAAAACCTAACCAAATGACCTAGGAAATGAAACTGAAATGCAAAATAACAAACTAGGAATAAGCAGAGGTGCACCTAAAAGAATGATGAGGTCAAAAGAAGCTCCAAAACCCTCAAAACCAACTATTTAGTGTCAACTGGGACTCATATGCTAGTTTGGGCGATATAGTCCTATACTAGGGTTTCTAGGTGGAAACTAGAATTTAACAGTGGTGAGTTTGAATCTCCTGAAATCTAGAAAAATCCCTATATTTGGATTTATATGCCACAAGTGGCATATCCATCCCACTACTTTTTTGGAGGGTTGAGATCTAAATCAAGCCTCCAATCTCTGCTCTTCCTTCCACATTTGTTTTCAGATCTGAAACTTTGATTTGCAACCTGTAGGTGACTTTTAGTGAAGATAGCAACTTTGTGACAACTTGATGACTTTCTCCATCCTTGTGACTTAATCTTCAAAGATCGTTTGAGCTCCAATACACCTAGATCTGAAATCACACATGTAGAGAGAGAGAGAGAGAAAATTGTTGATTTGTTAGTAAATAAGGGTTTTCCTTGGTCAAACCCCATTTAGTTAATTAAACCTTGTTATGAAATTATGAAATATGAATATGAAACATGGACAATGATACCTTGAATGATGTCTTGAGATGTAAATCAACAAACTAACATGAAGTGGCCATGTAGAATGTAGATCTTGATCTTGAACTTTGATATGAAACAATGCTTGTAAATGGATCTTCAATGTTACATCACAACACTAGCTCAACAACATGCTTGATTCTCAATGAATTTGAAGTGATGATGGATCTTGGATTTCTACAACAAATGATGAAGAATTTTTCCATTGAATGCCTTATAAATGATCTTGAAAACTCTCTTGATGCTCTTGTAAAGTCTTGGAATGCTTAACTCATGATGTATTTGGATGATATCTTGAATTATTAGGTGAAATAGTGATTTGTGACCCTTTTTATATAGAAAATCTATCCAACTTACCATTTATTAGATCCTAGAGGCCGATATTCATGAAATTTGAACTTAAAACCCTAATTTCCTACTCAAAACCCTAAAAAGGGGCTAGATGGGACTCATATGCCACTTGTCATGTATAGGTCCCATCCGGATGGAACTCATATGCCCAAGGTGGTGTATGGGTCCCACCAAGACTTTTTAGGTGGAGGAAATGTCAAGAAGTTAAGAAATTAAGTATATTTGTTGAATTATTCATCAGGATGCATAATATAGGGTCTTAGGGGCCTATTAATGATGATATGAAGGTCACAAATGCAAGAGGGCCCAAAAATCAATGTAAAGATGTAAATAAATACACTTTACAATATTAAATTAAGGAAAAATTAGGTCTATTTAGCTTAATAGGACTCTAAATCTCATGTGAATGTGGAAAACACATTACAACACTAGAGCAAGGCAATATGAGGTCCATCTTAACATTAATATTCCCAAATTAAGTGTGAGAATTTAAACAATGACATTTTTCTACACTATAGGGGGATACCTACCATTGATGGGGTCTAGGATTGATTCATATGAAACCTGTGAGATGAGGTTAGAAAATCAAATAGGATAGATAAAGTGACAGCCAACACCTCTAAACTATTAACCTCATCCAAACAAGAGAATACAAACAAATGGAGATTTCAAAATGAAAGCAAATAAAATAAAGTACTCCCCATATTGTAGTTGATTCCTTCTCTTGCTCTCCTATTTCTCCCTTTGCAAATATGCCCTCAGATTTGTAATGTGACTTGTGCAAATACCTGCAAATGATAAGTAGAAAGTTGGAGAAGAATAGCTGTTAGCCTGAAAATGGAGAAGGAAGGTTGCTTTTATAGACAACCATTCGAATGGACGGTTGAGATTAATCTTCTAGAAAGATTCCAAGATCAATGGATGGGAATGCATGAGAGGGATGTTACGAAATGTATGGTTGAGATTAAACCTCAGAAAAGATGCCAAGATCAATGGTCCATAATTGATGCACCAAGAATATGCTATTCTTGGAGGAATCATGACAGGAAGACATGCAAAGACATGTAGGCCATGACAGACATGCAGGCTAGGATAGGCATGCAAGGACATGCAAGGACATGCAAGCTATGATAGGAAATGAATGTTATGACAGGGTATTATGACATGGTATCTTTGACCAAGTGGTGCATAAATAATTTATTTTAAATTATTTATCCAAAAATGGAGGAAATGGACAAGTGGAAAATAAATAATTTATTCAAATTATTTATTTGAAAATAGAAATGGACAAGTGGAAAATAATGAATTTGTTCAAAATTATTTATTTGAAAAAAAATGAAAGAGGAGCATTTAATTAAATTTATTAATTTAATTAAATGGAGGATAAAGAAATTAGACCTTAAATAATTAATTTAGATTAATTGTTGTGGCAGGAAAACAAGCGTGGGATAGTTAAATGATTTTTAATAATTATTTAACTATGGAAAAGTGGGACATGAATAGATAAATGACTATTAGTATTTAACTATGATGAAAGATGACAAAATAATTAAAATAAATAATAATTTTATTTAACTATTGAAGAAAGAGGGAAAAGAAATTAGTGGCCTTAGTGTGGACATTTGTCGATTAGGATAGAATAAATATTAGAAATTGAATTAGGTAATAATTATTAAAAATTTGTTTAATTAATGAGGGAATATAATCAAACATAATTGAATAACTAAAATTATTCAATTATCGAAGGACGAGGATGAAGAAAAATGACGCTCGAAGGCTTAGGACATTTTTATGTGTCTACATTTTGCCCCTCTTTGTCATAATGTAGCCTATCACATTGTGACAAAGAAAAACAAGTCAAAGTCATGCCCCAGTACAAAGTAAGATGAGGAAGAATGACGAGGAGGGTTACATTATGCCCCCTCGAGAGGACATATGAGTTCCAAGAACACGGGTGTGCTCTCGAAATTGATGAGAAGACTAGAGGATGAAAGACAGAAGAAATGTTAGCTTGGGAGGGGATGGATATTAGTGTGGAAGAGAAGGGAGGATGAAAAGCTAAATGAAAAACAAGATAGGGGAGCCAACTTTCATACTTACATTTTTATATTTATCATCATTGGGCAGATTATTGTAATGGCCAACAAACACCATGATATGACGTAGACCAAGGTGTGCAAGGTTGTACCATCATGTGAGATAAGCAGTTGCAGACAAGGATGATCATGACTCATACAAAAAGGCACATTTTCCCCAGTCTTTTTGCCATAACCAACCACAAGCAGAAAAAGACAAGAAAGACAAATCATGAAACATCGTTGCTTCTCTAAATCCTGTTTCCAGGACATCCTCAAGAAACTAGCAACATGATTACCAAAAAGGACAAAATAAAGTCAAATCCATCATCATGATACATCGCTGTTTTTCTAAATCCCAGAGTCAGGACATCCCTGAGAAACTAGTAACATGAGTGTCAAAATACAAAACAAACCTCATGATACATCGCTGCTTCTCTAAATCCTGTTGTCGAGATCTCGCTGAAAAACTAGTAACATGATGAAAAATCAACAGACAAGTGCCAAGTGTTTTCCAAGTGTTTTAATGTCAAGATGTCTGGTTTGATTTCGAGATGCCAGGGTGTCAAGGTTTTGATGATGCCAAGATGATGAGTGTTGAAGATTGCCAAATTCAGGAAGGACACATCCTGAATAATGTTGATGTCAAGAGGAGAAACCCCCAAAATTCAAGAGGATCCCTCAAAATTCCAGGTGACAGTGACGATGCCTAGGAAGGACACATCCTAAGGCATAAATGATAGAGGTTGTTCTTCAGAAGGACACATCTAAAAGAACATTGATGTCAAGAGGAGCGATCCTTAAATGCCAAGAGGATTGCTCAAAATGTCGAATGATGATGACGATGCCTAGGAAGGACACATCCTAGGGAATGATTAAATGACGGGCTACCCTTCAGAAGGACACATCTGAAGAGTAAGCAAGATTTGACTAGCTTGACTAAGTTTGACTGAGATTGACTAATTTTGATATGCCAAGATGATTGTCATGTTCCATTGACAGATTGTCGAAGTTCACTTAGGTAGATTGTTCATTCAAGTTTAAGGACTGTTTCATGTGTGTACAAAAATTGTGCAATGAACCCTAATGGACTGACCTAGTGCGGCCTCGGGGGCCCATCGACAGATGGCCTTGCCTACGTCATGCACTCAGAGACCTCGTAGTTCGACACGACCAAAGACTTTGTCTTGTTGATGAAAGATTGAGTCGTGATTTATTTTGACAAACCTAATTGGACTGACCTAATGTCTCGGGGGCTCGAAGATGAGCCTTGCCTACGTAGCAAATGCGCAGAGACAACGTAGTTCGACACGACCAAAGACTAATCAAGAGTTGAATTGGCGTGACTATGCTGACTGACATGACTCTGTTTTTTGGAATTTTTGTGTTTTCTCTAGGACATTTTTCAATTTTTTGGTCTTTTTTCAGGACATTTTCTGATTTTTAGGTCTTTTTTCAAGACATTTTCTGATTTTTAGGTCTTTTTTCAAGACATTTTCTAATTTTTAGGTCTTTTTTCAAGACATTTTCTTATTTTTAGGTCTTTTTTCAGGACATTTTCTGATTTTTAGGTCTTTTTTCAAGACATTTTCTGATTTTTAGGTCTTTTTTCAGGACATTTTCTTATTTTTAGGTCTTTTTTAGGACATTTTCTGATTTTTAGGTCTTTTTTCAGGACATTTTCTGATTTTTAGGATCATGTGCGGTACCCACTGCAGTCTCATGATAAAATTTTTCCCCTAGTCAAGTTGAGTATGAGCCAAGAAAAAAATGAAATGTAAAGAAAAGGCATGACTAGCATGGACAATGGACAATATGCAAGACTTGATTTCAACTATTGTCAGCCATGGATAGAAGTATCATGATATTAGGACAAAGTGTTATGGCGAATGTCGAAAAAGAGTATGTTCATTAGGGACAAAGGCAGATAGAGTGACAGTAGATGGCACAGCAATGACTAACTACACATGGCGCCTGTTTGCCAGGTTTTCACCATGGTACTTATCCAAAGCGCCTGTTTACCAGGTTTTCACTATTGGACGAATTATTTCTCTTTATTTTTGTCATTTTATTCTTTTCTTTATTTTTTTTTGTATTTTTACTGGTTTTTAGATAGGCTTTCTGATGCTATGCATAAAATTTGCGCAAATGCAGACTGTTGATTGGCTCTGTCAACTGTTCACCTTCAGGAGTAGCTAACTGATATGCTCCAGAACCAAATGATGCTATGATGACATAAGGGCCCAGCCAATTGGGCTCAAATTTTCCTGGCTTCTCCCTATCTGACTGATTCTTGGGATTTTGCATGAGAACTAAGTCACCAATGTCAAACTGTCGAGTCATCACCCTTTTGTTATAGCTTCTGCAAAGACGATTTTGGTATGCTCGTAAATGATTCAATGCATTTTGTCTGCGTTCATCTAGCATTTCTAACTCATGTAGTCTTGATTGTCTGTATTCTTCATCAGTGATGAGGCCTTTCATGGAGACTCGCAAAGATGGAATTTCGACCTCTATGGGCAAGATGGCTTCGGCTCCAAAGACAAGGGAAAAAGGAGTGGCACCAGTGGGAGTACGAATGCTCGTGCGGTATGCCCACAAAGCAGGGTTGAGTTGGATGTGCCAGTCACGACCAGCGTCATTGACAGTCTTTTTAAGAAGTTTGATAATGGTTTTATTAGATGCCTCAGCTTGACCATTTCCTTGTGGGTAATATGGCGTGGAAAAGTGGTGGCTAATATGGAAACGTTGACATAATTCACGGACTTCATGGTTTTTGAAGGGACGACCATTATCTGTGATGATGGATTGTGGAATGCCATACCGACAAATGATATAATTGAGGATGAATTTGGAGATTTGTTTGCCGGTAATGTAAGTGAGTGGAATGGCCTCGATCCACTTAGTAAAATACTCAGTGGCAGTGATAATGAATTTGTGTCCATTGGAGGATGTAGGGTGAATCTTGCCCACGAGATCAAGTCCCCATTGTGCAAAAGGCCAAGGAGAAGTGATCGGCCTCAACTCTTGTGCTGGAGCGTGAATTAAATCACTATGAATCTGACATTGGCGACAAGTTCTTACAAATTCCAGTGCATCCTTTTCTAGTGTTGGCCAATAGTAACCAAGTCTCATAATCTTTTTAGCTAAGGTTGGGCCACTCGAATGGGACCCACATATACCCTCATGTACTTCCTGTAAGGTCGCTTTTGCTTCATTAGTGTTGAGACAACGAAGAAGGGTATTGTCAAAGCTACGACGATAAAGGGTGTTGCTGATGATGGTATAACGTGCAGCTTTGCGGATAAAGGACTTCCTTTGGTTATTGGAAAAGTTTTGGGGAAGGATCTGTGAATGAAGGTAGTCAAAAATGTCCTTGTACCAGGGGGAACTGGAACCAACAAGCTCACAGACCATTTCTGATTCGGGGACATCATAAGCTGGAACCAATAACTGCTCAACCAAAAACTCAAATTGTGGGACATTGCTGGGAATATCAAGCAAAGATCCAATAGTTGCCATAGCATCAGCAGCCTTATTATGTGTTCTTGGAATCAATTCAAAGGATAGTCTGTGAAAATATGTCAGGAAACTGTCAACCATTCGTTTATAAGGAATTAGCTTCTCATCTTTGGTTTCATATTCATCATTGACTTGGTTTATAACTAGCTGAGAATCGCCGAGGACCTGTAAATTCCTAATTTTCCACTTGATAGCCATTCGAAGTCCTGTAATTAATGCTTCATACTCTGCCATGTTATTAGTGCATGGAAATGCTATGCGGAATGACCTTGGGATGGAGTCTCCTTGTGGGGTAATGAATAATATTCCAGCTCCTGATCCATGATTAGTGTGAGATCCATCAAAGTATAATTGCCAAGGCTGTTTAGATTCTGCGTGACATACAGACTCATCTGGAAATTCTATTGTAAGAGGATGGTTATCTGGTATTGGTGCATCTGCGAGCTGGTCTGCTATTACCTGTCCCTTGATGGCTTTTCGTTCCACATATTGAATATCATATTCACTGAGGATTGTAATCCATTTTGCTAAACGTCCAGTCAATGTTGCTCGACTCAAGAGGTACTTCAAGGGATCGATCTTAGCTACCAAATGTGTCTTATGGTTTAACATGTAATGCCTTAATTTTTGGGCTGCAAATACAACTGCCAAACAAGAACGTTCAATGGGTGTGTAATTTAGCTCATACCCCACCAGTGTTCGACTGATATAATATATGGCCCTCTCTTTTTCTTCATAGTCATTTTGTGCTAGTAATGCCCCCAGTGCTGAAGTAGTTGCAGAGATATACAAAATTAATGGTTTTCCTTGGATAGGAGGCATGAGAACTGGAGGTGACAATAAATACTGTTTGATCTGGTTGAATGCTTCCTGACACTTATCTGTCCACACAAAGGGGATCCCTTTGCGTAGAAGATACTGGAATGGTTGACACCTATCTGCGAGTTGAGCAATAAACCGTCTAATGGATTGAAGTCTACCTTGTAGCGTTCTTAGGTCACTGATTCCCTTAGGAGGAGGCATATCCAATATAGCTTTGACTTTAGCGGGATCAACTTCAATTCCTCTACGGGAGACTATGTATCCCAATAACTTGCCTGATGCTACACCAAAAACACACTTTTTTGGGTTTAACCGGACCTTATACTGTTCCAACCTCCTGAAAACTTTGTCCAATACTGAAAGGTGGTCTTTTCTTGTCAATGACTTTGCCAAAAGGTCATCTACATAGTCCTCCATTAATGTGTGTATCATGTCGTGGAATATTGTTGTCATTGCCCTTTGATATGTAGCACCTGCATTTTTAAGACCAAATGGCATTACAGTCCAACAATATGTACCCCAAGGGCATGTGAAAGCAGTTTTGTGTTGATCTTCAGGGGCAATACGAATCTGATTATAACCGAGAAACCATCCATAAGGGACAACATCTCATATCCAGCTGTAAGGTCCACAATGATGTCAATGTTCGGTAGAGGAAAATCATCTTTAGGACATGCTTTATTGAGGTCTCGGAAGTCTGTGCATACACGAATCTGTCCAGTATACTTAGTGACAGGTACGAGGTTGGATATCCACTCAGCATAGTCAATTGATTTGATAAAACCCACATCCAACAACTTTTTGAGTTCAACTTTAACCAACAATGCCACTTGCGGGTGCATTTTTCTTAGCTTTTGTTTTACTGGCTTGGCATCTGGCAATAATGGCAAGTGATGCAATACTAACTCAGGATCTAATCCTGGCATGTCGGCATAAGACCATGCAAAGTTTACCTTGCGTTCTGAGAAGAACTTTTGAAATACTGGTTGTTCAACCTCTGTCAATGATGCCGCAAAGAGGACCATTTTGGGGTCTTCCACAGTAGCTATATTAACTGGTATGGTGTCTTCTACAAGCATTGCTGATTTTTCTCTGTCCACGGGGAGAAAGTCCAATCCTCCACCCTTAGGTGCCTCAGGGAGGTTTTCACCCTCGGATACGTCCTTTATTTTTACTATTTTGTCGTCAGAAGGTGCCTTTCGGTTTTCACCTAGAGACGTATTATTTTTTACTTTATTTTTCTTTTTAATTTTGTGACTAGAGGATGGCACAGTCTCCCCAAAATAAGCAGCACAATCCAAGTCAATGGAAAATCCAGCTTTGTGATCCCCATTTGGAATGCCCTCACGTAGTCCGAGAAATTCTGCTAAAGCCTCATCATTTTCAAAAGTGTCCATTACTGGTGGGCCTTGTTGGTTCCAGTCAATTAGGTCAGGGTAAACTAAAGATATCCCATCATTAGCATTTGCAAATTGAGGAGATGACAAGGAGAGCATGCAAATGGATGTCGAGACATTAAAAATGAAATTGTCATCATCTGGCTCTATGTCGGATTCTATCCAGTATTCTCCTTCACTTGTTTCATACTCACCAGTGAAATAAGGGACAAAGGGAGTAGCATTAGATTCAAGATCAGTAGTGGCAAGTGACGGTTCAGGTGGTTCTGAATGATTGTCATCAATTTGGAATGACTGGGTTGGTGTGTTAGGACTGGGATGAACGGGAATAGAACATGATCTAGACTTTACATCATTTGATGTTGTATCAATCTTAAACATTTTCCATAATCGTTCCTCAAATGTAGGCTCGCTAGGTTCAAGGAATAATTCATCAAGGCAGTAGTCACTTAAGAATAGCTGAGAGCCAAATTCCCATTCGTGAGAGTCAGTTTCAAAGGAGGTGTCCTCAGTTGTCTCAACACAGTCTGAAGCATACACTAACTCACATGGAAGCACATTGGTACTCGGATCGCCAGATTCTTGTGGACCTAACCCTAACCCAAGATGTTTTGGTCTTTCTAAAACTAATAGTGGCTCACGCCTTCCATTTTTATCCTTGCCAAGACCACTTTTTCCATCATAACCTTTTGCTTTTATCATGCTGTATCCTTTTCCATATATTGTTACTGGCAAGGGAGTTAAGTCTCGTGGTTCTCTATAAATCCAGGATAGTATATCATCTATGTCCTCTTGACTCATTTCACCCCACTTTATGAAAACTGTATTTGGAGGAACCCTGAAAGTTTCTTTTGCTTGTATTCTAAAACAAGGTTTGCCATAGACTTGGGGAGACTTGGGCATCTTGGTTATGCAATAGGCCGTATTCAGCTTGTACTCTCCACATCCTTGATCCTGAATTTGGAACCTCGGGTCGACACTTGGGGTGATAAATGAAGTGGAAGGTGTTATGGAAGTGGTCATGGTGGTCAAAGAAGTAGGAGTGGAAGCGATGGATGAAGAAGCAGAAGATTTCACGAGTGTTGAGGGATCAATGAATTTAGAAGGAAAAGATGTCAGAGCTTCCCTATTGATAGGGACTTGACGTTCCGAGACACCCCGTAAGTTGGTACAATATTGGAATGGATCAGGGTCTCGTATATAGTAATCTCAGTTCCTTCAAAAGGAAACTTCAAGCACTGGTGATATGTGGAGGGAATGGCTTTCAAAGCATGGATCCAAGGTCGACCGAGTAAAATGTTGTATGGCAGGTCCAAATCTAGAACTTGACAAGTGGTGTCAACAATGACTGGCCCAATTCGAATTGGGAGTGTAATTACGCCCCGAGAGGAACGTTCTGCATCATAATATGCCTTGATAACAATGTTTCTTGTGGCGTCTACGCAAGCATCAGAAAAGCCTAGTGCCTTGACCAATTTTAAGGAACATATATTCAATCCTGCTCCGCCATCTACTAAGACTCGTCTGACCTTATGTTTATGAACAAAGACTTCGATATGAAGGGCATCATTATGGTTGGATTTGGATGACGAATAGTCTTGGTCAGAAAAGGTGATATGGTGGGGTGTCATGAGATATCCTACCATGGCTTCAAATTGGTTGACATCAATATCTTGGGGAATAGAGGATTCTTGCAGTGTTTTGTCTAGGATGGCCTTATGGGCAGGCGAGATGCGTAACAACTCAAGAATAGAGATTTGTGCGGGTGTTTTTCCAAGCTGGTCAATAAGATTAAAGTTTCCTTTAGGTTGGGATTGCTTGTTTTGTGGACGGGATTGCGACTGTGAAGTGGACGGGCCAGCTATTGTTACCTTTGATTGTCTAGGGGGAGGAGGGCCGGCTATGGTGATCTTTCCACCACGAGTGGTGACATTACATTCAGGGACCTTTCTAATGGTGACCGTGCAGACATGTTCCTCAGTTGTTCTAATGTGATGTATAATAGGTCCCCCGGAATAGTCGTATGCAATACGGGCATGGTTGGCTTGAGTATTGTTATTAAGGTTTGACATAGAAGGGTTTCCTGAACCATGATCCTGCAGTGGGTTCTTGTGTATTGTATGATCCGCATTAGAGGCAAACTGTGGCCTTCCAACTTCAATGATACGTTTTTCAATAAGGTCTTGTACCAGATTTTTCAATTGTTTACAAGAAGATGTTTTGTGTCCTTTTATTTGGTGATAGTCACAAAATGCATTATCATCCCACCAAGATGGTTTAAACTGTCCAGGGTCATATGGTTTGGGGTCCTAAAGTGTGATGACACCATTTTGAACGCATTTCTTGAGTACTTCGTCAATAGGTTCACCCAAAGGGGTATATGTGCGATTTCTAAGGAATTGTCTTGGTTGTCTAGGCTGCCCTTGAATTTGATTGTTTTGATTGCCTTGGTTACTCTGATTTGTCTGGATAGCATTAGCAGCATAGTTTTGTGTCATCATTTGTGCGTTTTGTGGTTGTGTCCCTTTTAGAGTAATCATAGGACCCATAGTGTTGACGGCCTTAGCATCGACTACACCATCATTGGTAACATGTTTGTTCTTAACCCAGAATTTGGTTTTGTCAGCAGAAGGAGGGTTTGCATTTGTGTTTTTAGGACCGTATTTTAGTCTTCCTTCAGCTATGAGGGCTTGTTCAACTTGGACACCTCGTTCAACTAGGTCTGCAAAATTTGTGCAACAATGAACACGCAAGCCATTTTTTAGTGGGCCCATTAACGTTTGTACGAACATGTCAACTTTTTCCTTTTCAGGTATGTCTATATGACAACAACTCGCTAGGCCCCTCCATTTTTGAAAGAATGGTAAAAAGGTTTCACCTGAATCTTCTTGTGTGAGTTGGCATAAGTTGGTAATGGAGGTGTCTGTGTCAATGTTGTATGTGTAATTTTTCACAAATTTTTCAGCAAGTTCTTTCCATGACTGTATTCCAGGTTGCAATGTATAGAACCATTCTAGTGCCGGTCCTGCAAGGCTTTTAGGAAATAGTCGCATTAGATATGTGTGTTCATGAGCAATATCCACACAACTTGTTATGAACTCTCTGATGTGGTCAAGTGGATTTGTTTTACCCTTGTATTTGTTGAAGTTTGGAGCCACATAACCATGTGGAAATGGTGGCATGTACAAAGTTGTATCAAAAGGATATGGACATAAGTCGTATGGAATTTGTGTCTTTTTGTCAGAGGTTTTCATATTTTCCATTTGTTTTTGAAGGTCATCCACTTTTGCTAGCAAGGTGTGTACGATGGGATCATTGGTTGCCTGAAAGCAAGGTCTGTTTTGTTGATATTGCCAGTTGTGATTGGGGATATGTTGTTGAGTATGAATTTGGGTCGAGTATGTGGGAATATGTAATCCCGCCATGTTTGTCTGTATTTGAGGTCCCTGACTTATTTGATGTCCAAAGGTATGCATTTGCTGTGTCATTTGAGTTCCTTGTCCTTGTTGAAAGAATTGTCTGTGTGGCATGGTAGTGTGTGGTCCTTGAAAGTGTCCATGTGACATATGTGTATTGTGCCCTTGTCCATGTGGGATGTTCATTTGTGATGATGTGTTAATGTTGTGTTGAGGGCCTTGAATGAAAACACGTCGTGAGTTTCGCCCAAAGGGATTAAATGAGGTTCCACCATAAGGATGTGATGAAGATTCCCCCATTGTCATAGATGAAGAGCCGACCATAGTATTTGAAGAAGTGGTGCCTACTGATGTGGATGCAAAGGTGGCTCCTATTATTTGTGAAGATGATGTGGACATTGTAGGCATGGACTGTGAAAAGGTAGCTCCTAGCATTTGTGTAGATGATGTGGACATTGTAGGCATGGTCATAGTGGATGTTCCTCCAGTTGTGTTAGTTGAAGAGGAGGTGTTTTGATTTATGGTGCCACTAGATGTCACATTAATGGTGGTAGTAGCAACTTGCGTAGTAACAACAGTGTGATTGGTCGAGGTATTGTTCGTGTCATGTTGGGATGTTGTGTTTTGTGTCGTATGATTAGGAGAGACAGGTCGTATGGTATTAATGTCAAATCCTTTTGGTAATCTTGTGCCTTGGTCTAAGAGCATAGCGAGGTATCGTTCAGGATCATTTAAGACCAATTCTTCTACAAGTGAAGCGAATTCCGGATTTTGGGCTGCTGCCTCTAAGTTTTCAATGTAAACTTGTCCATTTTGGTCTCTTTGTATGAATTGTTCAAAAAGTGGATTTTGAAAAGAATTTGACATGTTCATGGAAGATTGTGCATTCAAATTGCCAAATGGGTCATCAAAGATCCAGTCATTGGGATTGGTGTTGATGTTGGTGTGGTTGTCAAAGTCTTGTCCAAAGTCTTCCATTTGTTTTTTCTTTCGTTGAAGTCTTGTCTCCACCATCAAAGGAAATTGCTCAAATGAAGATAATAACAATGCAAGTATGACACTAACCTATGTTTTTGTCTTTTTGTGTGATAAAGGATGACAATGCAAAGAGATGATAATGCAAGTATGTCAAAAGCCAAGGTGACTAGGATGATGATGCAAAGAGATGAGAATGCAAGACTATTTTTTTGGATTTTTTTTTTTTGACAATAAGGGATGCAATATGATAATGTTTTCTAGAGAAAATGACTAATGCCAAAGGACAATGAAGACTAGGATGACAAGTTATGACACTAATTTTTTTATTTTTTTGTATTTTTGGAGGATGTCAATGCAAGGTGATAATGACGTTTTCCTAAAGAAAATGACCAATGCAAGGTGATAAATTGTTAAGAAAGGATGTCAAATGCCAAGGTGAAAGTGAGGACTAATGTGAAAATATTGGTTAAGGAAATGACCAATGCAAAGTCTAGATGCCAAATGAGGACTATAGTGACAATATTTTAGATTTTAAAGAAGACAAATGATTTGAATGTCTAAGGTATGCAAATGCAAAGGTCTAAAATGATTTGGAAGAAGGTTGCCTAACCACCCTATGCTTGATCTATATCTCAATTTTGGAATATCAATGTACTTGTTTGAAGGACTAAATGACAAGGACAAATGACAAATGAGTCTTCCTAACTAGACTTTTGAGTTGGAAGAATCTCACAAAAAGATAATGACTAAAGGAGATAATGATTTCTAAGTCCAATGATAACCTAATTTTGAATGTCAAGATTTTGCAAAGTGAGGTAAGGTTGTCCTACTCCAAAATATGCAAAATGAGATGAGGACCTAAGTTTTTGGTTTATGATTGAAAATGCAAATGGTGAAGCCTAAGGATGAAGCTAAATATTTGCAAAGATGACCCTATGTTAAGATGCAAGCTAAAGTGCACAAGAAATGAGAGATTTGAGAAATTTCATGATTTGGTTTTGACATAAGACTTCTAGGCTAAGATTGTTGTTTTGATGTTTTATTGAAAAGTCTGAGTTGGCTGAGGTTTTGTGTCTAGATTTGTGAATGTTATGTATGTTGTTTGAAAATTTAGAAAACACTTGACAAGCACAATGTTTTGGTGTACACAAACACACATGAGACAAGCACAATCCTAATAGGCCAAGGGTTTGTATACTTGATATAGCCCACCGATATACCCCGGATTGGTGCTAAACACCTTTCCTTCTTGAGAGCGGATAGCTTAGAAGTTTGGTGGCACTGGCTCCCCTCCATGGCTCATTAACGTCATTCAGGCACACCAACTTCGGATTCTTAGGTCATCACTTCCCAAGAACTGCTATCTCTACTCAAGGGAGTCAGTAGTGAGTATCTTCGGGCATGATACTGTACCCTGCACTAAACCAAGCAACGGCTGAAAATGGTTGGCCTCTAAAACAAAAAGGTGTCTAGTTAGGGCATCCGTTCGAGTGGCCACACATGGGGCGAGAGATTAATCACCAATTAGGTGGCACTCCAGCCTGAAGAGGTTATGCTCAACAGGGTTTATGGGAGTACTACTCCATCCGTGTGACACATCCGCACTCGTGGTACTTGAACTTTCCTCAAGCACCCATTTTATATCCCGGCTGGAAGTGGCTTGGCTTTAGCCTGTTACCGGTCGAGTCGTCCCTTAAGGTGAGTACTTTTTCCCTTAAGGCAGGCTCATTTCTAAAAATAATAACCATTTCTCTTACACCCAGGATCACTCGAAAGTGCAAGGGGAGAGGATACTTCGATTATTAAGTCGTGAGGATGACAAAAAATAAGGTGGGTCTGGTTTTTTGATCACCTAGTTTTCACAAGGTGAGAGCATAATCACCTACCACCTTCAAGCACAGTCAGACAAAATCAAGCACATGTTCATTTTAATGCACCAATGGAAGTGTTCCTAAACTAGAAATCGCAAACAACTTGTTTGATAAATGAGTCTTCGACTAACGGAGCTGCAAAACCACAAATTAGTAGTTTCATAAGTGTCTTGGACTAACAAGAAAGCTGCAAAAAAAATAAGTTAGAACAAAAGATTAAAAACCAAACTAAAAGTTAGTAAATAATTAAACTAGAAAATAAAAAGACTAAACTAAGAAAAAAAATAATTAAAGAAAACTAAAAACTAAGAGCTTGATTTTTTTGTTGGTCCAAAAGAAGCAGATTTTGGGAGCCCTATTCCAAAGCCACACGCTACAAACAAAAGATTAGTAAACCAAAAAAAAACTTGAAAGAAAATAGCAAACTAAAAATAGTGATAACTTTCTCACAACTAAACAAAACTTTAAATTGTAAATATCTATGAAAAGCTAAGACATAGAGTTTGAAAACCCAAAAAATATTTTGCAAAATTCTACAAAACAAAAATATTATAAACAAAAGAAAAATCGGATTTGAAAAACTAAATCTTAAAAAACTGCAATCAGTAAAATTGCCATAACTTTCTCAAATCTTAACGAAATTTCAAACCGTTTAATGTTTCGGAAAGCTGAAAATAAGGCCCACAAAACTCAGAATTTTTATTAAAATATTCGATGTTTCTTTCCTTTTGTACTCAAATGAAGATGACGGGATTTCGCATGCATTCTTGGCTATAATCTGTAAAACAACAAAAACAAACAAACCAATTTCTCTACAAGAAAACAAATGTAGGGTTCACCAAATGTGAGATGGGGTTAGAAAATCAAATAGGATAGATAAAGTGACAGCCAACACCTCTAAACTATTAACCTCATCCAAACAAGAGAATACAAACAAATGGAGATTTCAAAATGAAAGCAAATAAAATAAAGTACTCCCCATATTGTAGTTGATTCCTTCTCTTGCTCTCCTATTTCTCCCTTTGCAAATATGCCCTCATATTTGTAATGTGACTTGTGCAAATACCTGCAAATGATAAGTAGAAAGTTGGAGAAGAATAGCTGTTAGCCTGAAAATGGAGAAGGAAGGTTGCTTTTATAGACAACCATTCGAATGGACGGTTGAGATTAATCTTCTAGAAAGATTCCAAGATCAATGGATGAGAATGCATGAGAGGGATGTTACAAAATGTATGGTTGAGATTAAACCTCAGAAAAGATGCCAATATCAATGGTCCATAATTGATGCACCAAGAATATGCTATTCTTGGAGGAATCATGACAGGAAGACATGCAAAGACATGTAGGCCATGACAGACATGCAGGCTAGGATAGGCATGCAAGGACATGCAGGGACATGGAAGCTATGACAGGAAATGAATGTTATGACAGGGTATTATGACAGGGTATCTTTGACCAAGTGGTGCATAAATAATTTATTTTAAATTATTTATCCAAAAATGGAGGAAATGGACAAGTGGAAAATAAATAATTTATTCAAATTATTTATTTGAAAATAGAGGAAATGGACAAGTGGAAAATAAATAATTTGTTCAAATTATTTATTTGAAAAAAATGAAAAGAGGAGCATTTAATTAAATTTATTAATTTAATTAAATGGAGAGGAAATTAGACCTTAAATAATTAATTTAGATTAATTATTTAATAGGGAAGGTGGCATGGGATAGTTAAATGATTTTAATAATTATTTAACTATGGAAGAATTAAAGGACCATGAATAGATAAATAATTAATGGTAATTATTTAACTATAGATGAAAGATGACAAAATAATTAAATAAATAATAATTTATTTAACTATTGAAGAAGAGGAAGAAATTAGTGACGCAATTAGTTTATTTAATCGGTCGGGATAGAATAAATATTAGAAAGTGAATTAATTAAATAATTATTAAAAATTATTTAATTAATAGAGGAATATAATCAAACATAATTGAATAACTAAAATTATTCAATTATCGAAGGACGAGGATGAAGAAAAATGATGCTCGAAGGCTTAGGACATTTTTATGTGTCTACAAAACCATTGCCAAATAGAGAAAAATAGGACCCAATGTGGAAGAGATATGCATGCATGAGCCACATTTGGGAGCAAAACATTGGACCAAAGCAGTCTCACATGATGAATGATCCTTTGCAATGCATTCTCACCACCAAAAATCCATTCCTCATCACATACTTATTTCATCTGATCCCTTGGATGAGAAATTTTTTGATCGAATCCCCATCTACCACTTTGAGAAAGCTACCACTAGGAATCATCACTTTACTAACTAAGGTGAATGCATGTGATTGATATAGATTTAAATTGAGGGCAATATGTAACTAAGGGATACATACCTTTCCATCACCTCTTACCAATGTAGACATGTTGCTCTTTAATTTGATTCTTGTGAGATTCATAAATATCCGTTCAATATTACCACCTCCATTTATTGACATGACTTCCAAATTACCAATCTCCTTGACCATCCTAAAGGTAGGCACAACATCTCCCCATAGGGGTTGCTCAAAGGATATTTTCTAATCCTGATTAAGAGGAAAAGAAGCCTCACCTACAACAAAGAAACTATTGATAAACAAATCATGCTCTAATTCAACATTTACTTTAGGCTCTATACCACTCTTCTCACCATTGATATCACCCATCATAGTGTCAAGTGGAGCAAGGGGAAGAAATTATAAATTATCTAATTCAAATTTATGAAAATAAAACAAAGGATTGTTTGTGATTTTTAAATTCTTTCCCAAACTATCAAGCATGTACAAAATATTAAAGTTAACTGATAACTTTTCATAGCTACTATTCTCATGCTTTTTCATGAGTTGATTGATTGACTCATTGATCTTGAAAGTGAATTCCTTGAACTCTAGGGTTTTGAGGATAACTTGTGTTACAAAACCATATGGTTGTTCAATACCTTTGTCTATTGGGATATATGATATTGAGATAAAATATGGCACAATAGGAGGATAATAATCATCCTTATCATCAGAATAGTTAGAATATTCTTCCTTATTTCTATAATTCCCTACACATATTTTACCCCTTTCATTGCCATTTGATTTTACTGAATATCCTTCTTAGCACTGCAAGATTAGACCAGAGCATGCATCTATATGGGATGATCAATCAATCCCACTTAAGATCTTGTGATAGACCCCTAGAGTGAAATCTCTACTTGGCATTGTGCTCCAATTCTATATTGACTAAAATATCATGATAAAGATAAATCATCTTCTATCCTTATAGCTTCATCCTTTGCAACTTCAAGGTAAAATTCCTTTTTATGCCTTAATTGAAATTGGACTTCTGAAAGTAGGGTGACCACAAAGATGATTAATAAATTGAATTGACTAGGTGTTTCAGCATTAGCAATCCACTTCAAGAATCAAGTGATTCTATGTAACATGCCCATTGTTCTTCCCAATGATTTTACTATGTTTTACCTATATATGAATAGTTTATGATACTAACATAGGGGCAATAAAATTTGTTCTTTTATTTGAATAACAAGATGCACATTTGATATGATCCCATTTCAAACTTTCTCATTGCATTACAAAGAAACATTACTAAATTCCAAGTAACGAATTCACATTACATAATTTCATGATAACATTTTCTATTTACAATTTCTCAATAAGAATAAAGATGCATGATTACACACATAGCTTCCATAAGCTTAATGAAACAAAGATAAAAATGGTCTAGATGGCCTTGCTAGAATACATATTCAAATCTTTGCCACCAAGTATATGAGTTATAGCATCACTCAACTATTTTTATGCCAACCACAGACTTACTATAGTCCCCCACACATCTACATAATTGGTAATATGGCCCTACCCTTTAACAAAGAGATTAGTTTTGTATCCTCATAATGCTAGCCTTCCTGAGCATGGTGTAGTTTCCTATAAATCTAGAGCTACCATACATTGGTTACAACCTACATGTATGATGTTCCCTACCTAATTTACATCCATGGATCACAATGAACTGATAATATAAATAGTGGCTACTTACACTACTTTGGCCAAAGAATTCAACACCTAGTACTTTGAGTGTAGGTCATATGTTCACCCACCCTTAGATCGATTTAGTATTTGACCATTCATACTCTTACACACATAACATTTGCATTCCTATAAAAAGGTGATGACATGACAATTTGTCTAACTAGGTTATAGCCTTTCCCATAGATTATCCTAACCCCAGGAATAACCAAGCTATCCACCCATGTTCAAACTAACATTCCCACTAAGGTACTTTCAAAACATCAAAATATCTCATACGCCACAACTTATACATTATTCATATAATCTTCACTAAGTATAATTCCTAATAAAAACATAACCACTCAAATCTAATATATAGTACATATGTATATCCCAATAAAGGGGTTTCACCAAAAATAGACTCTTTCAAGAATCATACAAGCTTATCTAAAGTAAGAAAATAACCCAAGTTCATTAAAACAACATAACATGCATTAAAATCATCCTTTCCCAAACAAAGGAAATCTCAAATGAATAACATTTAACTACACAAAATAGAGTAATAGAATTCTACATGCCTAGAATTATATCCCAATTGATAATACTAGTTTCCAAGCTCAACCTCCACAATCCCACTTATTACTCCTTCTAAACTCGACCTATCACCAAACTCTAGCCTCTTACCAAAAAATATCAACAATTACAAATTCACAAACAATTCTCCTTCTCACAAAAAGCTCTAAAAAATATGCTTGTACAAAAAACTACAATAAAACAATAAATGAAGAAATTAGAATGGAAAAGTGTAACCAAAGGTAGAGAGGATGCCTCCATTTATACAAAAACTTGAGCATATTAATGCTACAATTAAGCTAATAAATACACCACCTTCCTATTCCAAATGCAGTGACTAGGCTCAAGAAGAGAGATGTGGCTACTTAAAACACTAGTTTGGAAACACGTAAGAAGTTCAACTTCCTTGTTGAAGATGAGTCACTCTTATCTTGTTGACAATAATTATTTAAACTCATAAATGTAATCTATAGGTTTCCCTATTGCAATATAAGTAGACTACCTCAGCTAGCTCATGCAAAATACCAAGTCTCATCCTTCTAAAAGTTGCGTTAGATTTTGTCGTAGAAAATAGACTTCTTTATGTTTCATACTTCCAAAAATATGGCACCAAAAATTCATATTTACACACCCTTTATTCATGTGCATGTTTGAAAAAGTTAGCAACATACTAATATCACTAACTCTTGTATATTATTCAATTCATATTACTTTATGCGTTGATAAATGCATTAAGACTTATTCTCGCATGCGCTATATGTGCACATTAAAATTTTTATCCATTTCATTTTACATGGAAATGCTTATTTATGCACTATAGTTTATTTCAAAACACTTTTGAATATTCAACACAATATATTATATATTATATATTATTAATATATATATATATTATAATTATTATAATGTATATATATGTAAATATATATATATATATATTTGTATTCACAAGACTTATTAAATGTATAATCTACCAGTCAAATATATATATAAATATATATTAAAATAATTATATATATTTATACGTATATTAGTACATTTGTATATATGTTTACCTTAACATAATCATATATATATATTATTTATAACATTATTGTAATATCCATACTTAAACACATATATTTACATATTCATCTATTGGTGCATATATACAAAATGTGTGTGTATATATATATATGCCTTGTATACCCAATCGATACTCCCATGCATATGATATATTTGTACATGAATATACATAAGTACATCTACCTACGTATATATATGCATATGTATGAGTTATTAGAGACATATACATATATACATATATACATTCTATGTATATACCCATCATTTAATATATAAACATGAATACATGAAAATGAACTTATACTTATCAAAAAGACTCAATCACATATCCTCAATCAAGAACATTCAAATATGAACAAAAAACCAATACAAAACATTCCCAAACCATGATTGAAGATTACTTACGATTTCCCAAACTTATCTTGACTCAACTAGACCAAACTAGGACGTGAGTATGTGTATGCTTAATAGGCTCATTAAGGGTTACCAGACCAAGTTCTTCTCCTGAGTGATACTCCCTCTCTCTTTTGGAGGTTTGAATATGTTCCTGCATCCAACTTAGTGCATCACAATAGTAGTTAGCCAATAACATTACATTCATATGCATCATATATTTTCACTTTCTAACCATTTAAAATATCATTGAATTACACTTAAATTCATTACATTTTCCATCAAGATTCATATAAAAAACAAAATAATATATTAAAGCATTTTTAACTCAACAAGGTAAAAGTAAATAGGAAATGACACAATCAAGTGTAGCATATCCCCCCTTGTGAATCATCATCCTTGATGATTTTAAGTATCAAACATAAAACATAACAATATTGTTTTTAGGAACTTTCAAAGTTTAGCAAAATATGAGGAAACTTCTGCTTCATCTTAGCATAGTCCTCCCAAGTGGAAAAATATTTTGCATACTAATCCCATTGGAATTTGCATTGCAAAACCTCTCTATTATGTAAGTGAAGCTTACATGTTCTGAGCACCTTGAGAGGCTCGATTGTTACCAATATGGGGTCCTATGCCTATAAAGCATTCCAATCAATAACATAGTTATCCTTGGAATGTACTTCTTAAGGTACTACACATGAATGACATTATGCATCGTGGCAAGAGCTAAGGGAAAAACACTTCTATACAAAATAGGGTTAACTTCTTTCAAAACCTCAAAATCACCTACATAACATGGAGCTAGTTTGGATGAACTTCCAAAATTTATAGAACTCTTGTGAGGTATAAAGCTTAACAAAACCTTATCCCCTATTGAAAAATGTTTGGGTACCCACTTGGAATCTGCATAACTCTTCTACCTATCATTAGCTTCTACTAGCCTTTACTTAATAATACAATTTTTCTCCTCCATTTCTTATAACATTTTTGTCACAAGGATTATCCTATCCTCTAGCTTATTCCAACTTATAAGAGTTTGAAACTTCTTGCCATACAATGCTTCAAACAGAGCCATCTTGATCATAGAATGATAAGAGTTTATTATACAAAAAATATACCAAGGGTAGATAATCTTCCCACTTGTATTTATGATCCATGCAATACATTCTCAGTAGATCTTCTAATACTCAGTTTGACCATCAATTTCCATATGATATGCTAAACTTATGTTCAACTATATCCCAAGTGAAGAAAACATGGTTTGCTAAAACCTAGATGTCACATGAGCATCCATGTCGCAAATAATCTTTTCAGGAACTCCATGTAACCTAAATACCTCTTGAATAAAATTTTGAGCTATAACAAGAGCTCCATCTATTAGATTCTCTAGAATTAAATAAGGAACCTTTGTAAGCTTATCCACTACTGCAAAAATGGTGTTATTCTTATTCCTTGACATTGTAAGACCTTGCAAAAAATCTATGCTAATGACTTGCCATTTACTTTTAGGAAATTCATGAGGAAATAAAAGACCTGCAGGGTGATGATGCTCTGCCTTCACTCTTTGACATTCTAAGAAATTTTTTACAAATCTTGTAACATCCCCTTTCATCCCTTTCTAGAAATATAATGGCTTGACATCAACCCAGAACTTGGTTACACTAGGATGTCCAGAATATGGTGCACTATGAACTTCTTTGCACACCAAATCCCTTAATTCCTTAGAGTTAGGTACATAGATTCTTCCCTGAAACCTTAACAAACCATCAGTTTCAAAGGGAAATCCTTCATACCTTGGGTCTTGTGTATTATCTGAGAGTGCTTGCTTGACTTGCTCATAATATTCATCACCCTTAGATTTTTGCAACAATTGACCCTTGAAATCGGTTTGAGTTGATATCATTTAGGAGATATACCTACTATGACTTAGGGAATCTGCAACCTAACTCTCCTTCCCAATAATATAATTGATATTAAAATCATAGTCAGATATCAATTCCAACCATCTTTTTTTGTGCATTCAAATTTGGTCTAGTAAATAAATACTTTAGACCATGATGATTGGTCTTCAGTTCAAAATATTTTCCCAATAGATATTGTATCCACATCTATAATGCATGAACAAAAGTTGCTAATTCCAAATCATTGAAAGCTTATTTTTTCTCATAAGGTTTTAGCTTCCTCTCGACTCATAGGCGATGACTTTCCCATCCTCCATCAACACCCCCCCAAACCTTCTCTTGAAGCATCTGTGATAATAGAATTACCATATGGATTTGATACTTTTAGTATCAAAGTTGTGGTCAACTTCTCCTTGAGTTGGTCAAATGGTGCTTGAAATTTATTAGACCATTCAAACTTCTTCCATTTTCTTTGCAAGGAGGTAATGGGGAAAATATTTTGGAAAAGTTTGCAACAAATTTTTGGTAGTAATAAGTTAGGCCTGTGAAGCTTCTAACTTTTGAGACATTATTAGGTATTGTCCATTCAAGGACTACTTTTATTTTTGTTAGATCAAGCACAATCCCATGATCCACTCAAATCACATGACCTAGATACTACACTTCCCTTAGAGAGTTTCCCATACAAATTATGTTATCTTAATCATTGGAGAAAAATCTCTAGATGTTGGAGATGTTCCTCTTCGTTCTTGGAGTAGATTACAACATCATCCTAGAAGAACAACACAAACATACCCGAGAATTCCCTAAATACATTACTCATCAGGTTCATGAATTTTGCAGGTGCATTCGTTAGTTCAAATGGTAGGACCATGAACTCATAATGACCATACCTAGTCCTAAAATATGTTTTGTAAATTTCCTCACCCTTGATCCTCAATTAATGATAACTTGATCATAGATCAAGTTATCAAAACACTACCACTCCTCATATCTAATCAAAGAGATCATCAATACATGATAACAAATATTATTTATCATTTCCTTATCAAGAAACTGACAATCAATGCACAAGAGTAGTGTACCATTTTCTTCTTCATGAAGATCATTAGCACTTACCAGGCCCGATGAAACACTGGGTCTTATTTGTCCCTTACACAACAATTCCTCCAAGTTAGATTTTAACTCCATTAATTTTGTTGCGGTAATCCTATATGGTACTTGAGATATAGGCTCCACCCCTGGAACTATTTAGATGGATATATGAAACACTCTCTTGGGAACTAGTCTAGGTAGTTCATCTGGAAATACATCCTTAAAGTTCCTTAGAATAGGATATTTCTCCATATCAAACTTTCCTAATTCTACCACCTCGCCATCTTTGGATTCTTAGAGGTCTTGAGGTCCATAATATACTACATCATTTTGACAAATGAATTCTTTGCTTTACTCAAGTTTCTCCATTTTCACTATGAATATTTGACAACCTTTCTTCTTTGCTCTATGCATTTGTACAGCGAAGATCTATTGTAGCTTAAATTCTCTTGGCATGTTCCTTGTAATGACACCTAGTTTCCTAGATCATCTAAACATTCTAATTTTTTTGCATGATAATCTAGTTTGTCCCTATGTTTCTACAACCAATTCATCCCTAAAATAACGTCACAAGAACCTAAGGGGTCTACATACAAATTCACTTCTATAGAAAAACTCGAAAGTTCAACCCTTGCTTTGAATAAACATTGATCCACCTTAGCTCTTGTTTGGTTTGCATATTGAACAATCTAAGAATTTTCCATATAACTAGCTTTTCTAAAAAAATTACTAGCTATACTAGGAGAAACAAAAATTTTTGTAGCACCGGTATCAATTAAAATTGAGATGGGTGTACCAAACAAATTACTTGGAATCTCCATCAGATTAATCTAGTAATCCACTTGTTGATTGTCTAATGTCACATGAATCCTCTGGTGGAATGCTACTCATCAAGGAGGTAGAGGGTTCCCATTTGGTTGTGTCCCTGGTGGTTTTTTGGAACACTTATTTGCAAAGTGATCTCCACCACACGTAAGAAATCCTCTCAATGGTCCTTTCCTTGTTTTAGGCCTTCTAGAACTACCTTCATTTTTATTAGCATTTTTCTTGTTGTTGTTATTGTTTCCCTTACGATCCCTTCATGATTCATTCTGCATATTACATAATCCTTTGTCCCCTTTCCTTTGATAATCGTACCCTACATTAGGCCTCTTTGTAGTTGGATTTTCTTGAGACAAATTAAACTTCCTCTAATTCTTTTCATGATAGTTTGAGATAGATTTAAGCCTCTGCTCTTGCTTAATGGCTTTGTCATACACTAGGTCCATGGTAGCAAGACCATGTACATCTACCTCTCCTTCTATTTGGGCATTGAATCCCATGATGAAATTCCTTATGAAAAAATGCTCATCCATTTGGTACATAGGCGCGCACCTTAGAAGACGAGTGGGGTATGTGCAAGATCATGATGGGCCAAAAAGTGGCGATATGATAGGTATGTGGCTAACAACCTTTTTTTTACCCAAAATTGATGAAACGAAAAGGGTTTTTAAAGGATATTCCCAACTTTCCACTAATATAAATTATGCTTTAATTTGAATTTAATAAATAATTATTATTCATTTTCTATTTTAATTACGACTAAAGTCTTGAATGATAGGCTAATAGAAAAACATGTATAGCTTTCAAACGATATCACATTTTTTGAATCCAAAACATGTGTCACATTCTATGCTTCGCATACTATAGGATTAAAAAAAAAATGAATTTCATGAAGTTTTGACCAAGTTAATGTGGTTAGGCATACGAGTTTTTATATTTTTTTAAATTTGTAATAAAAAAATCATAATTAATTAATTACAATCCTTAATGTAATTTTAAGAAGATTTGGTAAGTGGAAAAGGTGACCTAGAAGAAATGTAGGGATTCAATGCATAATTGGACAACAAGATGGGATATTTGGTTGTAAATTCAATGTCCAAGGGTCATCTTGAACTCCACACAATAAGAAATGAAAGGAAAAAATAATTTGGAGCCTTTGTGGGAATTAGATGTAAATGTGGACATCAAGAGAAGATATTTAAATGTAAGTCTTTAAGTCCACTCAAGTTCCACAAGAAAGGATTGGAGGATGTGTAGGAAAATGTGGAAGGATGGGAGGTAAGAAATAGACATGGGAAAAAAAGAATGGAATTCAATCAAAAATCTAAAAATGGGTGAAAAGTATACACAGAAGTCAAGGAAAACTAGTGTAGGGATGTAGAGGTGAGGTTAGAGGAAGTCTAGAGATCCAAAATTATAGAGGTATCTCACAAAAGGAGAGTGAAAGCAATGTGGGAATTGGAGGTTGGGAGGAAGGAGAGAAGATTTTTTTTGGATAGACTTAGAAAGTATATAAAATAAAAGGAATGGAAAATAATGGGCTTGTACGAAAAGAACAAAGGTTGAGACATAGGGGCAAGGAAGAGAAGTCTAGATGACCATTGAAATCCCATAATTCCATAAAGTAGGTAAAAGGGAATTGATGAAAATATATAAGTGGATAGAAGATTAGAATGGGAGAGAAAAGTTTGAATGTCAAACAAAATCCTATAAATAGACGGAACGAAGAAAAATATAAGGAATAAAGGTCTCAATAAACATTTATGAACATCCATTAAAGGTTGGAGCTGAGAACTAGAGGTTAGACAAGAGGAATAAGTTTGGTAGTCCTTCAAAATTCTATAAATTTGTGAAAACATAAAAAAATGACCAAAATACTCCCAAACTTGGGACTTTTTTAAAAAATTGCAACTTCCAACATCAAATAGGGACATGGGGAATGAAAAGAAAAAATTCATATGCAAACTTTACCAAGGGAGCCCCATTGAAATATTTCCCAAAGTAATTGTAAATGAAGGAAAAAAAAGAAGCCAAATGCACAAATGAGACCTAGACCAAGCAATTACATGGGAATTATAAAATTGAGCTCCAAAAAGTGGTGTCATCATGTGTCACTTTGATACCATCTACAACTACATTAGTAGTTGAAGCATTTGGTTTTGGGACCATTAATGTAGGAGATTAAAAATATCCCACTACACTATCACTAAGGGAATATAAACAATGGAAACCTAGTAATGGAAATACGCATAAAAGAAAGGAGATATGCATAAAAAAAATTAGGTATTTCTTAACTCTTGCATACGATATACTATAGAATAGACCTTAAATAACACAATCAACTAAGCCAATTATAAGATGTGTAAATTATGAATCGAAAAAGAAGGGAAGATGTAATTATGTATCTATTTCAACATCATGAATTGAATGATGTGTGGGAATAAATTGATTATTATTCTATTATGAGATTACGAACACCTACAAACAACTATGACAAATTGGATTGAGTATTCTATTCTCTCAGATGGGATCACTATTGTAATCCTGGCTAATATTTTGTGACTCCATCTTTTTTTGCAATTTTATCATGTGTGCTTGTAGAAATGACAAGTTCATTTTCATTCAACCATTAGCTTATTTAAGATTAGATGGTTTTGAGGAGCATTTTTAAAATCTTGTTGAGCTAGGATTGAAGTACTTTAATTCACATCACCCTATTCAAGCCCCTTTTTTCTCTTCGCAATAATTGAATGACAAGACATTTAGTCTCTATACTTTGAAATGCTGATGCAAGCTATTACGAATGCTATTTTACTTTGTTAAATGTAAATTTGATGTTCTAATTACCAGGCACAATGAATCCTTGAATCTCAATGATTTTGTATCATAGGGTCTTAAGTCATGTCTCTAAATATTCCACCTTGGGTCTTATTTTAGGTAAATTAGTGTGTAAATGGATAGATAATGGTCAAAAAATTTAATTAGGTCAATAAAGAATTAGTGTGAGGTTGATCCAGATTTGTCAAAAAAATTGCACTAGTAATTGTGTCGATATGACTTGAAAATGATAACAATTACATTAAAAAACTAGAAGAGAATGACGTGTGAATCATAACTAAAAACATATATAGATAGATTTATTAGTTGAATCAACTCGCACACATAAATTTTACAAATAAAATACTAAATTAATATATAAATAGAACAAATTTAAAATTAGGAAAAATAAAATACCAAATATATATTTTTGTGTTCAACAATAATATAAATTTATTTATTATATAAATAATTTTAAAAAATAGTAAAAGAAATGCAACCATGAAATTAAACACAGCATAAGCCTGGATTTTTTTGAAGAGCTACTCATCCCATAACTCCATTAAATTTGTCATGCACACAAGGCCACAAATGGTCACAGTAAACTGCAATTTAAATCCTTTTTAATAAGTTGACTTGCACATCAAACTATCGTATCTTCGTGACTTTTCTTTTAACTAATCGTTGTCTATGCTTTTGTCCGTAATTCGAATTTTCTTTTCCGAGCATTACATGTGGGGAGGGCGGAGGCTTGAAAGAAGCGGGGCCAAGTTTACCTTTCCGTGTAGAATTGAATGGCATGCGCAGGACGTTACTGAGAGAGATTATATTTGAATGGTATATGCAGTAGAACATTGACAGAGATTAGATTTGAATGTTATACACAAGACATTGACAGAGATTGAATTAGAATTGAATGGTATACACAGGCCAGTGACAAAAATTAAATTAGATTTGAATTGCATGTGCAAGACGACATTGAAAAATGTTATAATTGAATTGCATATGCAAAACATCTTTAGAGATTAGATTTGAATGGCATATGCAGGACATTGACAAAGATTGGATTTTAATGACGTATAGAGATTGTATTTGAATGGTATACATAAGAGGACATTGACTAAGAAAAGATTTGAATGGCTTATGCAGGAGGGCATTGAGAGGGATTAGATTTGAATGGTATACATGGACATTGAAAGAGATTCGATTTGAATTGCAAATGCAGGAGGAGAACATTGATAGAGATTAGATTTGAATTGCATATACAGGAGGACATTGACAAAGATTAGATTTGAATGGTATACACAGGAGGACATTGACAGAGATTATATTTGAATGGCATACGTAGGAGGACATTGATAGTCTGAATTTAATGTGCACTACAATTTTTTTGGATTGTCATAACACGCTTATCTCCTTCACATGGTAGAAAAAAGTAAGCATTGCCAGGACCAATGAATCAAGTAGAATTGTATCTACACATTACTAGAGGATAGATCCTTGAACATGGAATGATCTACATATGTGGACTCAACTTAGGAAAAGACACATATCTAATATTTAATTTGAGGAGAAGCACAAACATAAAGAATCTACTTCCAATCACAAAAAACTAGTTATATCTATCCATGTTATTTAGTTTCATAGCAGAGCATAAAATACCATTTCAATTATCATGCCTATAGATATTATTATTTAATCTATGTTTATTTATATTTATGTGTATTTCATTTTATTAGCTTAGATTAATCTTAGAAAATTTGTATTTTCCTTTACATCTTTGGTGATCTCATCTAATTTCACATGATTTAGTTTCTATAAGGTAACTTCTTATCATTATTAGGGTTTTTAAATCTATGTTTTTTCTCCTTTTACATCTTTTTCAAATCTGATCTCCTTTCATCCTTGTTTTACAACTATTTCAAATAATTTGGACTTATTACTAGATGAGATTTGAAAATTTATTTGAAATAAACTACTATTCTTCTATTTTTCAAAATAATAGGAATGATCAGCATTATTTCTAATGATTACAAATTATTTTAATTGAATTACTAGCTTATTTCATATAGATTTTTCAAATATAATTTAGTAACAAGTCCATGAAAAGTCTAGATTATTTGAAATAGTTTATTTTAAGGTTTTGTTGTTCTTATATACATATCACATCATTTATGTAACTTATCCACCCTTGGTTTGGAATTAGGATAAATGCATTTTACACTTCTTTTTAGATCTGATTTAATTCTACTATTTTAGTTGTACTAAGATGAGTTTTATTAATTATTTATGTATTACTATTTATGCCATGAGCTACTCATAAACCTAATCTTCCATTAAGAAGGAACACTTTCTTAAACCCTAATATGGTTGCACATTCTGATAGTGATGATATCTTTAATGGTGGTCATGTTGAGACCAACATAGGTGATCAAGAAAACTATGATCATGGTGCGCATGTGGCGAAACAAGACATTACACTTGGCACTCAACAAGCCTTTATTGATCCATTTATGCACTATGAATCCTATAATCAACTAGCAAATTTCTTTTATAAGCCATTAGTGGGATGTCCTGATAGCACATAAATTTTAGAATAGCTTAGATCATTAATGAATTGTTTTATTGGTGTATCATTCAACCCATATTCCTCTTCCAATCCCAACTATACCATTTTTATGACCACTTCCACTATTAACCCAAGTGTTTCTCCTACCTCCTTTCCCATTAACTTCACTCATCAATATGACCTACCCTATGGTTACACTCCTTTCCCAATGAACACCACTAGTGTATACATTCCTCCTAGCATTACACAGTCACCTAAAACTACAAATTTTATAACCACTAAGTTGCCAAAATTTTACTCATATATTAGTCTATAGTATCCCTCCATCTCATCCCATTATGAATACTTCTCATAGTGTGTCCAATCCATTCATAACTTTTTCCTTAGCTCTCACATCACAACCCTAACATACCTCCACTATTTCACATACTCTTTTAATACAACTCTAGTCTACATCAACACCTTAGATACACTAATAGGGTAAGTGCAAAAGATGGGGTGCAAAAAGGGGCCTTAAGTGGCCACTTTTTTCCTAAATCAGGAAATACTGACCTTGGATGTGAAATTGAGGATAGTTACACTCAAAAAAATTAGATGCAGCAAAAACAAGGATCATAGTTCTTTGAGTCAACTTCTAAACGTCCAACCCATATTCCTCTTTCAATCCTAGGTATACCATGTTTATGACCACTACCACTATTAACCGAAGTGTTTCTCTCACCTCCTTTCCAATTAACTTTACTCATCAATATGACCTACCCTATGGTTACGCTCCTTTGACTCATGAACACCACTAGTGTGTGAATTCCACCTAGCATTCCACACACACCTAAACCTATCACTTTATAACCACTAAATTGCCAAACTTCTACTCATATATTAGCCCATAGTATCCCTCCATCTCATCCCATTATGAATACTTCTCATATTGTGTCATATCCATTCAAAACTATTTCCTTAGCTCTCACATCACAACCCTAATATACCTCCACTATTTCAGCTACTCTTTTAATACCACTCTAGTCTACATCAGCACCTCAGATATACACTAATAGGGTGAGTGCAAAAATATGGGGGGCCAAAAAGGGGTCTTAAGTGGCCACTCCTTTTCTAAAATTAGGAAAAAATGACCTTGGATGTGAAATTGAGGATAGTTACACTGAAAAATTTTAGATTGAACAAAAAAAAGGATCATAGTGCTCTGAGTCTACTTTCTAAACTTCTATTTTTTTAAATGGTAGAGATTAAGGGGATCAAAAGAGGGAGCCAAAAAAATTGGTGTTGTTTTTGTCAAAAAATATAACATAGAGACTTTTGTGGCTCCCTCGAAAGGTTATCTTTTTTTGGTATTTTTAAAATGGCTTTGGTGAGAAATTAGATAACAACATTTAGTTTAAAGCAGATTTTTTTGATAATTTTTTAATGAACATTTGATTTTTTACTAATTGTTAAAGTGGACACACCCTGAAAAATAGAATTTTGGCCATCCTCCCCCTATAAATTTTGAAAAATATTTGAATTTCTTTTTTAATGTGTAGAGTGGAGTCTAGTTTCTAAAAATGCATTTTTTTTAAATTACAATGAATGGTTAATTTATAACAAAAAATACCAAATAGTGGTTTTTGCCATCAAAATAGACACACAAACAAAATAAATTAAAGATAAAAGGCTTAACATTGTCAAAATGTGAAAAAAATGCATCATTAAATAGCTAAGAGAGAGCCTAACAATACCCAAGTGTTCAATTTGTTCGACCTTGAAACATGTGCAAACCTGATGGTTAACATGAACACAATTATGTGAAATCTTATAGAATATCAAAAAACATGTCTTTGGACATGTCTTTGTGTTGAATGCTATTCTATTAAATGTATGTATATATATTTGTATATATGTATGTATGAATGGTTGTATGACATGTATGTATGTATGCATGCTTGTATATATGTATGTATGCCTATATGCATGCATGTATGTATGTATGTATGTATGTATGTATGTATGCATGTATCAGTGTATGTATATGTATGTATGGATGTATCAGTGTATGTATGCATGTATGTATGTAAGTATCAATGTATGTGGGTATGTATGTATGTATATGTATGTATGGATGTATCAGTGTATGTATTCATGAGATTGGGAAATGAGTCCTCTATTTATATCTAAAATATTATAAAAAAATATTATCATTTTATTGTGGTTAGGGTGGTCAGACAGACATCTACTTCTTATTTTTTCCCTGAAATTTAAGTAGTACTACATTGAAATTTCAAAATTTCATGAAATAAATTTGTATTTTTTTAAAATAAACCTAGTAGTTTAGAAACTACATTTAATTTGACACAAATTCTATTCTTACATATTTTTGAAATAATATAGATATCTTATTCAAATTTTTACACCAAGTTGCCTAACTCTAATTTTTCTAAATTTTTTGCCACTTAAGGGCCTATTTTTTCCATGATGATCCTGCACATACCCTCAAATATCATTGAATTACACTTAAATTCATTACATTTTCCATCAAGATTCATATAAAAACCAAAATCATATATTAAACCATTTTTAACTTAACAAGGTAAAAGTAAATAGTAAATAACGCAATCAAGTGTAGCATATCCCCCTTGTGAATCATCATCCTTGATGATGTTAAGTATCAAACATAAAAAATAACAATATTGTTTATAGGAACTTTCAAAGTTTAGAAAAATATGAGGAAACTTTTGCTTCATCTCAACATAGTCTTCCCAAGTGGAAAAATCTTCTGCATACTAATCCCACTGGACCTTGCAATGCAAAACCTCTCTATTACATAAGTGAAGCTTACATGTTCTGAGCACCTTGAGAGGCTCGATTGTTATCAATCTGGGGTCCTATTCCTATAAATCATTCCAATCAATCAATTGGTTATCCTTGGAATGTACTTCTTAAGGTACTACACATGAAAGACATTATGCATCATGGCAAGAGCTAGGGGAAAAGCACTTCTATACCCAATAGGGTTAACTTCTTTGAGAACCTTAAAATGACCTATGTAACATGGAGCTAGTTTGGATGAACTTCCAAAATTTATAGAACTCTTGTGAGGTTTAAAGATTAACAAAACCTTATCCCCTATTGAAAAATATTTGGGTACCCACTTGGAATTTGCACAAATCTTCTACCTATCATTAGCTTCTGCTATCCTTTACTTAATAATACAAACATGCTCCTCCATTTTTGATAAAAATTTTTGCCCAAGGATTATCCTATCCTCTATCTTATTCCAACTTATAGGAGTTCAACACTTCTTGTCATACAATGCTTCAAACAGAGCCATCTTGATCATAGAATGATAAGAGTTTATTATACAGAAATTATACGAAGGGTAGATAATCTCCCCACTTGTATTGATGATCCATGCAATACATTCTCAGCAGATCTTCTAACACTTAGTTTGACCATCAGTTTCCATATGATATGCTAGACTTATGTTCAACTATTTCCCAAGTGAAGAAAACATGGTTTGCTAAAACCTAGATGTCACATGAGCATCCCTGTCACAAATAATCTTTTCAGGAACTCCATGTAACCTAAATACCTCTTGCATAAACATACGAGCTATAACAAAAGCTCCATCTATTAGATTCCCTAGACTTAAATAAGGAACCCTTGTAAGCTTATCCACTACTACCAAAATGGTGTTATGCTTATTCCTTGACATTGTAAGACCTTGCACAAAATCCATGCTAATGACTTGCCATTTACTTTCAGTAACTTCATGAGGATACAAAAGACTGGCAGGGTGATGATGATCTACCTTAACTCTTTGACATTCTAAGAAACTTGCTACAAATCTTGTAACATCCACTTTCATCCCTTTCTATAAATATAATGGCCTGACATCAACCAACAACTTGCTTACTCTAGGATGTCTAGAATATGGTGCAATATGAACTTCTTTGCACACCAAATTCCTTAATTCCTCAGAGTTAGGTACATAGATTCTTCCCTTAAACCTTAACAAACCATCAGGTTCAAAGGGAAATCCTTCATACCTTGGGTCTTGTGGATTATCTGAGAGTGTTTGCTTGACTTGCTCATAATATTCATCACCCTTAGATTTTTGCAACAATTGACCCTTGAAATCGGTTTGAGTTGATATCATTGAGGAGATATACCTACTGTCACTTAGGGAATCTACAACCTAACTCTCCTTCCCCTTAATATAATTGATATTAAAATCATAGTCAGATATCAATTCCAACCACCTTCTTTTTTGTGCATTCAAATTTGGTCTAGTAAATAAATACTTTAGACCATGACGATTGGTCTTCAGTTCAAAATATTTTCTGAATAGATACCATATCCACATCTATAATGCATGAGCAAAAGGTTCTAATTCCAAATCATGCAAAGCATAATTTTTATCATAAGGTTTTCACTTCCTCAACTCATAGGCTATGACTTTCCCATCCTGCATCAACACTCCCCCAAACCTTCTCCTGAAGCATCTATGATAATAGAATTACCATCTAGATTTGATACTTTTAGTATCAAAGTTATGGTCAACTTCTCCATGAGTTGGTCAAATGATGCTTGACATTTATTAGACCTTTCAAACTTCTTCCATTTTCTCTACAAGGAGGTAATGGAAAAAACTATTTTGGAAAATCTTGCAACAAATTTTTGGTAGTAATCATCTAGACCCATGAAGCTTCTAACTTTTGACACATTCTTAGGTATTGGCCATTCAAGCACTACTTTTATTTTTTTTGGATCAAGCACAATCCCATGATCCACTAACATCACATGACCTAGATACTACACTTCCTTCTATAAGAAGGCACACTTAGAGAGTTTCCCATACAACTTATGCTATCTTAATCATTAGAGAACAATCTCTAGATGTTGGAGACATTCCTCTTCATTCTTGGAGTAGATTACAACATCATCCAAGAAGAACAACACAAACTTACCCAATAAGTCCCTAACTACATTACTCATCAAGTTCATGAATGTTGTAGGTGCATTTGTTAGTCCAAATGGTAGGACCATGAACTCATAATGACCATACCTAGTCCTAAAAGTTGTTTTGTAAATTTCTTCATCCTTGATCCTCAGTTAATGATAACTTGATCATAGATCAAGTTACGAAAACACTTCCACTCCTCGTATCTGATCAAAGAGATCATCAATACGTGGTAACATATATTATTTATCATTTGCTTATCAAGAAAATGATAATCAATGCACAAGTGTAGTGTACCATTTTCTCCTTCATTAAGATCATTGGCACTTCCCAGGCCCGATGAAACACTGGGTCATATTAGTCCCTTACACAACAACTCCTCTAATTTAGATTTTAACTTCATTAATTTTGTTGTGGTCATCCTATATGGTACTTTAGATATAGGCTCCACCCCTGGAACTATTTGGATGGATATATTAAACACTCTTTTGAGAGGAAGTCCAGGTAGTTCATCTGGAAATACATCCTTAAAGTTCCTTAGAATAGGATATTTCTCCATAACCAACTTTCTTGATTCAACCACCTTTCCATCATTGAATTCTTAGAGGTCTTCAGGTCCATAATATACTACATCATCTTGAGAAATGAACTCTTTACTTTACTCAAGTTTCTCCATTTTCACTATGAAGAGTTGACAACCTTTCTTCTTTGCTCTATGCATTTGTACAATGAAGATCTGCTATAGCTTAAATTCTCTTGGAAAATTCCTTGCAATGACACCTAGTTTCCTAGATCATCTAAACATTCTATTTTTTTGCATGAAAATCTACTTTGGCCCTATGTTTCCAAAACCAATTCATCCCTAAAATAACGTCATAAGAACCTAAGGGGTCTACATACAAATTCACTTCTATAGAACAAATAAAAATGTTCAACCCTTGCTTTGAATAAACATTGATCCACCTTAGCTCTTGTTTGGTTTACATATTCAACAATCTAAGAATTTTCCATACAACTAGCTTTTCTAAAAAAATTACTAGCTATACTAGGAGAAACAAAATTTTCTGTAGCACTGGTATCAATTAAAATTGAGATGGGTGTACCAAAAAAAGTACCTAGAATCTCCATCAGAGTAATCTAGTACTCCACTTGTTGATTGTATAAGGCCACATGAATCCTCTGGTGGAATGCTACTCGTCGAGGAGGTAGAGGGTTCCCATTTGGTTGTGTCCCTAGTGGTATTTTGGGACACTTATTTGCAAAGTGATCTCCACCACACCTAAGAAATCCTCTCAATGGTCCTTTCCTTGTTTTAGGCCTTCTAGAACTGCCTTCATTTTTATCACCATTTTTGTTGTTGTTGTTGTTTCCCTTACGATCCCTTCTTGATTCATTCTACATATTACATAGTCCTTTGTTCCCTTTCCTTTGATAATCCTGCCCTACATTAGGCCTCTTTGTAGTTGGATTTGCTTGAGACAAATTAAACTTCCTTTGATTCTTTTCATGGTAGTTTAAGATGGATTTAGGCCTCTGCTCTTGCTTAATGGCTTTCTCATACACTAGGTCCATGGTAGCAGGACCGTGTACATCTACCTCTCCTTCTATTTGGGCATTGAGTCCCATAATGAACTTCCTTATGCAAAACTACTCATCGTTTTGGTACATGGGTGCGTACTTAGGAGACGAATGGGGTATGTGCAGGATTTTGATGGGCCAAAAAGTGGCAATCTGATGGTTATGTGTAGGGTATGTGGTTGACAACCTTTTTTTTACCCAAAATTCATGAAACGAAAAGGGTTTTTAAAGGATATTCTCAACTTTCCACCAATATAAATTATGCTTTACTTTGAATTTAATAAATAATTATTATTCATTTTCTATTTGAATTATGACTAAAGTCCTGATTGATAGACTGATAGAAAAACATCTATAGCTTTCAAACGATATCACATTTTTTGAATCCAAAACATGTGTCACATTCTATGCTTCGCATACTATAGGATTTTAAAAAAAATTGAATTTCATAAAGTTTTGACCAAGTTAATGTGGTCAGGCATACGAGTTTTTATATTTTTTAAAATTTGTAATAAAAATTTCATAATTAATTAATTACAATCCTTAATATAATTTTAAGAAGATTTGACAAGTGGAAAAGGTGACCTAGAAGAAATGTAGGGATTCAATGCATAATTGGACAATGGGATGGGATAGTTGGTTGTAAATTCAATGTCCAAAGGTCATCTTGAACTCCACACAATAAGAAATGAATGGAAAAAATAATTTGGAGCCTTTGTGGGAATTAGTGGTAAATGTGGACATCAAGAGAATATATTTAAATGTAAGTCTTTAAGTCCACTCAAGTTCCACAAGAAAGGATTGGAGGGTGTGTAGGAAAATGTGGAAGGATGGGAGGTGAGAAATAGAAATGGGAAAAAAAGAATGGAATTCAATCAAAAATCTAAAAATGGACGAAAAGTATACAAAGAAGTCAAGGAAAATTAGTGTAGGGATGTAGAGGTAAAGTTAGAGGAAGTCTAGTGATCCAAAATTGTAGAGGTATTTCACAAAAGGAGAGTGAAAGAAATGTGGGAATTGGAAGTAGAAAAGAATTGGACGTTGGGAGGAAGGAGAGAATAGATTATTTTTTGATAGACTTAGAAAGTATACAAAATAAAAGGAATGGAAAATAATGGGCTTGTAGGAATATAACAAAGGTTGGGACATAGGGGCAAGGAAGAGAAGTCTAGATGACCATTGAAATACCATGATTCCATAAAGTAGGGAAAAGGGAATTGATGAAAATATAGAAGTGGTAGAAGATTAGAATGGGAGACAAAAGTTTGAATGTCAAACAAAATCCTATAAATAGATGGAACAAAGGAAAATATAAGGAATAAAGGTCTCAATAAACATTTATGAACATCCATACAAGGTTGGAGCTGAGAACTAGAGGTTAGACAAGAGGAATAAGTTTGGTAGTCCATCAAAATTCTATAAATTTGTGAAAACATAAAAAAAATGACCAAAATACTCCCAAACTTGGGACTTTTTTAAAAAATTGCAACTTCCAACGTCAAATAGGGACATGGGGAATGAAAAGAAAAAATTCTTATGCAAACTTTACCAAGGGAGCCCCATTCAAATATTTCCCAAAGTAATTGTAAATGAAGGAAAAAAAAGAAGCCAAATGCACAAATGAGACCTAGACCAAGCAATTACATGGGAATTATAAAACTGAGCTCCAAAAAGTGGTGTCATCATGTGTCACTTCGATACCATCTACAACTACATTAGTAGTTGATCCATTTGGTTTTGGGACCATTAATGTAGGAGATTAAAAATATCCCACTACACTATCACTAAGGGAATATAAACAATGGAAACCTAGTAATGGAAATAGGCATAAAAGAAAGGAGATATGCATAAAAAAATTAGGTATTTCTTAACTCTTGCATATGATATACTATAGAATAGACCTTAAATAACATAATCAACTAATCCAATTATAAGATGTGTAAATTATGAATCGAAAAAGAAGGGAAGATGTAATTATGTATCTATTTCAACATCATGAATTCAATGATGTGTGGGAATGAATTGATTATTATTCTATTATGAGATTACGAACACCTACAAATAGCTATGACAAATTGGATTGAGTATTCTATTCTCTCAGATGGGATCACTATTGTAATCCTGGCTAATATTTTGTGACTCCATCTTTTTTTGCAATTTTATCATGTGTGCTTGTAGACATGACAAGTTCATTATCATTCAACCATTAGCTTATTTAAGATTAGATGGTTTTGAGGAGCATCTTTAAAATCTTGTTGAGCTAGGATTGAAGTACTTTAATTCACATCACCCTATTCAAGCCCCTTTTTTCTCTTCGCAATAATTGAATGACAAGACATTGAGTCTCTATACTTTGAAATGCTGATGCAAGCTATTACGAATGCTATTTTACTTTGTTAAATGTAAATTTGATGTTCTAATGACCAGGCACTATGAATCCTTGAATCTCAATGATTTTGTATCATAGGGTCTTAAGTCATGTCTTTAAATATTCCACCTTAGGTCTTATTTCAGGTAAATTAGTGTGTAAATGGATAGATAATGGTCAAAAAATTTAATTAGGTCAATAAAGAATTAGTGTGAGGTTGATCCAGATTTGTCAAAAAAATTGCACTAGTAATTGTGTCGATATGACTTGAAAATGATAACAATTACATTCAAAAACTAGAAGAGAATGGCGTGCGAATCATAACTAAAAACATATATAGATAGATTTATTAGTTGAATCAACTCGCACACATAAATTTTACAAATAAAATACTAAATTAATATATAAATAGAACAAATTTAAAATTAGGAAAAATAAAATACCAAATATATATTTTTGTGTTCGATAATAATATAAATTTATTTATTATATAAATAATTTTAAAAAATAGTAAAAGAAATGCAACCATGAAATTCAACACAGCATAAGCCTGGATTTTTATGAAGAGCTACCCATCCCATAACTCCATTAAATTTGTCATGCACACAAGGCCACAAATGGTCACAGTAAACCGCAATTTAAATCCTTTTTAATAAGTTGACTTGCACATCAAACTATCCTATCTTCGTGACTGTTCTTTTAACTAATCGTTGTCTATGCTTTTGTCCCTAATTGGAATTTTCTTTTCCGAGCATTACATGCGAGGAGGGCGGAGGGTTGAAAGAAGCGGGGCCAAGTTTCCCTTTCCGTGTAGAATTGAATGGCATGCGCAGGACGGCACTGAGAGAGATTATATTTGAATGGTATATGCAGTAGAACATTGACAGAGATTAGATTTGAATGTTATACACAAGACATTGACACAGATTAAATTAGAATTGAATTGCATGTGCAAGACGACATTGAAAAATGTTATAATTGAATGGCATATGCAAAACATCGATAGAGATTAGATTTGAATGGCATATGCAGGACACTGACAAAGATTGGATTTTAATGACGTATAGAGATTGTATTTGAATGGTATACATAAGAGGACATTGACTGAGAAAAGATTTGAATGGCTTATGCAAGAGGGCATTGAGAGGGATTAGATTTGAATGGTATACATGGACATTGAAAGAGATTAGATTTGAATTGCATATGCAGGAGAACATTGATAGAGATTAGATTTGAATTGCATATACAGGAGGACATTGACAAAGATTAGATTTGAATGGTATACACAGGAGGACATTGATAGAGATTATATTTGAATGGCATACGTAGGAGGACATTGATAGTCTGAATTTAATGTGCACTACAATTTTTTGGATTGTCATAACACGCTTATCTCCTTCACATGGTAGAACAAAGTAAGCATTGTCAGGACCAATGAATCAAGTAGAATTGTATCTACACATTACTAGAGGATAGATCCATGAACATGGAATGATCTACATATGTGGACTCAACTTAGGAAAAGACACATATCTAATATTTAATTTGAGGAGAAACACAAACAGAAAGAATCTACTTACAATCACAAAAAACTAGTTATATCTATCCATGTTATTTAGTTTCATAGCATAGCATAAAATACCATTTCAATTATCATGCCTATAGATATTATTATTTAGTCTATGTTTATTTATATTTATGTGTATTTCATTTTATTAGCTTAGATTAATCTTAGAAAATTTGTATTTTCCTTTACATCTTTGGTGATCTCATCTAATTTCACATGATTTAGTTTCTATAAGGTAACTTCTTATCATTATTAGGGTTTTTAAATCTATGTTTCTTCTCCTTTTACATCTTTTTCAAATCTGATCTCCTTTCATCCTTGTTTTACAACTATTTCAAATAATTTGGACTTATTACTAGATGAGATTTGAAAATTTATTTGAAATAAACTAGTATTCTTCTATTTTTTATTTTTCAAAATAATAGGAATAATCAACATTATTTCTAATGAATACAAATTATTTTAATTGAATTACTAGCTTATTTCATATAGTTTTTTCAAATATAATTTAGAAACAAGTCCATGAAAAGTCTAGATTATTTGAAATAGTTTATTTTAAGGTTTTGTTGTTCTTATATACATATCGCATCATTTATGTAACTTATCCACCCTTGGTTTGGAATTAGAATAAATGCATTTTACACTTCTTTTTAGATCTGATTTAATTCTACTATTTTAGTTGTACTAAGATGAGTTTTATTAATTATTTATGTATTACTATTTATGCCATGAGCTACTCATAAACCTAATCTTCCATTAAAAAGGAATACTTTCTTAAACCCTAATATTCTTGCACATTTTGATAGTGATGATATCTTTAATTGTGGTCATGTTGAGACCAACATAGGTGATCAAGAAAACTATGATCATGGTGCAAATCTGGCCCAACAAGACATCACACTTGGCACTCAACAAGCCTTTATTGATCCATTTATGCACTATGAATCCTATAATCAACTAGCAAATATCTTTTATAAGCCATTAGTGGTATGTCCTCATAGCACGTAAACTTTAGAATAGCTTAGATCATTAATGAATTGTTTTATTGGTGTAACATCGAACCCATCTTCCTCTTCCAATCCCAGCCATACATTTTCTTATGACCACTTCCACTATTAACCCAAGTGTTTCTCCTACCTCATTTCCCATTAACTTCACTCATCAATATGACCTACCCTATGGTTACACTTCTTGAATCCCAATGAACGCCACTAGTGTATACATTCCTCCTAGCATTACATAGTCACCTAAAACTACCAATTTTATAACCACTAAGTTGCCAAAATTTTACTTATATATTAGTCTATAGTATCCCTCCATCTCATCCCATTATGAATACTTCTCATAATGTGTCCAATCCATTCATAACTTTTTCCTTAGCTCTCACATCACAACCCTAACATACCTCCACTATTTCACATACTCTTTTAATACCAGTCTAGTCTACATCAACACCTTAGATACACTAATAGGGTAAGTGAAAAAGATGGGGGGAAAAAAGGGGCCTTAAATGACCACTTTTTTGTAAAATCAGTAAATACTGACCTTGGATGTGAAATTGAGGATAGTTACACTCAAAAAATTTAGATGCAACAAAAACAAGGATCATAGTGCTTCGAATCAACTTCTAAACTTCCAACCCATCTTCCTCTTTCAATCCCAACTAAACCATTTTTATGACCACTACCACTATTAACCCAACTGTTTCTCCCACCTCCTTTCCCATAACTTTACTCATCAATATGACCTACCCTATGGTTATGCTCCTTTGACTCATGAATACCACTAGTGTGTGAATTCCTCCTAGCATTCCACACACACCTAAACCTACCACTTTATAACCACTAAATTTTCAAACTTCTACTCATATATTTTCCTATAGTATCCCTCCATCTCATCCCATTATGAATACTTCTCATAATGTGTGTAATCCATTCATAACTATTTCCTTAGCTCTCACATCACAACCCTAATATACCTCCACTATTTTAGCTACTCTTTTAATACCACTCTAGTGTACATTAGCACCTTAGATACACTAATAGCGTGAGTGCAAAAAGATGGGGGGCCAAAAAGGGATCTTAAGTGGCCACTTTTTTTCTAAAATCGAGAAAAAATGACCATGGATGTGAAATTGAGGATAGGTACAATCAAAAAATTTAAATGCAACAAAAACAAAGATCATAGTGCTTCGAGTCTACTTTCCAAACTTCTATTTTTTTAAATGGTAGAGATTAAAGGGTTCAAAAGAGGGAGCCATAGAAATTGGTGTTGTTTCTATCAAAAAATATAACATAGTGACTTTTGTGGATCGCTCGAAAGGTTAAATTTTTTTGTTATTTTTGAAATGGCTTCAGTGAGAAACTAGCTAACAACATTTAGTTTATGCCATATTTTTTTGATCAGTTTTAACAAACATTTGATTTTTTACTAATTGTCAAAGTGGACACATCCTGAAAAATAGAATTTTGGCCATGCTACCCCTATAAATTTTGAAAAATAATTGATTTTTTTTTCAATATGTGTAGAATGGAGTCTAGTTTCTAAATTTTTATTTTTTTAAAAAAATTTCAATGAATGGTTAATTTATAGCAAAAAAATACCAAACTGTGGTTTTTGCCATAAAAATAGACACACAAACAAAAGAAATTAAAGATAAAGGGCTTAACATTGTCAAAATATGAAAAAAATGCATCATTAAATATCTAAGAGAGAGCCTAACAATACCCAAGTGTTCAATTTGTTTGACCTTGAAACATGTGCAAACCAATGATTTTTATGGGCTTATAATTTTTATTAATACCAACAAATTATCATTCCTCACATACATAGGCGAATCAATGATTTCAAGCTCGTCAACATGTATATGTACCTCAATCTCATGACCCTCATATAAAACCATATTATTAGATTTATTTAGTGTAAAATATTTAAATTTTCATTAGGAGGAACAATTGAAGGATTGACCTCAATATTAACCCCCTCAACCTAATTTTTTTTTTAATGAATCAAATCCTTAATCAATTATTCCTTAATCCCATAAAATGTTGAGTATAATTACAATTAACTCTACAATTTAATAACAAAATTATTTCTCATTATATCTTTTGGGAATAACTTTAGATTTATCTAATGGCCTAATAGGAGGAAGTGTAATCATGCAAGCACTAAGTAAATTTTGAAGCAAATTTTACAAAGGAAAAAGTTGGAGGCTTTAGAGTCGTAATTATATTAGAAACATTTATAATGTATAGTTTGTACAATGGTCATTTCCATTATTTTTTACTATCCTTTTGGAAATAATTTTTCTTTTTAAATTTACAAGGGTAGGATGATGTAGATGAAGCATTAGAAGATCCATAATTAAGTGTGGTAGCCTCTAACAACTTTAGTTCTTTACATTCATCTCACTTGCACATGCAAATGTTAAGAATGTATATACTTTGTCGATCCTTGTTTATAGTCAAAAAATCTAAAATAATAAACTTCAATCTAACATTCCTAATATTTGCATTGGCCAATTTCAATATTAAAAAATAGACCCAAATGGAAGATAATACTATTAAATTTCATGGGAAGAACTTAGCCAATAACTTATCATCATACACAAAATCCAAATATGTAGCACTAAAAACCTTGAATGTGTCATGGGATCTCCTTTAACATTGTGCATCTCAAATCTAGGATCCAAAAATCCAACAAAAAATGGATATGTAAAATTTTTAATAGAAATTGAATTGTGTTTGATTTTTATATGTACATGTCTTTTTTTGTTTCCATTAGGTAAGGAATCAACATTACTTTTCATCTCAACAAGCCTTTAAACATTAATGTCAAGGGTAGATAGAGGCACACTAGGATTAAGGACATGAATGAAAGTGGCAAGATGAGAAATCGAAAGTGGTGTATAAATTTGTCATGACATAATAAATGAGTGTGGAGTGACAAAGACTTGCGTAGGAATATCACAGTGAGGGGAACATGGGAAGTGTAAACAAAACTAATGAGAATTAATGTGGAGACAAGAGAACTATGTGCATCATAATAAGTAAGCATGAGATGAGATCTAGGAAAAAGGAGAGGATACATTTGGGGAGATTTGGTGGAAGGAGAAATAAACTGCATAAGATAGATAGGAGTAAAACAATAAGGAGGAATACATGAAGAAGAAGCTTGGGATAGAGGGAAAATGGCACATCACCCAAAGGGATTGTTGAGCTTATCCTTTTACCTATTTAACTTTAAGTACTTTCTTTCCACATGGCTTATTAATCAACATAGTATATGAAGGAGATCAATGTGCTTATCCTTTTACCTATTTCATCTCTTTGTGTTCCGTGTTGTTTTTAATGTTTTTAATTAGAGTGCAGATGATGTTAATATACATTTAATGATGCATTTTTTATGTTCTATAATTTTTTTGATGTTCTCAAGGCTATATAATTGAAGTTCATTTATGTTAACAACTATTAGATTAAATATTTTTATCCCCAATTATTTTCAAATGATTTTATACTTTAATCTTTGTATTCTTATTCTTTCTTTCATCGTTTCATTTAAAATTTGAACCATTTAAGGATGTTATGTTATAGATTAAAGTTGTCTTCCAATTCTTTTTAAATCAAGTTAATAGTATGAAAATATTATTGATGAGTAGATGAATTAAATTACAAGTTCTATTTTAGATTTGTATTCTTTTTATCTAGATATATTATTTACCAAAGTCTTATTGTTTTTTTAGGTGTACTGTATATATATAACATGGAAAATGTAGATCATGTTTCACCTGTGCTAGAATCTTTGTTTGCAAATACTACTAATGAGATAAAAAAATTAAGAGATTCATTAGCACAAGGTGCAAACCCAGGGATATATAGTGAACCATGCATGTTAATATTGCATAGTCTAGAAAAACTAAAAGATGAACTTGAGAGGACTAGTGCATATTCCTCAGATAGAGTGACTACTATTCTTTCTTGCATGCGGGAAGAAGTACATGGTGACATTACCCTTAAACAAATACAAGATAGTGTCACCAAAGAAGCGATAAAAGCCACTTGTTTTCATTTTATCAAAATGTCGCGTGGGTTAGGGATACAGGTCACCGGTGGCGGTATGCTATAGCTCATTTGATCTACCCACGATTTCCTAGCGAAGCACATGGTATATACCCAAACAATGACCCGAGATTCCATTGTATTTTTGTTGTGTGATTGTATCTTTGAGGGTCCATTGAGCCTCCAAAAGTTAACTACCTAGACATTCCACCATATGTTGGTCGGGGGTGTGGTAGAGAGTTCTTTGATAGAGCCCACCTATGCATTCGGCGGATAACCACCCCCAATGTTTAGGGTATTAGTTGGTGATAGGTCTCCTGCTCTCACCCCAGTTCTAGCCCCCATAGCAGATGAGGTTGTTGTTGCTTCCAAAAAGGAAGCAATTGACACTGTAGGTGACATTGCGGCTGCCACCACTAGGATATCTGATGATCGTGTAGGTCAGTATTTGATATCTAGACATTCCCGATCCACACCATTTTCAGCACAATGGACCACCATGGATCCTTATTAATCGATCGGCATCCCTACTCCTACATGTACTTTGATGCACTTACAGATATGGCACGATGACTCTTACATTGTTCGTGGCCGAGGACCCGTTGCGTATATGCCCACATTGCACGCATAATGGGATCTGTGATAGAGCATGTTAGAGATCATTTGAGGTTACAGAGGTCGCTCACTCGTGATCCCATCATCTACCACCACTAGTTCGCGATCGAATCCACCTAGAGTTCATACCAGAGTCGCATCATTGTAAGCCCACAATGTTGATTAAGGTTCATCATCACCGTGCCATCTCACCTTCATAGTCCTCTACATTCATCATTTCCGCATGACATGGGATAGATCAGATGGATGCATATTGATTCGCCGCTGATCTTTGGTCCATATGGTGGAGGCTTAATGTTTCGTGAGGACTTTAGGTCATCCGGATAACGTGATGATGTGCATGTATGTGCATGTGCATGTTTCAATTTTTTCATTATTTTTTTAAATTTCTTTTTAACTAGATATTCATTTACTGATATATATGTGTGTATATATATTGTTATAGGGTGATTAGGCACCGCGAGTCACTCCTAGCCTCGGGTCCGCATTGTGTGCATGATCGATGTGACTCTGTGGATGAATCTGCTATCAGTGGACATGTGAGTTTTCATTAAATATATATTTATGTCATATGCATAGATAAATACAAGTTATAGATTGATATTTTAAAATACAAGTTCATTTAAAAATAACTTTCATGTACCCTATTTAATAAAAATTATATGTATTTAACACATCTTGTACAATTTTATTTTGTGTCTTCTCAAAGACATCCATCGTGAGCAGACTGCTCTCATTCAGATGGCCATTCGTCTAAGAGTAGACATTCTTATTAGGCCATGCATTCTAGATTTATGATCTTTATCACATGTGTATTTGATTATATATGATGATCTTTAAAATAGTATTTGATATTTGATGATCTCTTACACTTGCTTATATGATCTAGACATACATTTGCTTGTTTTTTGATCTTTAGTATTCGACATTAGATGATCTTTGATTTACATTTTGCTTTTATGATATATGTACATATATTTTCTTATATGATATATACATATATTTGTCGCTTTGCTTATAATATGTGTTATGTTTATATTCTTTTACATATATGTACATGTGTTTGCTTATGGTTTAAACATGTTTACACATAATATATGTATGCGATTGCTTTAAATATTCAATATTGTTTTCTTTTTTTATGACCTCTTACAACTTACATTTCCTTATATTCAATATACATTTGATCTCTAGTACAATTTTAGGGAAAATCAATGCCATTTTATAATTAAGTTCATTCATGTTGATCATAATAAATATTTTTTAAAAAATGACTTAAGCAACATGAACCATTGAGTTGAGAACAAGATATAATCTTTTTGACAAGTAACTTGAAATTCAATTCAAATTATATCGAGCTATTATACGTTTCTTACAAGTAACTTGAAATTCAATTCAAATGTTTAATTAAGAAAATTTAATTCAAATTATACGGTCTCTATTATACATTTTCGACAACTAACTTGAAATTAAATTCAAATATAATTAAGAAAATTCAATTCAAATTATACCTCTAATATTTGTACATTTTTTGACACTTTACCAAAATTCTAAAATTACTAGATATGTTGTGCATACCTATGAATTAAATAACAACAAACTCCATAATGAAATAACTTGTTTGTTTAGTACTTGATTCATTTAAACTAGAGGATCTAGTTATTCCATGTACACTTGAATAATTTTGATTCACTTGGAGCACAGATTTTTGAGAAGTTTTTGCACATTTATCAAGGAGGCAAATATTGGAGCTGGACAACTTTTCATTTTTATCATTCAAGGAAAATTTTGGAGGATAATTTAACTAAGTTGGTAGAGGACTTGTTTAGAGTCATATTTAAGTTGAAGAAGAAAATGGGGCAACAAAGGAAAAGAAAAAATGCATCTCAACGAAAATTGTCAAAAGAAGAACAAAAGAGGCGTGATCAAAACTTGGAAAATTATCATAGAAAGAAACAAGGTGCATGCTTGTTTCTTCTCTCTCTCACTCTCAAGTGTGTGTTTAGTACTCTTACCTTGAAGGTTTCTAACCATCATTGCACTTAAATGACTATAAATAATTTTAAATATCCTCAAGTCATCTTGGTCATTCAAGTTGCAATGTTTATATGATCCTTGACTCCAATTCCTTAAGCCAATTCTTTTTGTTTCAATATTTATAGTGTTTTGTGTCTTTCATTTTTTATTTTCATCACTTCAATGTTCTCCAATTATTTTTATGTTTTATGCTCTAGGGATTCCTCAAGCAGCAGTTGAGCCAAATCTAGATATTGGATCAAATGAATCTGTTGACAAACAGATGGACCTTGAAGTTAGGGAGGAGACCCAAGTTCAGACAATGCTTGTTGGAGAGGGGTCAAGATCACTTCCTTCTACTGGTATGAATGAGCATATAAAAATAGCACAAACTTCTCTCACTTATAGCTCATCATGTTTTATCAATTTGTTTGTTTGCATACATAAACTTCACTTATATATTTAACATCATCTCTCACTTTTGTTTGAAAAATATTTTGTGACACATGTAGAAGTAGCTCAACAAAGTAGAAGTTTTCATGTTTCAAGTTTGTTGCAATGCATATTGGACTTAAAGAATCCCAAGAATGTCCCGAAGATATGGAGGAGGCAAGTTGAAACAATGGCGTTGGAGGAGCCTGATCACTTCCTCTGCACCTGTATGGATGAGCATATATAAACTAGCTGAGAGGGTAAAACAAATTTCATAGAAATTTAGATCATTTACTTGAAATGGATATGGAGAAACTCAAATATTATGCCAACCAGCCTTATAATAAGAGAAAGAGGTCAATGACTAAATCTGTAAATGGAATGATCAATCATCATTTCAATCATCTTGATACATTTGAGAAAACCCAATTGTTATCATGTTTACTTCTTCGTGATGAGTTGAAAGAGTCATTACAATTGTTGGGTGTGCATTCATCATCAAATAAGAAGAAACACATGGGATTACAAAAGGATATTGTTCAAAATGTTAAAAAGGGTTTAGATTCCATTGGGAAAGGATCTCGAACTGTGGATAAGGCCACTACAAGAAGGGTGATGTTGACATCTATCGTACATCAAGATATAGCAAGAAAGAAAAATGACACTTCAACCTGAAATTGGTTATAGTAGAGTCACTATAAAATATAAGTTGTTAGTTTTGGATGGAGAGCTAGAAGGAAATTGGGCAATGTAGAGCCCCCGCTCGACAGATTGAAGATGTTAAAGTTGTAACTTGGTCTCAAGTTTTTGGCATGATCGCATCTGGCCCATCATCAAATACTAGAGATGTCATGAGATACGTGATTGGACCCAGATTTATGAAAAATCATATCAAACATCTGCTAGACATAACACAATTTGAGATGTATATGAACTTTTGTAATGCATATCCTCATATAAATATTGGGAAAACAATGTTTCAAAGGTTAAAGCCATATTATGTGAAGATAAACAAGTTTTTTGAAACTTGTTGTTGTCGTTATCATATTGAATTTGATCTCTACTATTAGGTGTTTCAAAAGATGAGAGAAGAAATATGTGGGTTTCAAAATGCACCTCCTAAATAGGAAAGTTTGTTCATAAATTCTATATTATGTGATCATGAAAATGGACCTCAAATAAACTGCATAAAAGGAATTTGTGAGACATGTGGAAATTTGGCTAAATTTCCTTCAAGAATTGAGGATACTCACCTAACAAAGATAGTAAATTGCAAGAGGTAAGTATTATTTTAGAGAGTTTATTTGTTTCAATTTCTCATAGATCAAGTTATTTGGATTCTCTTTGATGTAATGGGCGTTTCATTGATCAAGTGTGGTTTATTAGTTATTCACATATTTTACTAACACAGTACAAAAAGTAAAAGTTGCAAACAAATTTTGGGGAAAATAACCACAAGGTTGATCTATGAAGAGGAGATTCCCCATTGAAAATTTATGGAATACGTACCTATATGACCATACATACATCATTCATTTTTTGCTAAGGGTGTTACCAACAATTCCAAACATTGAGAGATACTTTCCCACATGGAATGGGGCGCTTATATCAAGAGTCGACTTTGCAGTAAAATTACCCTTTGTACATCAAAAGGATTCAATCAGTATTACTTTTCAAAGCGTGAACAAATATTATGGTTCATGTGTTATCACGCAATAACTGTGAATTGGATTATGCTGAGAGTATAGATGAAGAACTTGTTAAAAAAGAATATCACTTTTATATTAGTTGATGATAGAGCATGACACACTTTTTTGTCCAAATTGTTTCGGCAATATTTTTTATAACTGAGAAGCTAGGGGTGTCAAATTTGAAAAATCATTTTGTATGGTCGATGGATGTGCTGCACAATTCAAATCTTCACGACCATTCTATGCACTTTATAGATATCATAAAATCTACAAAATACCACATGTTTGGAGTTTTTTTGAGAGGGCATGGAAAGGGTGAGCATGATGGAGCAGGAGCTTGCATCAAACGAGCTTTAAGAAAGCATCAAATGAGTTATCCAGAAGATCATCTAGACAATGCACATGATGTTTTTGAATGGTGCAAGAAACACTTTGCATCAAATGTGGTTGGCACATCTTCAAGAACAAACTGACACATTCCACATAGTGTTTTGGGATATATCGGGTATGTATAAATTACATTAAATCAAAAATTTGAATTTATTTAAATTTAATATATATATATATATATACATATTTGTTCACATAAGTTTTTTGTTGTACATATGTATCTAGGCGTGGATAGAAGATCGATGCATGGATGCAAGAGGGTAGAAAAAACAAGATCTTTGCATTGTGTTAGAGTTCAGATAATTGCCATCGATGGATATTAGAAACAAGGGATTACTCTTGTTTTTGCACTGAGTGCATTGAGGGAAACTCTGATTATGCATGCAACAATCAAGAACTTGGATATGTTGCTAAATGGGATACAATGCCACCACTTGTTTCAGAACATATGATGAAGACGGAGGAAGAAAGATTTGAAGACATTCCTTTGATTTCAATCTGATTATGACCATATTTTGTGATTGGTTAGAAAGGTACACGCAAGTTTTTAATTTAAGTTTTATTATATATATCTAGTTAATCTATCTTTTAGAGACAAATTTATAATTTTTTAGATTTTTTTTGTGTAAATTGGTGATAGGAGATGTTTTGTACTACAGCGTGAGTCTCTAAACATTGAAGGTGTTAGCTATTAAGGTGCTGTACGAAGAGAGGAATAGCTAACCTAACCAAAACAAGTGATGGAATGTTATTTTCCCATAGGTGAGTTTTCTGAATTTAAAATTTTATATATGTAATATTTGTATTCACATGTGCACATTACATTATAAACATTAACATATTGTACAAACCTTGTGCACTTAAAATATTGCACACACGCTCATAAAAAATGCACTAGTTCATGTTTACCATGCGTGTCTCATGTAGTGTACAAGGGACATATCTAAAGCAAGTCAAATTTGTTCAACATGGGATTCATTTTGTTGACTATCAACCCGATAACAAGGTATATCAATATAGTCACTTAATAATTGCTGCCAGTCTACATCTCCATGCAGTTCCACATGCACGTGGCCGAAGAAAATGGAGACTAGATAGTGATGATCACCAAAAATTCTACATGTTATTGAAGAGCGTGTTGAACCAAAATCTTTGACTTAGATTATATCCATGGTTTTCAAGTTCACTTGTAACCCTATACATGTTCAAATGAGAACTTGTAGTAACTTGTACATAGTTGTAAATCATTTTGTGTAAATTACAATTATATGTACATATTTGTTCAATGGAAAATTCTTAAGTTCAAGAGTGTTTGATAGCATCATCTCTCACTTTTTTTGGTTGCATGTAAACCCATATTATATGCTTTCAATCCTTATTTGAAACGTAGTGATTTTTTTTAAAATCATTTTGCCTAAATTAAAATTATATACAACTTATATTTGTTTCATGGAATTCTTAAGTTCAAGAATTATATACACCCTATACAACTTATATAATTTGTTCCATGGTGTTCCATGGGAAACTATGTAAATTTTAAAATTAAGTATTATATAATTATAAAATTGGTATGCACATTAATAAAACATAAATGAATACAGCTTATAAGATCTCTCTCCCTCTCTCTCTCAGGTCTCTCCCTCCTGCCCCTCTCCTCTCTCCCATCTACCCTTAACCCTTAAACCCTGCCCTTTATCTCTCTCCCTCCCCATCTCTCTCAAGTCTCTCCCCTCCTTACCCCCTCTCTCTGGCCTCTACCCTTGATCTTGTTATCCTCCAGATCATCCCTTCCATTCCTTTATCTCCACCCCCCTCTCCAGTCTCACCCCCCTCCTTCCATGTTCCCTTCCATGTCCTCCCCCCCTCTCAGATCTCCCTCTTCCATTCCTTCATCTCTCCCCCTCTCCGTCTCCCCTTCCCCTCCCTCTTCCTTCCTTTATCTCTCCTCCCCCTCTATCAGTCTCTCCCTACCCCCTCTTTCCTCTCCCTCTGCCATCCAGCCTTAAGAGCCCTGCCACAGCTAGGTCTCTCCATCTCTCCTCTCTCCCTCCACCCCTCTTCCCTTCCATGTCTATCTCCCCTCTCTCCGGTCTCCCTCCCTCTCCCCTCTACCCTTAACCCTTGTACACCCCCTACCCTTTATCTCTCTCCCACTCCCCCCTCTCTCTCTAAAAAGTCTATCCCTCCTACCCACTCTCCCTCTCGAACTCCTCTACCCTTAACCCTTAAACCCTAGGACCCCCTAGCCTTTATCTCTCTCCCACTGCCCCCCTCTCTCTCTGAAGTATCTCCCTCCTAGCAAGGATTAAATTTGATGGTCAAATTTACCTGTCAACAAATTTTTTAATTACGGTTATCTATTCAAGGGTGACCTTAAAACATTATGATATACCTTAGTGTATGTAAAATTATATATAAATCAAACATATATATCATTATAATTCTATATAAATTTTGACAGTTTATCCAAAATATCTCCTTTTACAATCTTCTTAAAATTTTGATTATATTCTATAGCAAAAATCTTTAAATACGGTCATATGGCCATCAAATTTAAGCCTTCCCGCCTACCCCCACTCCCTCCATATCTTTCTCTTAAGTTATGATTTAAAAAGAATATAAATAATATTTATATTAATATTAAAAACAAGGTGTTCAACTGAACATATTTAGAATGTTCGATCAAACCCATTTAAATTCATTTTTTTATTCCATGTGTGGTTGGTTCGGTCAAACCCTGGTTTAACCGAACATTTCTATTTTCTTCGACTGAACACTTGTTCAGCCGAACCCATCTTTTTTCATCCTTGCTTCCTAAGGCACTAGAATTGCTGAAAATTTTGCACTTCGAAGCTCGATTTGAGAATGAAAATGGAGGAGATCTCAAAAACCCAACTAGTATTGGGTTCCCCTCAAAACGAGCTATCCAATGAATATAATTTTAGTATGTTTTGATTATATTATCTATCTGTTTTTTAAGTTTTATTAAATATAGATTTTTCACTGAAAACAAAACTCTCTGTTCTGTAGAAGTGGAAAAATAGAATATTATCAAAAAATTAAAAATTAAAAATATGAGTGCACCAGATATTGGAGTCCTTGATCCAACAAAAAAAATAAAAAAATTGATACATACAGTAAAAGTTATGCGTTATACGGTCGTGTTATGTCTAAATTGTAATTGATTTGACTTTGAAACTTGATTAAAGAAAAAATATTCAATAAAAAACTATCTAACCAAGTAGAAGCACTAGATATAGGAGTTAGAAATCTAAATTTGAAAGAATTGGAATTTTATCTTTTAAGGAAAAAAAAGTTGTGTTATACGATGTGCATCACTTTTTAAAAATGCTATTTTTTGAAAAAAACCAATTTTCGTGGGAGATGGAAAAAGAAGTGCAATCTAATTCCAAAAAATTGAAAAAAATATTTTGAGAATCTACAGAAAAATATGACAAGACTCTAGTTTGCATCATCTTCAAATTCCTTACGGTTTAATCGCTATAGGTGCCCAAATGTGGAGATTGTGTTAAAAAAAAAATATCAGTGTCCAGTTTGCCCAAAAATTGTAAACCACTATTGTGGGATCACCCCTTTGAAATTTATAAAAGTCCTCTTTGTGAGAAATTGTCTATGATTTTAGAGGGGTTGCATGTGAGGTGAGGATGGGTATCTAAAACTCCTACCTAAAGGATTTGTTATTTCCTTTCTTCCTATGTGGACGATTTATATTTTCATTTCTAATTGTTCTCTGAGAAAGTCATCATCATCCATATAGGGTATTGAGTTACTTATTGTCAACAGAGCTACCATCAAGAATATCATAGCATATGATAAAATGTGAACAAGACTATTATTGATATTGTTGCCTCTTAACCAATTGCAGACGCAGTCTATGGGAATCATGATTAATTAAGGAAGGTCATTAGTGATTGGTGAATATGTGGAATCAGAGCCGTCAAAGGTGATAGGGCATCCCACAATATTTAGAATATAAAATCTCTAATTAATGTTGATGTCATAGTGATGTATTTATTTCTGGTCATGGAAACTTAAAGCTTTGGCTGGTCATTTACTCTGACTCTTATTGTGCAGATCTTTAGCTAGTATGCAACCCTTCTTGAGAATCAATTACTACAAAAGGGCGGCTTTTCATTTAATTATTTCTACATTTAAATTTGAAATATCAACCTGTTCACTGACATAAAAATTTATATCATTCACAGTAGAACATAAATTTTCCATGATGACAACTATTATATAGTATTGTGAATTCAAAGTTAAAAGACTCTTTTCACATGCATTTATGATTCTTGGGGCAATGGTCACTGCCAATGAATAGCTTGTTGTAAGACCCTGTTTCACATGTGATTAATGCTAAGCCTAATTTGTGATATGATTTTCTTAAATTGATGATTAGATATATTGCGGATGATAAATAAGGTGATCTTTTGGCAAAATCCTGTAATTTCATTTTGGCATTATGTCCTATTGTCACTACCATGAAGGTGGAATACACTAGTATACTATGGAATGCAGATTGAAATTTAAATGGATTATTATATGGTTAAAGTTTAGAATATTCAGCTAATAGATTAATGTGATATACAATGTTACTTATGATCATGTTGGTAATGTGCAGGAAGGCAACGGTGTTAGCATGAGAAGGGAGGACCATCGAGAGCAAATCAAAAGACATCTTCTTGAGGATATAAAGTTAATATGTTGATAGATTAAGAGGTGAAGGTTGATATTAAAAGGTATTTTGGTTTGTGAGAATATTTAATTATGTGGGTTAGGGGTTGGGAACCCTTACCCAAGTGTGAAACTCGGATGGATCTTTAAGTGGGTCTTTAAAGAGGGTTGTTGGTCAATTTACTTGGTTGGGATACAAAAATAAACCCCCTAGGGTCTATACCTTAGTGGTAGGGGTCAAGTGGGCATGCAATAGGGTCCCAAGGACATGATTTGACTCCTGAAAAGTCCTCATAATGAAGAGTGACGAATTTTGAGGAGAGGATGGGGGGGTGAAAAGATTTGGGGTTGTCCAAGTGCATGTTGCCTCTTTAATGAGAAAAGACTCTCATTGAAGAAGGGAGGTACACTCCACACCTCCCCATTCAAAAGGTTGCAAGTTGAAACTCCTATATAGTTGGAGAGGAAGAATGAGTAGGGTGTTACCCACTTCTCCTTATGGAGAACTATAGTTGAGATAGAGGGAATGATAAGAAGGAAGGAGAGTGAGCAAGATGGCTTTGTTGGAGAGGCAAGAAGGGTAGAAGAGTCCAACCTCTCATCTAATGAAAAGAGAAAAGTTTTCCCTTTTTTTTTTCATTTCTCATTGATTAATTGTTGTAAGAAGATAGTATGTTTGTAGGGATATTCATTGAGCATGGTGAGTGGAGAACTTAGATGTTATGTTATCTTTTACTCTTTTGTAAAATCTTGAGAAGACTCCATTTATCATCTTGGGGTTAATAAATTTCTTGCTCGGGGGTATGGCTAGAGCCCATGAGGCTCCATGACGCCATTACGGTAGGGTGGAGAGCAAGCCTTATTTAGTTGTATGTCAATCAATGTATTCTTTCAATATGATGTAGTATGGAGAGTTATTGTTTGTTGTAACATGAAAAGAAATGAGAAAAGAGAAAGTCTACATTCTTTGGTATGGTATCCATTTCATTTAGAGTAATGGGTGATAATGAAAGTTTAGTATATTGTAAGGAATCTTGAAAATGAAAATCCCAGTTGCTTGTACTAAATCCTTTTATTTATGAAATGAATTTTGTATAATGGAGGTAGAAACCCTTTTGTTATGAAAGAATGAAGGAAACGAGAAAAAAAGAGATTGAGGTTCTCATGTTTATCATTTCGAAGGTATTATAGAAGAATAAAATGTTGGTAATAGATATAACTAAGACTGTAACATGAAGGAATGAAGGTACTCATTTTAGTATTGTAATAAAAAAAAGTTTATTAAATTTTATAGCGAATATTGAATTAGAAAAGTCACATAAAAAAAATTATTGGTGATTGGTTAAATTTCTAAGTCATAGGGAAAATTAGCAAATCTAGTGAGCCAACCTTTAAGGTTCTTTTGAAAAAAGATAAAAGCTAAAATTAGTGGGAGAATTAAAAACTATGTTAGAATGTACAGGTCAAATGCATCTATATCATCTTTAACTAATGGAAAACATAATATAGTTTTATACCACAAATGTTGTATTCAATCTATCTTGCATTAATATAATGTATGTATATAAATAAGAAACAAGAAAATAAATAAATAAACTAGAGTATGAGTTAAACATCTGGTGGAGTGATGTGCTGGGAGTAACCACCACACCAGCTGACTTATCTCACCTACTTGACCAACAAATTCAAACTTATTTAATTATGAGAACTTAAGTCTTGGCATTAAATGAACGGATCTGCTTGTAATTCTAATGGTTGCTAATTCACTTCCCATGGGGATGAAACAAATTCCTCTATTATCTAATGGGTCTCTAAATGGAACTTGCAATTGAGAAGAATCTCTGGTCAATCATGATTCAATGGATTCCCAAACCATTCGAACGCAGGTCAGAAGGACGCTGGTAACGGTAGGGGGTAAAGTGTAGAAGAGCAGCTCTACAGCCATGTCCCTTCCAAGAGAGCAATGGTAACTTCTGTGGAGGCCACGACTTCTGGGGTTGATCAGATCCTTCACATATGGGAATCACCCACTCTCCTCAACCTGCCATGTCTTGAAAACGTCAATTAGATGCACCACTTAAGTACTGAGAAAACCAAAAAAAAGCACTAAAATGAAATTTGAGCAAGATCCTTAAGAATATAATTACTTTGTATTGGTATTTATATGTCTTGAATTCAACGTTGAATAGGACTAAAAAAAAAAGACAACATGTTGTTTTGAACACAAAAAAAATAATAGCTACTCTATATGGAATGAAAATGTATTGAGCATAGCTTAGATTAAAAATAAATTAAACCCTTAATCTTCAACTCTAGTCGCACAACTCAAGACTCTACACAGGTTGAGTTACACTATCAATGATGTCTGGTAACAAATAATGGCCAAAGTCTATAGGGAATATATCATGAAATCCTATTAAAGCAGATTTACTGTTCTTTTTGAAAAGAGCAAAAAAAAAAAAAACACAAAAGAACCAAAACCACTCGCGCTCCAACTACTACTTCAATCCATTCCTTGTAAGCTATGGACATATCACTCTTTTGGACAAGAATAATAAGTTGAGTAAGCTCAGACAAGGGTTAGGTAGGCTAGTTGTGGTCCTGAGTCTTTGTGCAAGGAGGCGTGTTTAGGGCACCAAGATAAAGAAAAAGAGAGAGAAGATTGTGTAGCGGAGCATTAATGTCACCTACCTGTGTTGACCGAGCTATTCTCCTATGAACTCGAGATAAGAAAACTGCAATTTTCCCATGGTGATAATTGTGATATGGGGATGGCAGTTAGGCGTAGGTGAGGATAATTTAGACGTGAGTCAAGCGCCATCATTAATGGCTAGCCAGTGATCTGTTAGTTTGTCCTTGGCATCGATTCCTTTCCAGTATGGCCCTGACACCATTTTTATTTAGAATAATGGCCATGCTGCTATTAATGTAGCTCAACATAAATTTTGAAACCAAGTCCATTCGTTGGAGGTTAGGTCGTAATTATTAACAGCCCATCTCTCATCAAAATATCAGTATTAAATGAGTTAACCTTATGTGAGATGTTGGTGATGGCAACTAAATCACCACCTGCCTCAGCAACATCCTTGAAACCCATAGTGTATGCGTGAGCTAATAATCTCAGCCCAAAGGATATCACATATTTCTCTTCTGGTGATTACAAAAAAATGTTGGCATTGTAATTTCCCATTATTCATAGGTGCCACTTTATTACTGCTTGAGTTGTAATGTCCAATTGGTTAAAGTGATGGGCCCATGCAGGTTACATTCTATGTCAGTATTTCTTTAGTCACCTTCTTAGTGGTTGGCATGGATTGTTGTGGTCTATTAAATGATCCCCATACCTGCTAGATGTAGTTCACTACTTCTGCCTGACCTCATACCAGTTTGAGTATGATAGATGCTATAGTCAAAATCTTGGGCAATCATTGTGCATTTTCTTCATCACTATTGTTCTGGAGGGTGTCGTATAGTTTTGATACATTGTTGCTTGAGTAAATGTATGATATATAATGTGCTTGAGTAAAGAATTGTCAAATGGTTAATTAAAGGTGACAAAAAATATAGGAATGTAAATATTATTCAAATGGTTAATTGAAGGTAACCAAAAAAATAGGGATGTAAATATTATTCAATAAGATGGATGCTAAAGGAACATTAATTGATAGTAAATATTAAAAAAAATTACTCCACATTGGTAACATAGAAATAATTAAAATAAAAAGGATTAAAAAAAGGATATCACATTTATGGTATCGATGACAATAGATTGCACAGTAAATAGATTAGTAAATTACCATATAGTTATTGTTTCCCTAATGATTGAAATATCAAATCCCTTGCTGCGTTACTCAGTGTAGTTTGGGCAGAGTGAATTATTCACTGCAGTTTATAAGTTAAAGAAACTTACTTTTCTGTAGTTGGAGTTTACTTTTTAAATAAAATCATTTCAGTATAGGAGGATTTGGGCCACCGTAAATCTTTGAAAAGTGAATATGTTTATTATTGTATTAAATTTGATACAATAGTTTTTTTTTAGGAATAGTAAAAATTGTGGTAAATGTTATCAATGTTAGAACACTTTAATCCATTATCGTTTAATTATATTTCGTACATTTATATTACCTAAGAAAAAAAAAAAGTAAATCCATTTCTTCTCCCTAAAAAAAAGTGGAGGGAATTTAGTGATTTAAAATAACTAAAAGTTATTATTAACTTTAATTTTTATAAGGAAAAGAGAATCGTGAGAATTAGCTTTAAGGAATAATTTACATTTATATATAATAATTATTACTTATTAACTATTTATTTCTTAATATTTTGTTTATAAGTCATAGGGTAAATAAAATATGTTATTTAATTATAGTTCTTCTAGAAAATAAAATATAATAAGGAATCTAGATAATTTATTATATTTATGCAAATTAATAGTTATAAGAAATAATAATTTATTATTTGAATATATGTAGAATTGTTTAAGTAAAATACGTAAGTTAAATAGTCATTATTGTAATAATAAGAGAATTCAATAGATGATATTAACACCAATCAACTAATAGCAATATGTCCAAATATATACGTCTTTTAATATTGTGTGTTGTTGATCAAGATAAAATACCAAAGGGAATACCAATTGTAAACCTAGTGTTTAGAGTCATTATTTAATTCTTATAATGAGTGAAATTTGTTTATCATGTGTGGTTCTAGATAGTTAAACACAATATGTATGCATTAAGGTTTTAAGAAAAAAAATGGTGTGTTTTTATGACGAAAATTATGGGCATGACACTTGTGTTTTAGTATGCATTTATGTGGCACTAGTTAAAACATTTATTTTGTCTCACATTTGAGCATACAGTGTAGAGGGAAATCATAGTGGAGAAATTTTTTCAAATGGTGGGATCAAAATTCAATTACAATGTGAATCTCTAACTATTTGATTGCATTTAATCTGGTTGTAATTTGTATGGTTGTGTTGTCTCATTAGTTTACCTCCATTACACAGTCAATATTAAATTCTCCTTCAAATTTTAAACTACAATATTAAATGTGAATTGTAAAAAAAAAATTCAGTAAAGGTGAATTGTATTTTAATGTTACATCTTTCACATGATTTGTGTCATTGTATTCATTAATGGCTTGCCTACACACATGCTGACCTAATCATACTTAGGAATTCATTGATGCATGACTCATTGACATAGGCTAGATATTTTCTAGATATTTACCTGATATTTAGCCTTCCTGATATTTTGTCCAGCTCTTGGATATTTCTCCTTTATAAAGAGACCCTTGACTGTTTAATAACAAGAGGAGTTTTGCATTCTATGTGCTTTTTTTTTGTCTTTGTGATCTGTAGATTCTTTCATGGTATTAGAGCCTTTCATAGATAGATTCAAGTTAGGAGAAAATGCATCTTTCCTCTGCCATGATTTAGCACAAAGAGCGGTATGATTGTGTGTTGAGAGGACGGAGTTTTCCCTATGAAGAGATGGACTGAATATATGCTTGAAAGGAGGCATCAAAAGGCCAATTCACTGGTAGAGGACCTGCAAGTCCTCATTTTTGCTAAGAGGTCCAAAGACATGTTTCTCTACTCTTTTTCACCTATTCAAAGGTGTTGCTAGTGAAAGGTGAATTCTCCTTGCTGTGAACTTTGGAAAGGAATAAACACCCTTCACAAACTATCGCCTCTACTCAGCATTCCACCACACTAACTCGCTGGCTTGGGAGAGATAAATAAAAGTGATTTATTGTTTTGAAGTGCCTGTTTCAGTCTCCCTGAGGTGAGTCTAGCTAGATCCCCCTTTGCGTATAGTTCTCCCTGATAGCCCATCTCTGCCCTAGCCGACGCAGCAAAGAGGGGCATGTTGAGTGGAAGGCGTTCTTTTTTAAGAGACAGACTATTGTTGACCCCCACTATGGGACGTTTGATTTTGGACCATGACTCTTGCTTTCTATCAAGACAGAGGGAGGAACAACGACTCCACAGACCTCCTCTTCATTGGCAGGCAGCTTCTGTATAGGCATGATTGGCATTCAAGAGGCCAACACATTAAGATAAGGTATCTCATTTTGTTGACCCAGTGAAAGGCTGATTGAGTTGTGGCATAAGGGAGGATGAATCTTCACATCTCACAGGTGCCTCTATTCACCCTCAATGCACTCGCCCTCAATGGGCCTGCTACAACATTTTCTCCATTTTTCCCCTGCATCCTCTTTGGGTATTATGCCTTAAATTCAGGCTCTTTAAACTTTTTTTTAGCAAAAAGCATTTATATTTTTTATATAAATGTTATCATAGGAATTTTTGTAAATTTTCTACATAATGCACTAAAGAAATAAGGAAAATGTTAAGTGGGTCTTTACAATTTGGGGGAAATTACAATGAAGAAAATTATTTTTTTATAAACCCTTGTTTCTTCTAATTGTAAAACGTACTAACTTATAAAGTGCCAAAACTGGGGGGTCATTTAATCTGGAGGGGTTCTTTATGTGTTGATTTTATATTGTCTTAAGGACTTAACCTACTTGTAATCATGGGATATAAAATTCATTCTTCTGTAATCAAGCTAAACAAGGGAAACTATAAGTCTCGGTGTGAAGGCATCCTAAAACATCTTAGGTATCACAATCTTCTACCCCATTTGTATGGACTTATCCCTGAACCTACTAATCAATTTCATAAGGATAAATGGGTCAATAAAAATGATCATATTGTTGGATTAATCAACTTACATATACCACATGACACTTTGATTGTCATCATGGATATTGTGGGTCCACATGCTTTATGGATCAAACTTTGGGAGATGTATGGAGACTCAAATGTTTCTCCATTCCCACATGATCTTGCAATGATCACAAATGATATCCCACATCATGAAGAATGTCATGTTGACATAGTGGAAGTCATCATTCCACCTCCAATTGTTGCTTCATCAGTTTACACAATTTCTTCTTTGAAAGCTTTGAGTACTTCTTTGCAGTTGGATCACATTAGTCTTCCTAGCATTACTAATTGGGACACAATCCTACTTGACATTTCTTGTCTATTTGTAGAGTCTTGCATTGCTGACTTGGAAGCACACATTGAGGAAATAAATATTTTATTTGACAATAGTTTCGATGAAGCTGCATCACCATTGGTCTCTTTTGATATTCACACTCTACATCTGTCTTCACATGGTTCTGGATTTTCATCATCTTCACCTATTAGGCATGCACCTGATTTGATTATGACATCCTTTGACATCGACATGGGAACACATGAGCACACTTTGAATACATCATGGGCACCTTCATCATCATTCTTGGATGAGCATCAACTCTATTTAAGATCATACATACATCTTCTCACATGGGAAGATATCTTGCATCTTCAGTTGGTTTCATTTCTTCCCAAGGGAAGGAACATTGTGAAACGTTCTTGGAACTATATCTGCATCCTCTGTCAACTATCCAACTTTAATGTAGTAGGACATGTATTATGGGGGGGTCTCATAGACCTTCTATTATTTTCTCTCTTATGGAGGAAATCATATATTGTACTTAGTGAAAGAAGTAGTACTTCTTCACATGTATAATTTTCATGCATCTTTTCTCTCTTTTGGAGGGTAGTTTTTCCCACATGGTTTTCTACTTTTCTCCACTTCATGAGAGATCACTTTGTGGATGGGTACCTAACATGGCTAGTAGCTAGGACCCATTTTATCGATGCCCTCCTAAGTTATGCTTAAGGGGGGGTGTCAGTGTATTTGTTAATGGCTTTCCTACACACATGTTGACCTAATCCTACTTAGGCATTCATTGATGCATGACTCATTGACATAGACTAGAATTTTTCTAGATATTTACCTAATATTTAGCCTTCCTAATATTTTGTCTAGCTCTTGGATATTTCTCCTTTATAAAGAGACCCTTGACTGTTTAATAACAAGAGGATTTTTTCATTCTATGTGCTTGTTTTATATCTTTGTGATCTGTAGATTCTTTCAATTTGAATTCAAATTCTATTTCAGGAATGCTAAAATCTATCTTTATTTGAGGAATTAGGTTTTGGTTTTAATGTTGAAAATTTTAAATGATTTCTTGAAATAAATCTCATTTCTAAGATTTTAACTTTGTACTATTCGCAGGGTTTGCTTAAAGAATCGATGGCATTGGAATCAAAGAACACAAATAGATTTGAGTTGGAAAGTTGAGCATTGAACTTGAATTTTGACAAAGAATTTTTAAATTCTTATCATAATAAACCTAGGGCTTCCATTTTCTACTTTTTTTTTATATTTTAGGATAATTGACTTCCGTTTTGGGGTTTGAAATTAACCATTGATTTGATGTCTTCAAGTTGGGCTAAAATTGAGCATACAAACTTATTAGACATTTCTTTTTGGGATAAGAATTGAATAAAACAACTTCAAACATTTGATTTGGTGCTATAAAAGGAATTCACTTTTTTTTTATGGATTTAAAATAAAAATGTGTTTCTTTGTTTTGTAATCACTTACTCAAAGTAATACCATCAAAAGGACGTATGCACTTCTCTCACGTCTCACGATGATCTTGAGAATCAAAAGGCCTTTGGTGGTCTTAAGTTGGGTAAAGTAATTACCTCCACATTTCATTTTGGGATTAAAATTGAACAAAACATCTTATGAGTGTTAGTGGAACATGTTGCCTGTGTTCTCCCTTTATTTCTAAATGAAGGTTGATTGAACTATGAATATGTTTTCTTGATTTTGTTTATCTTAGAGGGTTTTCCTTGGGGAAAAAGTACTCACCCAAGGGAACGACCCAACTGGTAACACACTAAAGCCAAGTGTATTTCTAGCTAGGATATAAAAATGGGTAATGGAATAAAGGTCAGTATCACATGGTTGGTCTCAATGAGAAGCGAAGCAATGGTCTCTCATTGTATGGGTCAATCTCCATGAATGGAAAGTCTGAATTAAAACCCTTGTGTAGAAAGACAAAAATCCTAATCTATTTATTGATGCAAGAATGGTCGTTTTGAAGCCACCCCACACTTTTATGGCTTTTAGTAGAGATGGAAAGTATGCCATGGGAGATTCATTGGTACTAATGCTTGGATGAATTGAGAAGCGAGTGCACTATAAGGGGAAGCCTGTGTGGTCAAGCATCTAACCATCTGCTGGAAGTAAGCGTAGTTGGACTTCTCCAAGTGGGGACTCAACAAATACAATATTTCATAGCCATAGGGTTGGACTTGTTATTGGTTACAAAACACTTTTCTTTATTATAAACATTGGGAAAACAAACATTCAACATGAGCATAAAATCTCAAACCCTTTAGGAGAAGCAAATATCCTTGAACGAATTCGCATGCTATTGCTTGCCCTTGGGATTCTAATCCTTAGAGGCTTCTAAGCATTTGTATTTCATCTCAATTTTCTCCTACTAAGGTCAACATTAGGAAACTTTTTTCTTGATTTTCTACATTTCCACATAATGGATTTTGTGGGATGAAAGAGAATTAGGACATTGGACATCTAGTTTCAAAAGCTAATCAAGAAAGTGTTTGTGATAAAAACAATCTATTAAGCAAATATTAAAACAATTGAACCCCACACAAGTGCTTCTTATCTTTGTCTTATGGTTTTCCATGCAAAATTGGTCTTTTGGTTTGAACTACTCTTAGAGAAAAGCATGTTCTTCAATATCTTGGTATAGTAAACAATTCCTTCCTAGGTTCATTTAGGATCAAAATCAAACACTTCATCCAACCCAAAAATTTATCATCTCCATCTCAAAAACAACTTTAGAGCTTTGAAAACATCATTTCAAACTTGGGTAAATCATCCTTAAACCAAATCAAAATCATCTGTTTAGTTAGGTGTGTGTTGATGAATCCTTCCTCACACACTTAGTTGAATCATCACTTCTTTGAACAAGTTTATCCTAACATAACATCTAACATATTAGGGTTTATGAGTCCATTAGTCAAATAAAATCAATCTAATCAAAATCAAACCCTAAAGTCTAGCATTGATCCAAAGTTCCTAAAAGTTCAAACACCCATATCATTGAACCCTTTCATCCTTCATCTCCTCATTAGTACTTAACACTTTAGAAGTTCATTTTTGCAATAAGATCAAAACACAAGAAGAACATGGAATATAAACCTGCTCCATACATCATGAGTAATCAAAATCAACTAAACTTTCAAAGCCTTACATAGTCGATCGATTATCAAAAATCAAATTTATACAATTCGTACATGGGATTGTTATCTCCTACAAACCTCAATGATACAAAAAATGTGAGCATACCCAGTCAAAAGTTTGGAACACATTTCCTAATGATATATTTAAATCCAAGTCCAAACCTACAAATCTATCAACCAAACACCCAATACATGATTCTTTTACAAACGAACAACATTATCCCACCAAATCCATGTATGCCAAGTACAAGTTTTCCAAACATGAACATTTCAAATCCACAATTGGCAAACTTCAAGATAGATATGCTTGCAAAACATACAAATTTTGTTTAAAGTCCAAACAAGATGATAATGATTCCATGTATTGATCCAAGTCAAGGTAACACCATCCAAAATCAAAGTTACCTAAATCAAGTCAATGTGACTCCCAACCACAAAAATGTTGAATTTCAACCCATAATGCCAAATCTGAACATCATCCCAAATCAAAACATTGTCCAAAATAAATTTTTCCATGATCCCATGCAAACACCATAAGTGTACATTGCAAATCTGCTTGAACAAAATCCCAATTGAAACCATATCAAGGAAGTCACAATCAAAATCAAGATCAAAACTCGCTAGATCAACTTGCTTCACTTTCCAAAATAATTAACTTATTGAGACAAGAGACATCTTCACTCCAAAATCAATACACTCTTCCTTTGATTGAACCATGTCATCAAAGTGTTGAGTTGTGTCCACAACCATGTCAAGAACAATATCTCCAATGTCAAGAAGTTAAATATCAAGATTGACCACATCAACAAATTTAACCCCCACATCTTGAAGATCAATCACCACATCTCAAAAATCAATCGCCACGTCTCCAAAATCAATCACTACAAGGTCAATTCAAAGTGAAAATATCAGAAGGGAACAAACATAAATACACACCACTTGGGAGACCAATCAAATTAGTCCTACAACAATTGGTACAAGAAAATTTCATCAAGCTCCTTGTCTATGGGAACTATCAAGAGCCCCTAGTTAAACCACCAGGGTATAATGAGGAGCACCATTGTAATTTTCACAAAACAAACGGACACACAACATCAAGTTGTATTCAACTCAAAAATCTCATCCAAGACCTTGTTGATAAAAAAATAATAGCTATTGGGGACAATGATAAAGATTCAATAGCTAGTGATAGCATTGACAATCTCCCCACCACAATTGGAAGATGGTTGTACCTTATCCAAAGATCAACTCAACATACATCAAGAGTCACCTTTTGATCATGACAAAAATCCCCCAACAATACCCAACTATGATCTATTCAAATGAGTGTTAACATCATTTGATCCTATAATCGGTGATCCATCAACTAATGATCATGTTGAAAATATCTCTACATCACCTGATGAGTTAGAGGATATATCTCAAGAAGTTATTCCAAGGCATGATCAACATCTTTCACCAAAGTCTAGCAATGGTCCTTTCCAAGACATATTGACATCCTTTGACCTCATGATTGTAGATATTGAAGGAATCTTCAACTCAACATTTGATCCAAGTCCACTCAAAGATCAAGAGGATATTGATCCACTTCCCATGTCTAATGATGACATCCAAGAACCCTTTATAAGCATTCCATCCTTTGAAATTTCTCCATGTCAAGAACTTGATCCAAAGCATGTTGAAAGCAATTCTGAAATCATTCAAGATCAAGAATTCATAGCTCCAAGATACTACAATGATCTAATAGACACTCTCCTATCTATACAATATGATCATATCCACATAACACATACTCCTCCATCTACCCATGAGATGCTTTCTTTAGATGGACATGTAGATGATCTTCATTCAAAACAAGATTCCTTTACTCTTGATATTATTACACAAAAAGAGCAAGTTATTGATTCCTATAGTCAAACAAAGTTTTCAACATTAGGATCAGATATATCCAAAATTCAGACTGAGGACATCATGTATGAATATATCTAGCATTATCCACTCAACGAAATAGGTCAGACATAACAAGATATTCCAAAGTCAATAGAGCAGAAAAGTGAAATATTGTCATCTGTAGTGGTCATTTATCAGAGAATGCATTATGAACAAAACATCTCAAAACAAGTAGAATTTAAGAACAAAGATGCTACTACCACCATACCGGGGAAACTTTGTCTCAAGCAAATTTCAACATAGTGGGCACAAAGAGCCATTATGATGAAACCGATGCCAATACTACAACTAGCCATGTCATGAATCTTCATCCACCCATCACCCCATCCATGAATTGGGACCAAATTAAAAAGAAGGATTTGAATCAAAGCACAAAGAACGTTATCAAAGAAAAAGAATCTAAGAAGCATATTGGACAAATCAAATACATATGGATAACAAAAAATACAAAGAAAGATAATCCCTATCAAACTCCATTAGTCAAAGAAACTATGGGGAGAAATAAAAAAGGGAAAGGTATCCATCAAAAATGTCCACAAAAGCAAAAGCAAACATCTCAAGCAACGTACAAAGCATATAAAGTAGTTGGTCCTAATTCCATGCACACTTTTGTATCCACCTGCCTTTGCTCATCTTCCCAAGTTTGGAGAGTCAAAGGTTTGAAACTATCAACCAATCCATCTCCTATCCCTAAACACACTCCATCCATGCCTCTACGCATGATATCCAATACTCACATTGGCCATGTGGGTATGTGCAGGATCATGATGGGCCAAAAAGTGGCAATATGATGGGTATGTGGCTGATGACTTTTTTTTTACCCAAAATTGATGAAACGAAAAGGGTTTCTAAAGGAGATTCTCAGCTTTCCACCAATATAATTTATGCTTTCCTTTGAATTTAATAAGTAATTATTATTCATTTTCTATTCAAATTATGACTAAAGTCCTAATTGATAGACGGATTGAAAAACATCTATAGCTTTCAAACAGTATCACATTTTTTGAATCCAAAACATGCGTCACATTCTATGCTTTGGATACTATAAGATTAAAAAAATAAAAATTGAATTTCATGAATTTTTGACCAAGTTAAGGTGGTCGACATACAAGTCTTTTATATTTTTTTAAAGTTGTAAATAAAATTCATAATTAATTATTTACTTGGAAAAAGTTGCAAAAAAATATGCATCACATCGAGACATGAGTCCTCTACTTACATCTAAAATCTTATAAAAAAATATTATCATTTTATTATGGCTATGGTGGTCAGACACACACATACTTATTTTTTCCCTGAAATTTAAGTACTACTTCATTGAAATTTCAAATTCTCACCAAATAGATTTTTTTTATAAAAAAAACCCTAGTATTTTAAAAATTACATTCAATTTTCTATAGATTCTATTCTTACATATTTTTGAAATAACATAGATAACTTATTTAAGTTTTACATCAAGTTTCCCAACTCTAATTTTTCTAATTTTTTTGCCACTTAAGGGCCTGTTTTTTCCATGATGATCCTGCACATACCCATGTATTGGTAGGGACCCTTCATTATAAGGATTTAGAAGGCACTCTATCACAATGTACACACAAAGGAAAAGTTAACTCTAGTATCGACAAAGCAAATCAAGAATCTCAAAAGTTGCATTCAAGTGCACATATCTTAGCAAAGTAGCTTCTTCAAACAAGATATCAATGGCACATTATGACAGAAGCATCTACACCAACACCACCAGGTGGTTCAACATGAGCTTAAAATCTTTCAAAAAAAAATAAAAATGAAAATCCAAGAAAAAAAAGAAAAAGGATTAAAAACAGTACAGAAGAAAAATTGTCCTCTAGTGAAAACTGCATCGATAGTGCTTTGGACAAGTACCATGATGACAACCTAAAAAATAGGCATCATGTGTAGAATTGAGCATCTGTGTGTGCTATTTTAGGTGGAAGCATCTCATCTCATCCATAATAAATCCAGCATTCCATCCGTCTCAGCCATAATAAATCCATTCATCCATGAACCATTTATCCAATCCATTCACATATATCTACATCCATAGTCCAAGTTATCTTGATCTTGATAAAACTTTGGTACACATTTTACACTTTCTTGTGGAAAACATCTTGACATGGGTCATTTTCATTGATCCTATCCTATCCCAACATTATCTGAGCCATGAAACATTATTCAAATGAGCATCCTCTATTCAAATGCCTTATCTTATCGCAAGATAATATTTGGCATCCTTTGCATACTTACCATATCCAAACATCCACACACCTATCCAATCATCCATCCATGGCATTCCATAAATTGCTAGAAACTAGGGGTAGATATTTACATCTTGCTTCAAGAATAAATCTTGATCTATATCCTCCAACTTATGTGGTGATCTAAACATTGGTAGACATGAAATAAAATTTGTCAAAGCATTTGTGATCCAAAATCCAAATCACTAGCCCATGGCATATTTCAATGAGAAGACATTCCTTATTACGCTTCACCTTTCATTGAACACCAATCCAGACAATCACTATTAGTTGCATCTAGTTTGCATGTCAACGTCACATCAAATAATTCAAACAACTTTTGTTCTAAATCAAGCTTCAAAGTCCTGATTAATCAAATCCAATCAATCCATCATCATCTTGGGAGATATTTCCCAATCCTCATGTTGCTTAACACTATCCTTACATTGTTGTGCATCCTCAATAATGTTATCATCATCAATCTTGATCAATCAAATACTTGCATTGTTGTGTATCCTCAATGTTATCATTATCAATCCCTTATCATCTTGGGATATCCATCCTAATCCTTGTGTTGCTTAAGACTATCCTTGCATTGTTGTGTATCCTCAAAAATGTTATCATCATCAATCCATCAATCAGATCAATCAACCTTAGGGGTATGTGCAAGATTATGATGGGCCAAAAATTGGCAATATGGTGGGTATTTGTAGGGTATGTGGCTGATGACTTTTTTTTAACCCAAAATTGATGAAATGAAAAGGGTTTTTAAAGGAGATTCTCAACTTTCCACCAATATAAATTATGCTTTACTTTGAATTTAATAAATATTTATTATTCATTTTCTATTTGATTTATACGACTAAAGTGTTGATTGATAGGTTGATTGAAAAACATTTATAGCTTTCAAACCATATTACATTTTGTCAATCCAAAATATGCATCGCATTCTATGCTTTGCATACTATAGAATTAAGAAAAGAGAATTTGAATTTCATGAAATTTTGACCAAGTTAAGGTGGTCAAACATATGAGTTTTTATATTTTTTAAAAGTTGTAATAAAAAATTCATAATTAATTATTTACTTGGAAAAAAATTATAAAAAGATATGCATCACATTTGAACATGAGTCTTCTAATTATGTCTAAAATATTAAAAAAAATATTATTAATTTATTGTGATTAGGGTGGTCAGATAGACACCCACTTCTTATTTTTTCCCTGAAATTTAAGTAATACTGCATTGAAATTTCAAATTTTCACCAAATAGTTTTTTTTTTTTTTTAATTAAACCTAGTATTTTAGAAACTACATTCAATTTGCTACAAATTCTATTCTTACATATTTTTGAAATAATATAGATAACTTATTCAAATTTTTACGTCAAGTTGCCCAACTCTGATTTTTCTAAATTTTTTACCACTTAAGGGCATGTTTTTTCCATGATGATCCTGCACATACCCTTAGCTTAGTTTTCAAAAAAATCCCAAAACAGATCACTGATATCATCACACATATCCATATCCAAATCATCAAAATTGTGCAAAAAATCCAAAAAAAATCAAAACATCGCAAAATCAGAAAACCTGAAAATATCAAAAAACAAAAAATCCAAAAACATTCAAAACATATCAAAAAGTCAGAAAAATATCAAAAACACACTATCTGAACTATGTCGTCTCTGAGCTTAAATGTAGGCAAGGCTAATCTTTGATCAGCCCCCAAGACACAAAAACACAAAAAAAATCATAAAATCCCAAAAAACCCTAAAACATTAGAACATTCAAAAATGAAAACATTTATAAAATCTCAAAAATACCAAAAACAACCTCAAAGTAGTTCAAAAAACTCCAAAAACAACCTCAAAATAGTTCAAAAAACTCCAAAAACATCCAAATATTTGAAAAAATCCATCTATCTCATCTCATCTTCCTTTGACCCACAAAAAATGCCTCTCATAATAAATGATTGTCATTCCCAACCTTTGTAAAACAGTCGGAAACAAGTATGGTAGTTCAAAAGTGAAAACTCAAAATGTCAAAGTCTAAGGTTTAGATCAGTACATAAACAAGTTGGTCAACTCTTTGTGTCAATATCCTATCGTCCAATCAGTCCCATATCAATCATCTGATAACATCATGCCCTAGGATGTATCCTTCCTAGAATGGGCATTATTTATCAAAAAGAACACTTTGGATAAACGAAATGGCGTGCCGCCATCCCCTAACATGTCCTGGGATGTATTCTTCCTACAATGGGCATTATCTATTGGCAATAGTTTTGGTTCTTATCCTTTAAAAATGCATTTCCTTTTGGGTAGTGGTATTGATGAACATTTTTTTTTCTTACTTTATCTTTTTCTTTTGACTTATCTCTTTGTTCTCATTCTAATAACCTCTTGATGATGTCCAAACAAAAGGATTTAGAGAGATAGGAATGGGGCAATGATCATTATATTTTTCTCTGTTGTACTTTTTGGACGTTCTTGTAATATAACTTGGTGAATACTTGCTTTGTTAGATACGTCTTAGCAAGGTGTCCATATGTCAAGTGTGAACAAGAATACTACTATCTAATTTTTGAGTCAAAGTCCATAACACTAGGTACAACACCATCCTGGTTCTTTATACCTTTATGCATCGTATCTAGGTGTGTTATCAAACATAAGGTAAGTGGTCCCAATTCTTGATAAGCAAATCATCCATCTCTCATCATTATCTCTATTAAAGTTGGCTTGTTGAATCCTCTTGTCATCATCTCATTTCTTCTTTTCTGAACTAACATCATACCAAAATAGTTAATCATCATTGCCAGTTCATCCATCTTGTATCCACAAATCATTAGCATACTTTATTCTCATAATCATAGCATTTCACATCATCCATCTCATCTATCTCATTTGCATCATTATCATAACCATTCATACGTCCATCTTGAACCTCTTTGCCATGGGATCGACCCTCAAATTGAATCTTTTCACTCAATCTCTTGAGGGGGAAATGTACTAGTGTACTTTCCACTGGGGCATTCAAAAAAATATTAGATTTTTTATTTATTTTTTATCACGGTAAGTTTATTCTTTGAACCAACGCAACAAGTGCATTGCTTCAAAGAGGGGAAAAATGTAGACACATGAAATTGACATCACACATATTTAATTAAATCATATTCTCTCATCAAATAAATAAATCAAGTTTATTTGATTGATCTCCTAAGTTTATCTTTTTAATTAAATAAATCACTTTATTTAATTATCTCCTAAAGTTTTTTTTTCATTTAATTAAATCAAATGTATTTAATTAAATGGATAGTGCATCAATTTCCTCCCTTTTGATTTAAATAAATCCAAGTATCTAATTCAAAAGTCAAAATCACCTAATCCTCTCTTAAATTAATCTAATCCTGATTAATTTAATCTAATTCATGTCCCATCCTCTAGCTTTTCCCACTTGCACAAATAAATGATTTTAATTGATTTATTAAATTTTCATTTTCCATCAACATGGCATAAAAGTGGAATATTCCCTCAAATTTGAATTCAAATCAAGTGGACTTGTCCCTTCCAATATAGCATTAATTCTCCTCTTACATGTCCCCCACTTGGCATTTAAGACTGCTTCTTCTCCCTCCAACAAGCCAAATTTGAAATTTGAAAAGGCCAGCTAATGCCATTTATTAGCACATTCATCAAAACTTGCACATCCTTGGCCCATTCACATGGTGACAAGTGGGTATGTTTAGGATCATGATGGACCAAAAATTTGCAATATGTAAGTGATATGATGGCCCATGTGGCTGACGATTTTTTTTTACCCAAAATTGGTGAAACAAAAAGGGTTTTTAAAGGAGATTTTCAGCTTTCCACCAATATAAATTATGCTTTACTTTGAATTTAATAAATAATTATTATTCATTTTCTATTTGAATTATGACTTAAGTCCCATTGATATGTTGATTGAAAAACATCTATATCTTTCAAATGGTATCAAATTTTTGAATCTAAAACATGTGTCACATTCTATGCATCGCATACTATATTAAATTTTTTAATTTCATGAAGTTTTAACCAAGTTAAGGTGGTCAGACATACGAGTTTTATTATTTTTAAAAGTTGTAATAAAACATTAATAATTAATTATTTAGTTGGAAAAAAATTAAAAAATATATATCACATTGATACATGAGTCCTCTACTTATATATAAAATCTTATAAAAATATTATTATTTTATTGTAGTTAGGGTGGTCGCATTCACACTGGTATGTGCAAGATCATTATGGAAAAAATGTGCCCTTTAGTGGCTTAAAATTCAAAAAATTAGGAAACTTGATATAAAATTTGAATAAGTTATCTATATTATTTCAAAATATGTAAGAATAGAATCTATAGAAAATTGAATGTAGTTTCTAAACTACTAGGTTTATTTAAAAATAAATAAAAATCTATTTGTAAAATTTGAAATTTCAATGCAAAGAGTACTTAAATTTCGTGGAAAAAATAAGTAGGTGTCTGTCTGACCACCCTAACCACAATAAAATAATAATATTTTTTTTATAAGATTTTAGATATATGTAGAGGGCTCATGTCCCAATGTGATGAATATTTTTTTTCTAATTTTTTTCAAGTAAATAATTAATTATGAATTTTTATTACAACTTTTATAAAATATAAAAACTTGTATGTCTGACCACCTTAACTTGGTCAAAACTTCATGAAATTCAAATTTTCTTTTTTTAATCCTATAGTATGCAAAGCATAGAATGTGATTCATGTTTCAAATTCAAAAAATAAGATACCGTTTGAAAGCTATAGATGTGTTTCAATTAGCCTATCAATCAGGACTTTAGTTGCAATTCAAATAGAAAATGAATAATAATTATTTATTAAATTCAAAGTAAAAAATAATTTATATTGGTGGAAAGCTGAGAATCTCCTTTAAAAACCCTTTCCGTTTCATCAATTTTGGGTTAAAAAAATGTCGTCAGCCACATACCCTACACATACCCATCATATCGCCACTTTTTGGCCCATCATGATCTTGCACATACCAACCTACTTCTTATTTTTTCCCTGAAATTTAAGTACTACTGCATTGAAATTTTAAATTTTCACCAAATAGATTTTCTCTAAAAAAAATAAACCTAGTAGTTTAGAAACTACATTAAATTTACTATAGATTCTATTCTTACATATTTTTGAAATAATATAGATAACTTATTCAAAATTTTATGTCAAGTTTGCTAACTCTGATTTTTTTGAATTTTTTGCCACTTAAGGGCCTATTTTTTCCATGATGATCCTGCACATACCCAAGTGGCTCCTTCCTATTCGTTGAGTTTTTGTCTCACATTCATACCTTTCATCTATTATCTCATCAAAATCTACTATAAATGGAGAGGCTATCCTTCATTCAAACACACAACTTCATGCAAAGTTACTCTCTTCACATTGAGAGCTATTTTTTTCCATTATCTTAGCATGGCATCTTCATCATTGGCTTATCAAGGATTGGGAAAGGGATTTTTTCCACAAAAGCACCAATCCACTATGAGATAGGATTTACTTCATTTTTTATATTCTTTTAGTTATCTTGTCATTTGTTTTCATTTTGAAGCATGATGTATTATTTCATAGGGATGTTGAAGGTTTGTTTTGTTTTAAAACACTAATCATGCTAATGTATTGTTTAGAGTTTTAGCCATTTGCAGATTTTCACATCCACATAATATGCATCCATCTTGCATCCACAAACCATCAACATATTTCATATCATATCATATCATATAAGAAATTCTAATCATCTCACATGCATTTTTATCATTGCATAATATAGATCTGTTAATCTAATCATCTCATAAAACCATACATTTGCATAAAACATCCATTGCATAATCATATAGGTATCATCACATCATATCATCATTTAAGTTGTTTAGGATAATATAGATTGGTTATTCTAAGCATCTTAAAACCATCTTATTTGCATCATCATCACAACCATCCATACGTCCATCTTGAACCTCTTTATCATGAGATCGACCCTCAAATCAAATCTTTTCACTTGATCTATCAAGGGGGCGATGTACCAGTGTACTTTCCACTAGGGCATATGAAAAAATTAGAAATTTTTTAACTTTTGATTGTGGTAAGTTTATTCTTTGAATCAATGCAACAAGTACATTGCTTCAAAGAGGGGCAAAAGGTAGACATGAAAAATTAGCATCATGTGTTTAACTAATTCATATTCATCCATTCATCAAATAAATAAAGTTCATTAAATTCAATTTTTAAAGTCCTCCATTTAAATTAAATAAATTCATCTTTAGTACTAACATCATCCTCTTTAATTAAATAAATCAAATCATTATTTAATTAAGTCTTTATCATTTTCCATCTTCTTTTGATTTAGTTTAATCCTTAAATCTAAGTCAAATGAGTCAAATCACCTAATCCTCTCTTAAATTAAGTAAATCATGATGAAATCTAATCTTAAATCAAGTCCCATCCTCTAGCTTTTTCCACTTGCACAAATAAATCATTTAATTGATTTATTAAATCTTCATTTTCCATCAACATGGCATAAAAGTGGAATTTTCCCTCAAGTTTGAATTCAAATCCAAGTTGACTTGTCCCTTCCAGCATAGCATTAACTTCCCTCTTACATGTCCCCCACTTGGCATTTAAGACCCCTTCTTCTCCTTCCAACAAGCCAAATTTAAAATTTGAAAAGGCCACCTAAGGTCATTTATTGGCACATTTATCAAAACTTGCACATCCTTGGCCCATTCACATGGTGACAAGTGGCTCCTTCCTATTGGTTGAGTTTTTGTCCCACATTAATCCCTTTCACCTCTCCTCTCATCAAAATCTTCTATAAATGGAGAGGCTATCCTTCATTCAAACACACACAACTTCATGCAAAGTTACTCTCTTCACATTGAGAGCTAATTTATCCATTATCTTAGCATTAAATATTCATCATTGGATTATCAAGGATTGGGAAAGGGCTTCTTTCCACAGAAGCACCAATCCACTATGAGATAAGATTTACTTCATGTTTTATATGCTTTTAGTTATTTTGTCATTTGTTTGCATTTTGAAGAATTATGTATTATATCATAGGGATGTTGAAGGTTTTTTTTGTTTTAAAACACTAATCATGCTAATGTATTATTTAGAGTTTTAGCCATTTATAGATTTTCACATCCACACAATCCATCCCACCATTCCTCTAAACCTACATCGGTGGGATGGAGGTCTAAAACCTTACAAGACTCTCAAAACCCCTTGTTAAGGGTTCACAAGTAGATTTTGAATTAATTTCTCTTTACACTTGTAAATTTTATTCAACCTCTTATAAATACCTCAAATGGATTTCCCACTCACTAGCTAAGTAAACAAATCAAATATGCTTGCCTACAGATGAAGGTTCACTGAACTATGCTTGTGCAATCCTTAGTAAGTCTTGAAGAAGCAACAAAGTGAAGACATTTTCATAGACATCAACCTGCCACTGTAGCCAATTTTTTATAAGGAAGCATAGTATTGCATAAGGTCATACCCAAAATTGGACTTATGTATGCATAGGTATTAAATTTGAACCATACCTTCCATTGGGTTTACAGTCGTGAAAGAAAGTTTCCGGTGAGGACTCCTTTCCCTAGATTGGAATGCTGAAGTGAACAAAAAAATCCAAAAAAGAAATCAAAAAGTTTATGACATGGTACAAGCACATACTGGAAAAAATAAATCTGCAATACCATTTCCTATTACAATATAGAAATTAAAATGGGTTTTCTCATAGTCACAGGTGTATTAGATGTTGTATCCTCTACCACATCCATAGCAGCTATGCCTAAAGTCTCACATTGCATATTGATATTCACATTCAAACTTTTGTTTGTGGAGAAGGGAAATGAGTCATCGAAATGGGTTCAGTGATCTAATTGTTCTACAGCAGGCTTCATACACCAAGTTGCACATCAACGATGATCCCTTCTTGCACTAAACCATGGACGCATGCGAACAGTGATATTTACAGCTTCATCAGGATTGGGAATCAATTCAAATGACAATGCATTTGATTGTCGTAGGTCCTATAGAAACCTCTCCATGCATTTTACATATGATTGCATGTGTTGTAGAGACTGTGGTGGTGTATGCATCACTTTGTGGAAGAGTTCATTTGTGTCATTCCAAAGATACATTTTGAGCACATGTTCATTATATACATGAGTGATAGAAGGAGCTTGTGTAGGGGTGGGAACATTAGGTTTTTTTTCTTCTATGCCCCGCTATGAAAATTTCTCATTCAAATCTATCCCTCTATCAATTGGTTGAACTCCCTTGTCTAAATGTCCACACAGAAGAAACTTTTTTTAGGCAGTAGAAAATGAAAAACACCATTTGAATCCCATAAAGTAATACAATTTGAATTGAAATTCACTTACCGTGGACCACCCCGTCAATGAAAGATGATCTTTTAATCAAGTTAGCAACCTTCAAGACATGTTTGCAAGTGTTCCCCTACAAACTCCAAGGGAAGTCATAAACAAAAAGGTGCTCCCCAAATTTCCAAACAAGATAGTGGTCAAACCTACTTTGACTTTTCAGCTAGTACCATCCAAGATTTTTTTCATCAAGAATACAATGATCATCTGGAATTTTCGTGGCCCACTCCAAACTAGATTGCATATTTAAACACTTTTGGTTTGTCAAAAACCATAATGTTGCAACTTTTCCTTTTTCCTATACAATGGTTCCATCTTATACACAAGTGTGTAATACAAATAGTTTGTTCTCCTAGTGCATTTTTTAGAACGATCACACAAGTACCAAGTTTTGAGTGAGCAATGGTATGATGCAATGTTACGACTTGATGGCTGCATTTGTATCCTAGTCGGCATGCGGGAATAGTCTAAATTTTTTCACCCACATGGCTATGAAAAAAAATCCAATATTCAAGTAAACCACAATGTATTAGAGGTAACATCAAAGGGGAACCTTTGATAGAGAGCACTAATCATGTGGGTACTAAATTCACACATATCAGAGACAATTTTAGCTAGATTCAGTCGAATATCTATGCTCCTAATGGGAAAGGAGCCAAAAAATATTTTTGGAATGAGATCTCTACTTTCCATAGGATCTTTGATAATGACCACTGGGTTGTAATGGGCGACTTTAACACACCCCTTCAGAATGAAGAGAAATTTGGAGGATCTCAAGTGCATTCAAAGAGTAAATATGATCTTTTGGACTTCATCAACAACAATGCTTTGATTGATCTTGATTTGCAAGGAGTCATATATACCTAATTGAATAGAATAATTGGTAAGGAACTGATTCAAGTAAGGTTAGATAGAACTTTAATTTCTGATCAGTGGCTTATAAACTACTACTCTTCTCTTAAAGCTCTTTCTAAAGTGGGCTCTGATCACTTTCCTATTAGTTTTGTGGCAGACCCTATAAAGATGAAGAAGAACTCTCCCTTTAGATTTGAAAGAATGTGGTTGTCCCACCCCCCATATTTTTGACAAAATCAGGAAATGGTGGAATATTGATGTTTTAGGTATTGCTATGTTTAGAATTGCTAAGAAACCGAGGGAAGTAAAAAAAAATTAAGAAGCTAGAAAAAAGAATCCTTTGGAAACATCTTTGGCATTAAATTTGAACTTCAAATGGAGCTTGTGGAGATCCAGGATAAAATTCAGAGGGAAGGATACATTGAAAATAATAGGGAAAAAGAAAATGAGTTGCTGGTGAAATTGCATGATATTATAGATAAAGAGGAGTTCTAGAGGCAGAGATCTAGGTGTTGTGGCTCTCAGCTAGAGATAGAAACACCAAGTACTGCCATCTGTCTACTTCAAAACACAGGGCTTTCAATAGAATTTTTCACATAGAATTTAATGGCATGAGATATGAGGAAGATGAAGACATCAAAAAGCAAGTTGTCTTCTTCTTTAACAACCTTCTCTTGGAAAATGGGGAATTCAACCATAATGACCAAGATTTTCTATTAGAGGCTATCCCTAAGGTTGTTGGGGTGGAAGATAATGATAAGCTTACTGTCATTCCCTCTAAGGAGGAAATTATGAAAGTTGTCTTTTCTTTTCAAGGAAACAAGGCCCTTGGCCCTGATGGGTTTCCTATGTTCTTTTTTTAATGGTTTTGGGAAATTGTTGAAAAGGGTGTTGTGAATGATGTTATGGAATTATTTCAGTCTAGAAGTTTTCTTAAGGAATTAAATGCTACTTTTGTGGTCCTTGTTCCCAAGAAACCTAGGGCTATGGAGTTTGAGGAATTTAGACCTATTAGTCTCTACAAATCTATCTATAAAATCATATCTAAGGTTTTGACATCAAGGATCCTTACTATCCTTCCTTTGTTGATATCCTCTCAACAAAATGGTTTTGTTCCTAGAAGGAAAATCTTATATTCTATAGTTACTTTCCATGAGAATATCCATTCACTTGTGGAATCTAAAACTAAAGGGTTTCTTCTTAAGTTGGATATATCCAAAGCTTATGACCATGTTGATTGGGAGGTTTTTTTTAAAATTCTTAGGGTGTTTGGTTTTAGCAGCAAAGTCATTCAGTTGGTGAATTAGTTGGTTACTACTGTCTCCACCTCTATCATTGTGAATGGGTCTCCTTCAAGATTCTTTCAAAATTCAAGAGGCCTAAGACAAGGTGATCCTATCTCTCCTATTTTATTCACAATCATGGCTAAGAGCCTAGGAAGGAATATTAAAAGTTTGATTGAACAAAGGTCTCTTGTTGGTTTTAGTCCTTCATCTACTAATTTGATTTGTTCTCACCAACAGTTTTTTGATGACACTATGTTGATGGGAAGATCTACAGTGACTAAGGCTAAGACTTTGAAAAAATATTAGACGTGTATGAGAAGGCAACTGGGCATATGGTCACTAGACAGAAGAGCTACCTTTTTTCTTTAATACCCCTGAGCATAAATAGGTAAATATTGGAAGAATCCTTGATTGTAGAGTTGAATCCTTACCCTCTACTTATCTTGGACTATTGCTATGCCTTAAACCTCTAGAATCCTTTCGGTGTTCACTAGTTGATAGGTTTAGTAAGAAGTTGGGAGGATGGAAAGGAACTCTTGTGAGCCAAGCTGGAAAAATTCAGCTCCTCAAAGCTTCTCTTCAGAATCTCTCGGTTTATGCTTTAAGCCTTTTCAAAATTCTTGCTAAATATGAGAAGGCCATTGAAAAGATCCAAAAAATATTCCTTTCATTTGGTGTGGAGGAGAGAAAGTGGATGCCTCTTATAGGACGGGATTTGGTTTGAAGACCAAAAATCTTGGGGGGATTAGGTCTTAGAAAAACTAGAATGATTAATAAGACTCTTCTTTCCAAAAAAATATGGAGATCCTTCTTGTCTATTGGAGAATGGAAATTTATTTTAAGAAGTAAATATATGACCAATTATGCATCCCTCAAAGCTTTGTTGGATTCTCCTATTCTGCCTCATGGTTTAGCTTGTTGGAATGATATGATTGCTAGTAGAAAGATCTTGGAATCAGGGAATGGACATGGCACATTACAAGTGGAAATCAAGCTAGGTTCTGCTATGACAGATGGATTTTTAAGGATCCCCTAATCAAAATTGAAAGATTTAACAGATGGGATGAGTTTTGGAAAGCAGTTTTTGGAGAGTATGTTAAATATTACTAGAATGAAGGAGATTGGGTGGATTTGTGTGTGGTTAGTTAGGAGTTGGCTCAACTTTAATCTTCCTTAAGGGCTATTAGATTGGGAAAAAATCAGCTGGATGATCATCTTGTCTGGATGGACAACCCTTCGGGTAACTACTTTGTTTCTTCAACTATTTCTCTGTTGTCCCTTTCTCAAGCCCCCCATCCTTTTTGTTCTAAAGCATGGATTAATCACTTGATTCCTAAAGTCAACATTTTCTTCTTGATTTTGCTTCAAAATAAGGTGCTAACGGTGGATAATCTTTGCAAACGGGGATTTCAAATCCCCAACATATGTTACCTTTGCAAGTGTGAGGCGAAGTCAGCAAACCATTTATTTCTCCACTATTTTTTTGTTACTACAATCTGGAGAAATTTTTTAGCCCTCTGGAATATTTATTGGGTGTTCCCCTTGTCCATTGAAGGTTTCTTTTCACAATGGAAAGCTTCATCTCAAAATACTTTCATTTGAAGGTTATGGGATTTCATTTTCCCTTTTAATGTTTGGGGAGTGTGGAAAGAATGTAATAATAGACTTTTCAGGGATAAGGAGATGTCGAAGACTAATGTTTTTGAAAAATAAATTAGGCTTATAAAGGAAAACTTCAACGTTATTCCCCAAAAATATCTTAACCTAGAAGGTGTGGTGTGTACTCCCTATGATATAAGGATAGCCAAGGATTGGAATATCAAAATGGATGTTTCTAAGGCATCCAAGCTAACTAAGAAAATCAGGAAGGGTGTATGTTGGGCCTTTCTTCCAAATGGTTGGACTAAAGCCAACTTTGATGGCACTACGAAGGAAAATTTGGGGATGGCCAGAAGTGGTCGTGTGTTAAGGGACTCAAATGGTAACTTTATGGTGGTTGTGTCCATTTCCCTAGGTCATCAAACAAACCATGTGGCGGAGGCTATAGGAGCTTTTCAAGTTTTAAATTTAGCACTTAATCTGAATATAAAATATTTATGGCTTGAAGGGGACTCCAAAAACATCATTGAATGTCTCCTAGGTAGGAACCCCCTTCTAGTCTATAAATAATTTTATTGAAGAAGAAAAATCTATTTTAGACAAGTTTGGTAAAGGTAAAGTATCCCACATCTACAGGGAAGCTAATAGTGTGGTAGATTGCTTTGCTAATGAGGGGGTTAAGAGGGAAGGTCTAAACATGCGACAAAATTTCAGGGAATTGGGAGCTAAAGTTAGGGCCTTAATAGGTTATGATGTTATGCATGGGAAAGAGGAAAATATCTTTAATCATGATAAGGAAAAGGGCTAAGTACATCAAAATCAAGAGATTTGATGGGGTCATGTCAAATAACTTAGTAGGTAAGAAAAAGCGGCACTCTTTGTGGGTTCATTGGAATGGTTGCGTAAATTTGCAATAGGTTTTTGGCGTTGGTAGATAATACAGTGAGGTGCATACGAAAATGGGGGGATAGGAAAAGAATTGAGCCTAAAAGCTATGAAATGCATACAAGGAATGCTAACGTCTAGAAACAGGTTGTGAGAGGTGGTTTGGTTCCATTCCTGGAAAAAAATCATGGGCCTGATCTTATGGATACTAACTACTTTGAGAAGAATTGGAATAATGGAGAAATAATCCTCTTTGGGAGAAAAGTGAAACTGGATGAGAAAATCATAGCAGAGGTGATTGGAATGTCCACTGAGGGCATAAAGTTTTATCTTGAAAGAAGGTTTTTAGACAAGGCAGTAATCAAATTCCCTAAGAAAGATAAGGAGAAAATGAAGATGTTCAAAGTTTCCAACATATAATTTCAAATTGACACCATCAAGGCACTTTGGAGAAAGGTGCTTCATGTCATAATGGAGTATATTACCTTGGACAGGAGATTCACTAGAGTTTATGGTCATCATTTTTCTATCCTTAACCACTTCTACCATAAGGTATAGATTTCCCTACCTCATTATTTGTTCTGTTCATTGAGCAATAGCCTTGAGGACCACAAGAAAAATCCCAATAGATACCCTATTCTTCATCCTGGTCTTATTAGGTTAATATATGAACATTATCAAAGCCTATCGGCTTTATCCAAACCTATTACCTCCATGGCATCTGAGGATTATGATATAGATAGTGGAGGTTTAGAGAATCATTCTAATCCTAACCTAGAGAGAATTTTTGAAGCCCATCTGTCCCTTGTTCTGTTTGGTAAGAAAACCCAGCTTTGTAATCCCTAGCTTGTGAAAGCTAACCCTGATATTTACCCCGACTACCTGGTTCCTTTAAAGAATCTCGCTCTCAAGGGTTCCCCTGCCAATAAGTTGGTTTCCTACTCTGCAAACTCTCTAGAGGACAAAACTGAGAACCTTGAAGCTAGCAGAAACTCTGTCTCAACCCCTCCTACCTCCTTCAAAGATGATGTTACCATATTTCCAAGCTCCCCTAACCCAGATGATATTAACCTCATTTCAGACTGAGATCAGTCTGGAGATATCCTTGCCTCTACTAGAAGTGGTGTTGGTGATATTTTCAGGGTTATGAAATGGACCTATCAAGAAATTAATGATCTTAATCTCAGAAATAGGGTTCTAAATAGCAAGGTGGAGGAACTGGAATTGAAGTTGTCTACTCCGAGCAATGAAGAAGGAAAATGAAAAAAGAACCATACTGGAATAGGAGATGATGACATTGAGGACAAGTATAAGATTCTGGAAGCTGAAATTGTTAAAATAAAAAACAACATGAAAACTATTGTGGAACAAAACCATAGAATGGAAAGGCACAATGCCATTATCATCAATGCAATGGTTGAAAAGTTAGAAAAGTCATAACAGGGCTCGTTGGTTGTTGATCTGGAAGAGGACAAGGATAAAATCAAGAATGAGGACCAAGGAATATCGAAGAGGACCCATGCCAACCTTAAGAGGAAAGTTCCTCCTACTACCCAGATGGTCCAGATCTTAAAGAGGGGGGTTGAGGAAATGAACGACATGGAAGCTGAGACAACAAAAATGTTAAAGTCCCAAGTTTAGTAGCTACTGGCATTTTTTCTTGTCTTTTTGAGTCTTTTATGTGGCCCTTGTTAGCTTTTTTGGTGGTTGTGGCTTTGTCATTCTATTATCCTCTCTATAGCCTCTCTGTTTATGGGGTCTTTGATGATCTTTTCTTTTGTTTGTAAATTTTGTGGTTTCGGGTCCCTGTAAAATCCATTTTTTCCTCTTTCAAAAACATCAAAGAATTTGAATGGTGTGAATCCTACGATGTGATGGAAATCATCGACTCACCAATTTGACCTTCTCCTTCACACTAGGTATTGTTCAAGTACTCTAAGAATCAGGGCTGATCATTGAACTTCTGAAAGAAGGAGTTTAATAGTTGAGTCACGCTATCTTTTTTGTCACCGATTGCCATCATGATCGTGCCAAGACTGTAGAAGATGTCCATTTCCCTTTGCTTGGCTACGTACTTATATACATTATTCAACCAAGCCCTTTTGACATGCCAAAGGCATTGAAGCACATGACATTGAAAGAAAACCCTAATAGACAATACAAACGATATTGTTTATCACTCATCTACATGAGAAAGTGGCATTGAAAATAAATAGAAAATGAGAAAGGTACACAAATGAACAAAGGGATGCACATACTGGATGGTTTGGATTTTTGCAGTCACATCATCAGTCAAAAATGTGTTGATTCTCCAGTCAGGTCTATCTCTTCTTCCACGGTCATGCAATACGCGTAGCCACATTGATATGTCATCAATCTTGTTTCATGAGGAGACTACCCACGCAACCGACACACCACTTTGTTGCTCATAAAAAATGAGCATAGTATATAATGGAAACTGTATATAGAACAAATCAGCATGAGCGTTATCAGGTTTACTACTAGCAAGATCATTTAAAGCATGAAGAACTATTTTTCAATGTTTGTAAGGCCTCACCCCATATCTGTTAGTTGCAAATGTGGAATCCATCGAGATGACTGAATTGTGTGAGTGGCTAACCATCCTATCTAGCATCCATGGAGTTTGAACCCTGATAACAAAAGGTGTATTGTTTCCATTAGGCCATTGAAAGTACAAGAAGTTGTCAAAGTCCTTTCCACTCCATAGTAGGATACTTTTCGAATCAACTTTGTGTTTCTATGTGTGAGTAGAATGCATCTTTCACCAGGCATTCATTACATCCTTTATTTTAATGAATTGATCTCTCTTTGACATCATGCCACATAAGATAGGATCACTAATGTGTCTATCCATGATTGCATTAACACTAGCGTCCATGAGAAAAAGGCTTTCAATATAGATTTTGCACTCCATGGATAGATTAGTGGCAAACATAGAATGCTTATTTCCACTTGTGTCATGAATTTCATGGAAAAATTGACCGTTTTTATTAGTGTGGAACATTTATTTGTAGCTAATATAGGAAAAATTTTGGTTTCCATTCATAAGCTTTACCATGAAGTGGTATTGAGAACCTCACATTTGTATAAATATCTTATGTGGTTTCTTCTCTAGTTGAGGCTAGTCTCTGTTGTCTGCAGGACTATATTGACACTAGTAGTTGTGAAAAAGGCATCATCTCATCATGTTGAAGCATGAGATAGTAAAATATCATTCGACCATACAAATGAATGTGGAAAGATACAAACCTCTGATACAAAATTGTTTTTCCATAAGTTTTGTCATTGAGGGGACACATGGTGGTAGGTTCTCTTGTTTTCTTGTACACAAATTTAGTTTCAAAACCTTCAACGGACATTTCATCGTGAATGAAATCATCAAGTGTCATAAGAGGAATTGTTGCAACAAGGTTAAGGACCTTATCCTTGTTGATGAAAATAGCACCCCATTCCAAATTGGAAGAGGAAAAAGGAGAGCCTCCATTTTGTACATCTTGCGCCTACAATTTGTCTTGCTTCTTCCATTTCAAACTTCTCCCCATTCTAGGAAAGGACATAATTGGATGAATATTTAAAATTAGTGTGGATTGTATCAAGAAAAAGAAAGAAATCATTCATTAAACATAAATAAAATGTGCTTGCACATTGTTGTCACCCACGTGAAACCAATAGGAGGTTGTCGGCTTCAACCGAGGAAAATTAAAGGTGATAGATTGAATCAAGATACACATAAAATATAACACAAACATGGGCTGGATATCAGACAGTCCATCTCAATGTACAAGTGGAAATAGACAATGAAAATAGAAAATGACAAGCAAAACCTTTGATGCCAACCTTGTATGCAAAAAAAAAGTGCATCCATTTTTTCCAGCAATGCCAAAATGATAACACGTTTCTTGCATCTGTTGAAAAAAAGGTGAATCAGTAATGGAGAGAATGAGGAAAGGAAGAAAGGTGTAAAATTTCCTATCAACCATGATGTAAGCCAATGCAAGTTAGAAAACACAGTGTGTAGATGAACCTCCACGTGGACGTAAAGACTGCAAGTAAATTTGCAATCCCGCATGTAAATATAACAAAGATTTCAAAGTATATGGGGTGTACAAACCTATTTTACCTAAGGAGGCATGTTGTGATATTCAGCCTTCCATTTGGCACGACTTAACATGAGAATAAAAAACACACCTACCAATTCATGTAATAAACAAGTGAAGGTTGAACCACATGATGAGTTGTTCAACCTGCAACTTTGTAGGTGGCGTAGGAGTGTAACATGCATAACAGTATGTAATTACTTATACAATAGTAACATACTATGTATTATCATGGGATTAAAATTAGTTGTGTTGTGTGTGTGTGTCAAAGGAGAGGAAGGGTTAGAGGGAAACCAAAACCTTTGATGACAACCTTGTATGTAAAAATAATTAGTGCATCCATTGCTGCCAGCAACACCAAAATGATAACATGTTTGTTGCATCCATTGAAAAAAAGATGAATCAGTAATGGAGAGAATGAGTAAAGGTATAAAGGTGTAAAATTTTCTATCAACCATGATGTAAGTGAATCTAGGTTAGAAAACATAGTGTGTAGATGAACCTCCACATTGACATAAAGACCGCAAGTAAACTCACAACCAACATGTAAATATAAGAAAGATTTCAGAGTATATGGGGTGTACAAACCTCTTTTACCTGAGGAGGAATTTTGTGATATTCAGACTTCCATTTTGCATGACCTAACATGAGGAGAAAAACCACATCTAGCAATTAATGAAATAAACAAGTGAAGGTTGAACCACACGATCAGTGGTTCAACCTAGAACTTCGTATGTGGCGTAGGAGTGTAACATGCATGCGAGTATGTAATTACTTATACAATAGCAAAAACAAATCTATTATCATGGGAAGATACATTGGTTGTGTAAGTGTGTAAGTGTTAAAGGAGAGGGAGGGTTAGAGGGCAACCAATACCTTTGATGGAAAACTTGTATGTAAAAAGGATAAGTGCATCCATTGCTTCCAGCAATTCCAAAATGATGACATGTTTGTTCGATTTGTTGAAAAAGAGATGAATCAATAATGGAGAGAATTAGGAAAGGAAAAAAGGTGTAAAATGTCATATCAACCATGATGTAAGAAAATGTAGGTTGGAAAAAACAACATCTAGATGAACCTCCAAGTTGACATAAAAACCACAAGTAAATTCACAACCCCACATGTAAATATAACTAAGATTTTAGAGTATGTGGGGTGTACAAACCTCTTTTACCTGAGTAGGCATGTTGTGATATTCATCCTTCCATTTAGGGTGACTTAACATGTGCAGTAAAGGCGCATCTAGAAATTCATGAAATAAGGAAGTGAAGGTTGAACCACACGATGAGTGGTTCAACCTGCAACTTTGTATGTGGCATATGAGTGTAATGTGCATAACACTATGTAATTAATTCTACAGTTGCAAGAATAGATATATTAGGGAAGATACCTTGGTTTTGTTGCATGTGTATGTGTTAATGGAGAGGAAAGGTTAGAGGGAAACCAAAACCTTTTATGAAAACCTTCTATGCAAATAAATGTGCATCCATTACTGCCAGCAACATCAAAAGAATAAAATGTTTTTTTGCATCTGTTGAAAAAATCATGAATCAGTAATGGAGTGAGTCAAGAAATTCATACATGTGCAAATTTTCCCATCAACCATGATGTCAACCAATGCATATTGGAAAAAATAGTGTCTACTTGAACCTCCAAGCAGACATAAAGATCACAGGTAAAATCACAACCTCACATGAAAGAAGACTAAGGCACCATAGTATATGGCATGCACAAACCTATTTTACCTGAGCAGGCATGTTGTGATATTGAGCCTTCCATTTGGGGTGACTTAACATCACCAACAAAAGTGTATATGATAATTCATGAACTAAAACAGTGTAGGTTGAACAACAAGATGGGAAGTCCAACCTGCAACTTTATATGTAGCCTATAAGCCTAACGTGAATAATAACATGTAATTACTTTTATGGCTGCCAACAATGTGAAAAGAAAAAACATGATCTTGGCATCTGGTGATAAAAAAATGACTCAATGAACATAGGTTAGAACACATTATTTATTTGTGCATTTATTTTTGAAACATATGAAGAATTTGAAAGGCAATTTTAACTGTAAACCAAAATTGCAATAAATTATGAAGCTCACTTGCATTGAAACCCATAGTGAATGAGATAGATACTTTGTTGACTTAGGAGATTCTTCATGCTCTCGATTAATTGACAAAGAAGCATCTATAGTATGTGAAAAGGTGAAGAAACAATGCAAATCTAGATGCAACAGGTTCTATAATTTATGAAATTGAAATACAATCTGCTTTACAAACACTTGAACACAAGGAGATCAAACTTAATGATATATGTTTTAATTGAAGAGATTCTTACCACTCTTGAGAAGTTGATAAAGGAGCACGTGCAGTATGTGCAATTAAAAAATCACAATGCAGAAGTGGATAAAGTCGAGAGATTTTCTATTTGCACATGAATTTGTCTAAGCAAAGAAAATGAAAGATGATCCTATAACTGGATTTCAAGTTTTGAAGTAAAACATCTATGAACATAAAAGTAAACATGACTAGAAAAAGAACATCAAGAAAAAAAGAAAAAAATTCCACCCTTCAGCTTACAATAAGCAAAAATATAGAAACTACAACCTAGAGTATTTTCCAACATGCCTATAGTTTATTAATTAGAGAAAGTTAAAATGCAATCTTTAGTCTACCTGAGACTTGTTATATATTTTGAAGATGTTCCCTTCATTGCATTCATATTGTGTAAACAAGAAAAGGTTTTCATTGTAAAAAAAGAGAATCAATTGGCTGGAGACATGAAAGCCATATGTGAAAAGGTAGACAAGTTTTGTAAATAACTTATCAAACATAAAACATATGCATTCTCTAATAAAAAATACACTCTCAAAGCCAAGCAAAGACCAGCTGCAAAGCTACAAAAAAGTATTAAAGACACTCAAAACTCTATCCAAAAAATGGATGTTACTATCCTAAGGGCTGATAAGGAAGCAGCTGCTCCAAATATACAAATAAAATGTACTTATAATGGAAACCCAACATTGTGTTTTCTGAATTACAATTATTTTTTCCACTTTTTTTTCAATCATGCAAAATTTAAACACAACAATGAAATGTGTGATTTTGAAGACATTCATATTGTCTTGTAACATTCCATGTTGCAAAACCGTGGGTGTTAAGAAACAAAAAACCAATCATGAGACAACCCTTTACATTTAAACAAGGAGATTCAAATAACTAACACCCAACATTGTGTTTTCCCATTTAGAATTATTTTGTGCACTTTTCTTTCAATCATGCAAAATTTAAAAAAAACAACTAAATGTGTGATTTTGAAGAAATTCATACTCTTTTGTAACATTCCATGTTGCAAAGACGTGGGTGTTAAGAAGCAAACAAACCACCATGAGACAACCCTTCACATTTAAATAGGGAGATTTAAAAAACTGAAGCCCAACACTGAGTTTTCCCAATTACAATTATTTTGTGCACTTTATTTTCAATCATGCAAAATTTAAACTCAACAATGGAATGTGTGATTTTGAAGACATTCATACTATATTGTAACATTCCATGTTGCAAAACTATAAGTGTTAAGAAGCAAGCAACCCACAATGACACAACCCTTGACATTTAAACAAGGAGATTTAAATAACTGAAACCCAACACTGTGTTTTCCCAATTACAATTATTTTTTGCACTTGATTTTTTCAATCCTATGAAAGTTAAACACAACAATGGAATGTGTGATTTTAAAGACATTCATATGGTTTTGTAATATTCCATGTTGCAAAACTGTAGGTGTTAAGAAGTAAGCAACCCACCATGAGACGAACCTTGACATTTAAACAAGGAGATTCAAATAACTAAAACCCAACATTGTGTTTTCCAAATTACAATTATTTTTTGTACTTAATTTTTTCAATCATGCAAAAGTTAAACACAACAATCCAGAATGTGTGATTTTTAATAAATTAATATAGTTTTGTAACATTCCGTGTTGCAAAATTGTGGGTGTTAAGAAGCAAGAAACCAAACATGAGAAAACCCTTTAGATTTAAACAAAGAAATTCAAATAACTGAAACCCAACACTATGTTTTCCCAATTGCAATTATTTTGTGCACTTTTTTTTCAATCATGCAAAATTTAAACACATCAATGGAATGTGTGATTTTGAAGACATTCATACGGTTTTGTAACATTCCATGTTGCAAAAGCTTAGGTATTAAGAAGCAAGCAACCCATAATGAGAAAAACCTTGACATTTAAATAAGGAGATTCAAAAAACTGAAACCCAACACTATGTTTTTGAAATTACAATTATTTTTTGCACTTGATTTTTTCAATCATGCGAAAGTTAAACACAATAATGGAATGTGTGATTTCAAAGACTTTCATATGGTTTTGTAACATTCCATGTTGTAAAACCATAGGTGTTAAGAAGCAATCAACCTACCCTGAGTTGACCCTTAACATTTAAACAGGGAGATTCAAATAACTAAAACCCAACACTATGTTTTCCAAATTACAATTATTTTGTGCACTTTTCTTTCAATCATGTGAAATTTAAACACAACAATGGAATGTGTGATTTTGAAGACATTCAAATGGTTTTGTAACATTCCATGTTGCGAAACCGTAAGTTTTAAAAAGAAAGCAACCCATCATGAGACAACCCTTGACATTTAAAAAAGGTGATTCAAATAATTGAAACCCATAATTGTGTTTTCCAAATAACAATTATTTTGTACACTTTATTTTTTCAATCATGCAAAAGTGAAACACAACAATGGCATGTGTGATTTTGAAGAGATTCATATAGTTTTTTAACATTTCATGTTGCAAACCGTCGGTGTTAATAAGCAATCATCCCACCATGATACGAACCTTGACATTTAAACAATGAGATTCAAATAACTGAAACCCAACACTTTGTTTTCTAAATTACAATTATTTTGTGCACTTTTCTTTCAATCATGCAAAATTTAATCACAACAATGGAATGTGTGATTTTGAAGACATTCATATGGTTTTGTAACATTCCATGTTGCGAAACCATAGGTGTTAAGAAGCAAAAAACCCATCATGAGACCCTTGACATTTAAACAAGGAGATTAAAATAATTGAAACCCAACACTATGTTTCCAAATAACAATTATTTTGTGCACTTTATTTTTTCAATCATGCGAAAGTGAAACAAAACAATGCAATGTGTGATTTTGAAGACATTCATATAGTTTTTTAACATTCCATGTTGCAAAACCGTAGGTGTTAAGCAATCATCTCACCATGATACGACCCTTGACATTTAAACAAGGAGATTCAAATAACTGAAACCCAACACTGTGTTTTCCAAATTACAATTATTTTGTGCACTTTTCTTTCAATCATACATAATTTAATCACAACAATGGAATGTGTGATTTTGAAGAAATTCATATGATTTTGTAACATTCGATGTTCCAAAACCATAGGTGTTAAGAAGCAAGCAACCCACCATCAGAAAACCCTTCACATTTAAATAGGGAGATTCAAATAACTAAAACCCAACACTGTGTTTTCCAAATTACAATTATTTTCTGCACTTTTCTTTCAATCATGTGAAATTTAAACACAACAATGGAATGTGTGATTTTGAAGACATTCATATAGTTTTAAAAAATTCCATGTTGCAAAACCTTAGGTGTTAAAAAGCAAGCAACCAACCATAAGACAACCCTTCAAATTTAAACAAGGAGATTCAAATAACTAAAACCCAACACTGTGTTTTCCAAATATCAAATTTTTTTTCACTTTATTTTATCAATCATGCAAAAGTTAAACACAATAATGGAATGTGTGATTTTAATTACATTCATACAGTTTTGTAACATTCCATGGTGCAAATCCGTAGGTGTTAAGAAGCAAGCAACCCATCTTGAGACAACCCTTCTCATTTAAACAAGGAGATTCAAATAACTGAAACCCAACACTATGCTTTTCAAATTACAAATATTTTGTGTACTTTTCTTTCAATCATGAGAAATTTAAACATAATAATGAAATGTGAGATTTTGAAGACATTCATATGGATTTTTAACATTCCATGTTCCAAAATAGTAGGTGTTAAGAAGTAAGCAACCCACCATGAGACATCCCTTGACATTTAACAAGGAAATTCAAATAACTTAAATCCAACATCATTTTTTCCCAATTGCAATTATTTTGTGCACTTTCTTTTTTAATTGTGTGAAATTTAAACACATCAACGTAAGGTGTGATTTTGAAGATATTCATAAAGTTTTGTAACATTCCATGTTGCAAAACCTTAGGTGTTAAGAAGCAAGCAACCCACAATGAGACAACCCTTGGCATTTAAATAAGGAGATTCAAATAACTAAAACCCAACAATGCATTTTCAAAATTACAATTATTTTTTGCACTTGATTTTTTCAATTGTGCAAAAGTTAATCACAACAATGGAATGCGTGATTTTGAAGACATTCATATGGTTTTTTAACATTCCATGTTGCAAAACTATAGGTGTTAAGAAGCAAGAAACCCACAATGAGATGACCATTAACATTTAAACAAGGAGATTTAAATTACTGAAACCCAACACTTTGTTTTCCCAATTACAATTATTTTGTGCACTTTTCTTTCAATCATGTGAAATTTAAACTCAACAATGGAATGTGTGATTTTGAAGGCATTCATACTGTTTTGTAACATTCCATGTTGTGAAACCATAGGTGTTAAGAAGCAAGCAACCCACTATGACACAACCCTTGACATTTAAACAAGAAGATTCAAATAACTAAAACCCAATACTCTATTTTCCAAATAACAATTATTTTGTGCACTTTATTTTTTCAATCATGTGAAACTGAAACATAACAATGATATGTGTAAGTTTGAAGACATTCATATGGTTTTTTAACATTCCATTTTGCAAAACTATAGGTGTTAAGAAGAAATCATTAGACCATGAGACGACCCTTAACATTTAAACAAGGAGATTCAAATAACTGAAACAAAACACTGTGATTTCCAAATTACAATTTTTTTTGCACTTTTCTTTCAATCATGCAAAATTTAAACACAACAATGGAATGTTTGATTTTGAAGGCATTCATACGGTTTTGTAACATTCCATGTTGCAAAATCGTAGGTGTTAAGAAGCAAGAGACTCACGATTGGATAACCCTTCACATTTAAACATGGAGATTCAAATAATTGAAACCCAACACTGTGTTTTCCAAATTACAATTATTTTATACACTTTTCTTTCAATCATGAAAAATTTAAACACAACAATGGAATGGGTGATTTCGAAGACATTCATATGGTTTTGTAACATTCCATGTTGTAAAACCTTAGGTGTTAAAAAGTGCAAGCTCAACCAACGATGAGACAAACTTTGACATTTAAACAAGGAGATTCAAATAATTGAAACCCAACACTGTGTTTTCCAAATTACAATTATTCTTTTCACTTCATTTCGTCAATCATGCAAAAGTTAAACACAACAATGGAATGTGTGATTTTGAGGAAATTCATACTATTTTGTAACATTCCATGTTGCAAAACCATAGGTGTTAAGAAGTAAGCAACCCAACTTGAGACAACCCTTCACATTTAAACAAATAGATTCAAATAACTAAAACCCAACATTGTTTTTTTAAAATTACAAATATTTTGTACACTTTTCTTTCAATCATGTGAAATTTAAACACAACAATGGAATGTGTGATTTTGAAAATATTCATACGGATTCATAACATTCCATGTTCTAAAACCGTAGGTGTTAAGAAGCAAGCAACCCACCATGATATATCCCTTGAAATTTAAACAAGGATATTCAAATAAATTAAATCCAACATTGTGTTTTCCAAATCACAATTATTTTGTGCACTTTTCTTTCAATCGTGAGAAATTTTAACACAACAATGGAATGTGTGATTTTGAAAACATTCATATAGTTTTGTAACATTCCATTTTGAAAAATTGTAGGTGTTAAGAAGCAAGCAGCCCACCATGAGACAACCCTTGACATTTAAACAAGGAGATTCAAATAACTGAAACCCAACACTATTTTTTCCTATTTACAATTATTTTGTGCAATTTTCTTTCAATGATGCGAAATTTAAACACAACAATGGAAAGTGTGATTTTGAAGACATTCACACTGTTTTGTAACATTTCATGTTGTAAAACCATGTGTGTTAAGAAGAAAGCATGCGAGCATGAGACAACCCTCTATATTTAAACATAGAGATTCAAATAAATGAACCCCAACACTATGTTTTCCCAATTACAATTATTTTGTGCACTTCTTTTTTCAATCATACAAAAATTAAACACAATAGTGGAATGTGTGATTTTGACGACATTTATACTATTTTGTAACATTCCATGTTGCAAAACCATGGGTGTTAAGAAGGAAGCAACCAAACATGAGACAACCCTTTACATTTAAAAAGGGAGATTCAAATAACTGAAATCCAATACTGAGTTTTCCCAATAGCAATTATTTTGTGCACTTTTTTTTCCAATCGTGTGAAATTTAAACACAACAATGGAATGTGTGATTTTGAAGACATTCATACTGTCTTGTAACATTCCATGTTGCAAACTTGTGTGTGTTAAGAAGGAAGCAACTGACCATGAGACAACCATTTACATTTAAATAGGGAGATTCAAATAACTAAAAGCCAACATTGTTTTCTCCCAATTATAATTATTTTGTGCACTTTTTTTTTTAATCGTGTGAAATTTAAATACAACAATGGAATATGTGATTTTAAAGACATTCATACTATTTCATAACATTTCATGTTGAAAAATAATGGATGTTAAGAAGCAAGCAACCCACCATGAGACAACCCTTCACATTTAAACATGGAGATTCAAAAAACCAAAACCCAACATTGTGTTTTCCCATCTACAATTATTTCAAATGTGCACTTTTATTTCAATCATGTGAAATTTAAACACAATAATGGAATGTGTGATTTTGAAGACATTCATACTATTAAATTGTAACATTCCATGTTGCAAAATTATGGGTGTTAAGAAGCAAGAAACTGACCTTGAGACAACCCTTTACATTTAAACAAGGAGATTCAACTAACTAACACCCAACATTGTGTTTTCCCATTTAGAATTATTTTGTGCACTTTTCTTTCAATCATGTGAAATTTAAAAACAACAACTAAATGTGTGATTTTGAAAACATTCATACTATTTTGTAACATTCCATGTTGCAAAACCGTGGGTGTTAAGAAGAAAGCAACCGACCATGAGACAACCCTTAACATTTAAAAAGGGAGATTCAAATAATTGAAACCCAACATTGTGTTTTCCCAATTGCAATTATTTTGTGCACTTTTTTTTCAATCATGCAAAATTTAAACACTAGAATGGAATGTGTGATTTTGAAGACATTCATACATTTAAACAAGGACATTCAAGTAACTGAAATCCTACACATTATGTTTCCCAAATTACAAATTACAAGATCTTGTAAAACCCTTTACCTACATCCAAATTTCTTAGCACCCCTTAGCTCGATTTGGTCAGTATTATCCTCCAACTCCTCCACGTGCACTCCAAAATTTAACTTACAATGTGCACACTACCAAATAGCACCTAGATTTGGTCGGTTTTCTCATCGAACTCCTCCATGTGCACTCAAACCTTCAGCTTTCAATGTGCATACTAGAAACAAATAGTATTTTCACCTTTCTTTCTCCAAACAGAAAAGCCACACATCATTCCCTTCCAGTTTTCCCACACGAGCTAATAGAAACTTCATGACAAAGCTAAGGTACCCACCTTTTTCAGCCAGCAAATGGCGGGAAAACCCACCTGATAACACTGTTAACTCCTACCTACCATTCCTTGGACGTTTAGTCCCGTCTACCAGTTTATTCATTTTGATCGCCCATCTAGCGGGCCCTATAATACATCTCGTCATGTTATGTATGTTTTTCATGCATTTTTGTATGTACATAGGTGTGTTTTTTTCTAGTAGTTAGTCAACTCCTTCTTAAGAAAGGCTTCTCCAATTAACTTGAAACACAACACCTGATCTGAAGTAGACCATCCCAACGCCACCCACCACCTTCTTCTCCAACAAATCCAACATTATATCACTACTTTCTCCTCTAGATCTCACAGATGCACTGCATTTATCTTTTTCATTTTTAAAGCAGCCATTATACACATTGTCTAGGTATCACAACTACTTTCTTGTTTCTCCCATTTTCATAAATGTTATTGATGAAGAGAATAGGTGGGTTGTTGACTAAAGTCTTCATAAATGATGATCATCACCTACTTCTTTGCTATGCACCTTGGATTTATGCATCTTTAGTAACTCCTACACAGCAATAGATCCTTTCTTCGGTGCCCACAAATTTGTCATGCTTACAAATGCTAGTGTTGAAATATCATATAATTGCAATAGGAAAAGAAAAAATCATTTAATGGGTTCAAATTATACCTGGGGTATGGGCTATTCTTAATCAACTTCCATACTTTATGTACTCTCAGAGCAACGACTTTAATTCCATGAATAGTGAATGGACTAGGGAAAAGACACACATTTAAACTATGTGGGCACACAAAGAATTATTGGAAAATAAACAGACACTATGATTTTGATCATTTTGCATCTTTAAAGAGCAGTTTCAACTATTGATGGTGGAAAGTAGATCATCGCCTTGACATAAATATAACATGTGGGGTTACTTCTTGTTACTTTCCACACCATGTTTCTTGAGATCTTTGTAAGTGGTTTTTCTCATATAAGACTAAATTTTTTTTTTAAAAAATGCATGTTTAATCGTCCCCCCTCTACCTATTCTTTTAAAAAGATTTTTGAGAAGGTAGGAAATAGAACAACAAAGAGTGGGGCCACAGTTTATAAGAAAATCTCACCTCTTGTGAAGAACTTCCACTAATACAATAATATAATTTTATATGTGACTTCTATTTTAGAGTTCTCTTTTCATCTTATAATATTTTATTAATGTTTTTATAAGAAAAAAGAAAAAGAAAAAAAAAAAAAAATTTGTCTTTTGTAGATGTGCATTATATTGGGTTTATCAATGTAATGCTAAAGGGTGTCAAAATTTTGAATATCAAATATTTAGAGTTAGATTAAAACATTTTAGAGTTGTTTAATTTTAGAGTTAAGCTAAAATAATATCTCAATAGTTAGTTCTATCTAAATATTTTAGAGTTCAAATATAAAAGTAATATTTTTGGAAATGAGGGTAGTTGGGTGTCAAATTTATAGTAGGATCTCCAAAATTATTGTGAAATAGTAATTTAAGAGTCAAAATTCATAATAACAATTCTGAAGTTATTTTTTGTGGAGCTATTTTAGAGCTAGTTTTATGTGAGAACTTTGGTATTAGAATTATAGATTTGAAACTCTAGAGTTGAACTTGAAATATAGCTTTGTAGTAGTTATTTTTTAATAATTTTTGTGTAAATATTTCAGAGCTAACATTTCAATGCTTGAACCTCTAAGCCAATTCTATATAACTAATCTAAAACTAAGAATATTTTGGAACCAACTTCATATGGTTCCTTCATTATAGTGTTAAACACCATAATAATTGATCTATGCAATATCATATGGTTCCATCATCTCCTCATTAAATTGATAGACACAAATCTAACATTTTTTGATGAAGGCTAACACATGTATTATTATGAAGAAAACATTATCTAACTCGTTAAAGATGAGATGATTACTAGATTATTTTTTCATGGTGGTAGTTGTGCAACAAGCTATGCAATTTGGAAAAAGGATCAAAACTAACATCTAACAATAAAGTTCATTATCATAATCAATTACAAAAATCAAACTTAGATTTAACTGTCAAATTAGATTGCTTCAATAGTGGTAAATGTGTACAAGGGAAGAAGGATACAAATGCTTATTATCTTATGCTATGTTCATAGGGGCCAAGTACAAGTCTAATATAAAAATACAAAGGAATTTAGTGTGTCTAAACAAGTTTTAAATAACATAACGTGTCAATACTTTCATATACACAAGAAGATTAGTTTCATAAAGCAAAAAAATAAAAATTGAAGCATAATTTAACTTTATCCATTATAAAACAAATAAAAATATAATGTTATTCTTATAAATTATGTTCCAACAGTAATTCTCCTTATATTAAAAGTTTACATACAAAAAAAAGTCCTAGAAATTTCTAAATTGATATTGAAAAATTATTCAAGATAATCTTTATAATCAAACTCTAAAATAAATAAAAAATCATTTATATTCTGTTTTAAAAAAATTTAAATTAATATTTACTTTCATAATAAATATAGAATAGTCATATTGGCATGGTGTGATGGTTTATTGGGGTGGTATTGTTGAATGGTTGTATCCGGTTCATGGCTCCGGTCAAAAACGTTTACCCCTTGAATGAAAAATAATAAATATAGAATAATACAAATTATAATTTGAAGCACTATATTATATTTTTTATTTACGCGGATGGTCTATCCTTTATTTGAGTTTCACGAGTTAATTTTTTTTCTGTGGACAAATGCAATGGAGCCTTGCAAGATGACTGAAGCATTGACAACCGTTGATATTTGTTCATCAAATTTGCAATAAATGCAAGATGATTAAATGTTTACTAATATTTTCCCTGCAAACTCTGCCCATGAAAAAGCTTTCGTGTCAATGTAATAAATTAAATATCTGGGCGATAAAGCCTGTTTTATATGTAAAATTAAATGAATAAAATCCACACCTCTGACCTACCCATTGCACACAAAGGTGCGATTGCTAGTAATATGTTTTAAGTATAAAACAAATCAAACTAATACATTTCAAAATTATAAAATACAATCCAAAATTGAAAAGATGGTCCGCAGACGATCAAATTCCAATCCTGGCGGTGACGACTAGCGGCAAAAGCAGCGGTTTACACTATGGCCAAGAAATCCGCTAAAACTATCTAGAAAATCATAAGAGATTCTCTCAAATCGTGTTAAATAAAGCTTATAGTTGGGCTGTTTCGACATTGAAAAATACATTATCTGCCATTGTTGCATCACATGGTTTCTACGGTAGTTTAGCTGCCGCCTGGTAAGTGCTCCATAACAACTTCCTTCAAAAGCCTGAAGGTGACAAAAAAACCAATAATAAAGTAAGAGGATTTTAACATTGTATGTGTGGATATGATCAATGCACATCATGCATTCAACATAATTGGTCCTCTCTCTTACTCTCCATATTCTCCATGGATAAAAATCATAGTTGTCTAGAGATGCGTCTCAGAGACGGAGACATGTCTCCGGTACCGTTTCCGGAGACACTTTTAGGAGGCCGGAGACTAGTGTCAAAATTTTTTGAGTACACTGTCGTTTCCTATTGCAGAAAACGACATCTCCCCCTAAAATATCTAAAAAAACTTTAAAATTTAAACATTTGAAACTTTAAAAATTAAAGCATAATGCATTTGATGCATCTAAGAGCAATTAAAAGTTAATGTTCATTGTTAAACTTTACTCTAGTACTACTATTGTTTTGAAAGTTTAATGTCATCATATTTTCAGATTTTCTATAAATTGTTAATTTATTTATTTATCTTATATTAAAAAAATGGCATCTCCAAGTACACCCGTCTCCTATTCTCAAAAAAAAGTTGTACCTGTACTGATACCAATCTCCTGTACCAGTACCAGTACCAGTCTCTTGGCAACTATGATAAAAATAAAGCACTTAGTTATAATGGCTTTCCTTGTGAATCTTATAAAGCACTTTTGGACACTTTTGGTCCTAATTTTCTCCAAGATTACTTAGATCATTTAAACTTTAGTATGTTATATAATATTATTAATAATGAAAACAAAAAAATCATAATTAAAGTTGGTAAACTTTAAGACAATTATAACTAGTATCTAATCATGTTATTGAATATCTCTTACAAGATCATAACAAAATTTCCTTCCTTGTGCATTCATAATATGTTCACTCCCATCATTTACCTAGAGTAGACTAGTTTCATCTAAATTATTTTCATTTTGGGTAATATTATTGTAGTTTAGAAAAGTATGGAGTGGAATGGTCACTTCAAGAAGCAAGTTATCTTTATAAAAACATGATTTCATGAAAACTTGTGACCACATTGAATGAGCTTACAATATTCTATGGGCATTAGGATTTAATTTGATTTTTTTTTTTTTAGAAATGTTATTTGTTGATGTCTTTGTTTGCCTTACTATCAATGGTTAATATTCATCATAGTTTAGGTTTTTAAGGTATATTTCAAAGGTTATTTGTTAGCTCTAGTTCTTTATGGTTTATCTACAAAACAAATTGACTATTTACTTGATCATAGAAAAATATTTGTAGTGTATTGAAACTTTATGTTGTGATTTTGGATCCAACATTAAGTTGGAAGATATTGAAAGCTATCACCAACCCTTCTTGTCTTAGCCCAAGCCTTGGTTAGACCCTTATAGATTGAAATAGATTGATCGTGGGGAATATATATATTTTTCACTCAATCCACTTCTTCTTTCATTTATCATTTTTTTCTTGGTGAATAATTTGAATTATTATATATCCAAGCCTCTTTCTTTTTCTAGAAAATGATAAATAATTTATTATAAAAAATTTATAGCCATGCATGTTTATTATTCTTCTTATTTGGCCCCTTGAAAATATTCTATGAGACTTCATTTATGTTCCTCCAAGTAAGTGAATTCTTTTCACCAAGTTTCTTGAAATTCCCCTTATCTCCCACATGATTATGGTGGCATAGGTTTTATAAATACTCATACTTAGGGGTTGAAGTTATATGTTGAGATGGTTATTAGAGATCTTGAAGGAAATAAAGCTAGGAAGATTCCTCTTTATGATTGTATTGCTTTGATCATTCATTATGGAACACAAGATTAGAAAATGCTTAGTCTTGAATATATTCCTATTATGAAGGATCCTACTCAAATTCAAGGAACATTTTTTTTTCAAAGAACATGTAGAAATCTTGCGATTCTTCAAGACCTTGGTTAATTTTGAATGAGGAATATTTTTAATACAAGATTTCAATCAACTATCAATTTCACTAGTGATCCCATGTGATGACTTACCAAGAAAGACCTTTATCTAAATTTCATTAGGTTCACTCTTTAAGTTATATCATAGATGAATTTGTTTCATTTTAGACATGATCTAGTTTAATTTCAATATAAAAATCAGCTCTCTAATTAGGAGTATGAATTAGTTAGGTCATTATGATGTCTATGCCAATGGATATGGTTCACAAGATTATAATTACATGTAGGTCAAGCCATGGTGGAAGTACTAAATATGGTACACAAAGAATCCATTCTAGAATTACATGTCATAAAAAATTTATTCCAATATTTACTTACATTTTTCTATTATCTAATAGCCAAATGATAGATGCAATATTCAATCCATTTCCTCTCAATATTAATGTGAGTTTCATATCATTAAGGATACAAGTTTGGACCTGCATAAATGTTAAACCTTTCTCATGATATTGACCTGAAAATTAAAATTTTCATCTGATCTCTCAAGGAGGCAAGGTACTACCTTAATTCCTTCTATTGTGGCAATAGTGGGGCATCCAAAAAATTAGAAATTTATAAATTTTTGATATAAGTAGTAGTGTAAATCTGAAAAGAGTCAGTCTTTGAACCGATGTAATAGGTACCTTGCTTCAAAGAGGGGAAAAATGTAGACACTTAAAATTTTCCTGACTGATATTGCACAGTTGAATCTAATTACTAAAACCATTTCATCCTAAGCTCACCTCATTCTTTACTATTTAATTGATGGTCCTAGTTGTTTAATTAAATGCATCAATTTATCCTATTAATCAAATAATCACTATTATGTGGCTAATTCACCCCCTTTCATGCTAATTTTCACCTTATTTAATTACATTTAATGTGAATTATTTGATAAAATTTCTTATGTCCTCTCATTTAATTAAATAATCTTAATCATTGAATTAAATGCCATTTGACCCTCTTTCATTAAATAAATTAATTATTTAATAAGCATCCTAATTTCACTCAACTTGCACAATTAAAGATTTGTTTTAATTATCTAATTTGCTAATTTCCCTCACCCTCCCACTTGCAAGAGAATATGCCCTTGGAATATTCCTCCATTTGAACTCCAAAATGGAATATTCCTTTGTAACAAACTTCCTAATTTTTAGGAAGTGTGATTCTTTGAATCATTGAGAGCCATTGATTAACTCTTTGATCCATGCCAACTTGCATTCTCATCCATTGATGAGAATCCTTGATCCATGCCTTCACCTCTCATGGCTTCTCATCCCTTGATTGATGAAATCAATCCTAACCTTTGATTCACCATTTTCTTCTATAAATTATCCTCATTTCTTTGAGAAAGGGATCCACAATCATTTGAGAAAAGTTATGGTATTGAAATGCATCCATAATTTCATCCATTAGCATTTATTTGAGCACTTTCATCCATTGTGGTTCAAATCTCCATTATCACTCACCAATCTATCAAATAAAATTTATTTCAATCTAAGAGATTAGGAAAGGGCTGACATTCTATATTGATGCAACACCAATCCCCCAATGAGATGAGGTTTGAGGCATTAGAATAGGTTTTCATTATTAATTTATTGTTTTTTATGTTTAATCGATTCCTTATTTAATGGTTTTTAAGAATTTCATCCAGAGTATAGCTTAACTAGTTAGATATAGCTTAGAATCTATTGGATTTAGTGTATTTAGCTTGTGTTATGATTATACTCAAAATTCTATACCTTGTTTAATAATTGTATGTACTTTGAATATTATATATGCATAGGTACACTTGATGTGTGTTGAGTGGATACAAGTACATGGAATTTCTCCACCTAGCTTCATAGGTCTGAGTTATTCCCCAACGATGGTTATATGGGAGATGTCACATTGGCCAATTTGATAGCCTTACCCATCGTACTTGATTTGAGTGTGACTTCCTATTATCTTACCCATGTTGATTAGATTTGTTATGATTTTAGATAATGTAATCCTATTGTGGAATCCCAATGAAAGTGTGTGTGTTGATTTATTTAAATTCTAATTTTCATAGAATTAATTAAGTTTTATGGTTAAATAGATTTAATGGTTAATTATGTGATGAATGATGTTTAGAAATGAATTGAATTTGTGGGAATATTCGAGGGATTTTTAAATTAAGAAATGGGAAAATGTGAATTTTATTAACTCCATATTGGGTTCTGGAAAAGGGTAAAAGGGAGAAAAGGCATTTTATTTCATTTTTATGTTATTAGTAAAACCCTAATTTCTTTTATATTTTCCTAAATAAATTGTAATATGTATCGCAAATGATAAATAATGTGATTGTGTAACAATATTCTTGCATTTTATTCTAAAATTTTGTTTTATTGTCATTACCATGTGTGGACAATGATTTTGGATTGCCCACACTGCTTTAGCTCCTTCTGTGGATTTTCACCTAAAAGGAGAAAGGGATGGGGTCCAAAATGTAAATGTCTACACTCAAAGTTAATGTGAATGAGATGTAATATTTCTAATTAATATTTTCTAATGCAATGATCCTCAAATAGAATGATTTAATGATGCTAAACTTAAGAAATGCTAAGTGTTGGAAAACACACTATGATATGAAAAACACCTAAAATGCAAGTAAATGATGAAATAACTAAACAAAATTGGAAAGGTGCACTTGGGATCTACAAATTGATGTGGAGAGATTCTAGAATCCTAAAAATTTGATTGAAAATGTTGACTGGGACACTTACGCCAGGTAGGGAGTCTTAGTCCCAGTTTCGGGGAAAACTTGTCAGAACAAGAATATGCCAAATGGGTATCCAAAAATGTAGAAACCACTTTTTAGGCCTAACAGAAAGACTAATTCTCCAAGAGTGGCAACTTAGTCCACCTACAAATTTTAGGAATTTCGGGGCAAAATCTTTTAGCTTTAGGTCTGCACTTGCTTTTTCTGACAGGTGTCTACACTTGATTCTATAGAAAATGGGGTAAAAAGTGTCTTCAAGCTTGAATTAGGGTTATGTTGACTTAAGTGAATTTGATGACTTCTTGATCACTTTTCAACACCAATTTCCTTGACAAATCTACCTACAATGTCTACAAACACACATGCAAAGACAGAAAAATGGTTAAGGGTTAGAGTATAGGGGTTTGCCTTGGTCAAACCCCACTTTGGTAGTCAAACCATATGAAATGAAAAGAGAACGATAAATAAACAACATGCAATGTCATAAACTTACCAAACCCTGAAGAGTAGAAATATGAAGATATGCAATGAAGTGCTTCAATGGATGACTTGATTATGCTTGATTGCTTGAATTCTTGAGAATGATTAAGTTAATTGCTTGATTGAATGCTTGAATGAATAAGTGAATATGAGATAAAAAATGAGGAGAAAAACCCTCATTTATACATGATTTTTTCAAAATTTCCCAAAATTAACACATCATAGGTTGACCTCAAGGATTAGAGGACAAAATCCTAGTAGAAATTTGAAATAATTTTGAGTTTTGTGCCAAAAAGGTCTAAGTCGCCCCTATTGGCGACTTAGTCCCATTTAAGAAAATTAAATGGGTGTCAAGAATTAAGGGGCATTAAATGTTGTCCAACAAGAATATCCTCAAAAACACACTTAAGGGGGGCTAAAAAGTGTATTAAAGGGTCATTTAAACATTAGAAAGGGTTAAATTAATGATGACAAGTCTAGAAAAGTGTGAAAGTGGGTTACAACACATTACAACACTTTGAAATAAGACTTGGTAAGTGATAAAAATGGGTTATTTAGGTTAATTATGATGAAAGGGTCCTAGAAAAGTGTGAAAGTGAGTTACAATACTTCACAACTGTAATATCCCTTGACAATCTGATGTGAATTTGTAATCAAGGAATATTGTCAAACACTTTTGATGCAAACCGAATGCTTGTTGATTTGTGGTTTTAGTCTAATGTGTTTGCTTGAAGATGATATCAAAGTACTCTAAATTCTTGAAAATCAATGGTACAATGTCTAAACAATCGCTTAGATGCATACATTACTTTCTTTTATCTTTTACAATGCACGTATATGATTTCTATATGTAAATTATTCATCTACAACCAACTGACATTTTTACCAATAATTTGTAGGTGAGCTACTAAGTTGATTATAAATGATATAGAATTGCTCAATGATAACTACAAGTAACCAGCAAATGATATCTTCTTAATTTCCATGAAATTTCTAATACAATGCTCATGAAATATGGCCAAGACTCTTGGCATCTACATTGATTACAAAATATGATAATGATAATAAAAATGTAGAGAAACCTAGGATAATTTGTAGTTGAGTAAAAACAATTTGATTTGTCCCTACGAGGCTATGTCTTCCCTTCTAAAAGCTGGGACTAGTCTTCTAAATGCCCAAAAAAGCCTTGAAATTTTAATTATGATTTTTGGTGCCCTCTTTCACAAAATCGTGCCCCCTCCTTAAGTGCCCAACATGTAGTGGATTTTTGATCATTTAATAGTCCATACCATGCATGGAATTCATCCTTTTTCCAATTATAAACTCTTGATGTTGTTGTGGCAATTTTGAGGAAGCAAATTCAAGTTGCAATGGACTACACAAAGAAAAATCAAATTTATTCCAAGCTGCCCCTATTTTGAGTTGAAACCACCAAATTTAAATTATATTCAGCCTTAAAGCCCCTCCAATAATCACCAAGAATGATTTTCAAACCCCAAGAGATAGGGCACTCCCAAACCCAATAAAAAATGATGCCAAAATGAGCCTCTATAAACCAAAATCTAAGTCTATATCATGTGGAGGTTGACTTTATAAATTGATTGAAAATAACCAGCAAAATTACTCAAAATTTCTCCTATAATCACCTCAATGAAGACTCCAAAATTTCCCTACTTGAACTTAATGCAAAATTGGCCCTTGGCCACTAATTTTTCCAAACTAAAAAAAGTGTTCAATACTTTCTCCAATGAAGCACAAATGGAAGACTGAAGTATCTTCCTCTTAGCTACAATAATTCAAATGATATTTCACACCCTCAAAATTGCATTACCAATTGAGAGTTTTCGTTCTCAATGGCCAATTGAAACAACTACAAAAACCCTTGGCTTCACAACTAAAAAATATCAAACAATATTCAAATCTGGATGATAGGAAATGAGCTCCCCATTTTTATTTATTCTTTTCCTCTCAAGAGGTTGACCCATCAACAATTTTCTAGAATTCAACTTCTAGAATATTTGACATAATATTATTTTATAATTGCACTTTATAATAATATTAAATATAAACCAACTCCTAAAGTGCAATATAACATTGTAATATAAAAATAAGGTTTCCAAAAATAGAAATATTAATGATGAGTATAGGAAAACCTTCATGAAATCGCGAAATGAGCCAACCAATCAACTGTGTATTTGCCAAATGACACTCTTATCAAGCCCTATTAGCCTATGAGGATCAGGAATAGACTAATTGCTCTAAACTCTAACGCTCATGAAAAAAAGGGGACATTATAGTCTGCCCTCCTTGAAATTGCTTGTCCCCAAGCAATCTCAACAGCAAAGTACAACTCTCCTCCACTTGGATCCCAAGGGAAGATCTATGTAATTTCCCAAACATCACCAAATAGCTCCTGTAGCGCCAACACTAGCACAACCCACTAAATCAACTCAATTCCAATCTCTAAGATGCAACAAGTCTCCAAGTGTTGAATCAAATGATAATCATCATGAGAGAATAAGGTAGAAGACTTGCCAAACTCAAAATCATCATTTGAGGTCAGAAACAAGTCATACCAGAGCTGACTAGAACACTCTTTAATCCACCCACCTCTCTATGCCATCATTAACACTTGTGTATGTGGGATGAAATCAAGTTGATGTCTGAAGATACAATCAAGGTGAAACAGTCTTGACTGTGCTAACTAAGTACTCACCAAGGAACCCCTAATTCCCTCAAGCTCTTGAGAGAACTTGTCATCTTCCTCTTCTTTCCTCATCAAGGAATCAGAATAGATCCCAACAAGGATAAGAAGGGTGTATCTATTTGAAAGAATGTTCAAATAATTCAACTTCATTGTTTCCATACCTTCTTTAACAACCTACAAATCATCATGATAAGATCCCACTCCAATCCCCTCTTGTCTTTTCTTTAACTGGACTGCCCAAAGATGATCCTAAATCAATTTGTGCATCCTTTCATGATGAGACAATGCTGCAATAGTCTCATCTTCCTTCACCTTCAACTTAACCTCCAAGCTACGAACAACCTCCACACCACATGAAGAAACCTCAAATTATTCTTGTTTCCTCATGTTTGGAATCTTCACGAAGTCCTTCGATTGACCAAGCTTATCAACCTCATCACTATTATTAGAACAAAGTTCCTTTTTAGATTCATCCTTCATTTGAATGAGGAGTCTTCCAAAGTTATCTACTCCTTTTTGTCTTATTATGTTGATGAGATTGACCTTGTCTTTCACTTCTTGAAGGTGTTGTCTTGCATTTGTAGCCACTAATCTAGCCTCTTTTGATTTCCTCAACCACTCTTCATTCATCATTTTGGACCTTCTAACCTCTTTGATGCCAAAATACACAAAATCAGCCCTCTTATGCTTGATATCTTCATGTCTACCAATGGGTGTAGATTTTTCATCAAAGGATGATATCATATCATTAGCTTTTCCATGATCACAAGCTCCTATCTCATGAGAATGATGAATCATAACGTTTTTATCCTAAAACAAATCCATGATGACATCATGTCATTATAAAATGCATCCTTCATCATGTGAAGACAACACACTAGTGGTCAAGCTCCACTAAGTAAATGATCAAATTTCACATCCTCCTTTATATCTTGGGCCCCCATAAAACTTTCATGCAAAATGAATATTATTCCTTGAACTAAAATTTGATTCTTTATCATGATAGGAAGAAGCAATGCAAAACTCACCTATTGAAGCATCACAAGAAATCTTATCTTCATGTGGTTGCTCTAATGCAACTAATTTTTCTTCAAATATTACTTTCTCTTCTCCACTCTTGAATTCATCCTAAAGTGTCTTGTGCCCAACTTCTTCCTCTATGTAGGTCTGATTTTTATTCTCCATAGGATTAGTTGTATGCTAGTCACTAACTGTTGAGAATTCGTCAAAGATATTTCTGGATACCTCACTTGTAGAGACCTTGTGTTCCTCCTTTCTTTCATTTTGTGATGTAGAATTCTTAGAAATGGAAGTCATATACTAAGATAATCTACCTCTTGTTGCAAGGTCTGAGAGAGATTTACTTATTTCTTCAAACTCTTTCAAAATATTTTTCATACTCTTGTCCCACTACTTATGAGTACTTGAAGTAGCCATGATTAAATCAGTTGATCAATGTCCAATCTACCCAACAAGATGGCAGGTCAATGGTTCTGATACCACTGTAATATCCCTTCACAATCTGATGTGAATTTGTATTCATGGAATATTCTCAAACACTTTTGATGTAAATAGAACACTTGTTGATTTGTGGTTTCAGTCTAATGTATTTGATTGAAGATGATATCAAAGTACTCTAAATGCTTTGAAAATCAATACTACAATGTCTAAACAATCACTTAGATGCATATATGAATTTCTTTTATCTTTTACAATGCACTTATATGATTTCTATATGCAAATTATTCATCTACAACCAACTGACATTTTTACAAACAGTTGTTATGCAAACTACTAAGCTGATTACAAATGAGATAGAATTGCTCAATGATAACTACAAGTAACCAGCAAATGATATCTTCTTAATTGCCACGAAATTTTTAATACAATTCTCATGAAATATGGCCAAGACTCTTGACATCTACATTGATTACAAAATATGATAATGATGAAAAAAATGTAGAGAAACCTGGGATGATTTGTAGCTGAGCAAAAACAATTTGATTTTTTCCTTCAGAGGCTATGTCTTCCCTTCTAAATGTTGTGACTAGTCTTCTAAATGCCCGACAAAGCCTTAAATTTTTAATTATGATTATGGTGCCCTCTTTAAAAAAAACGTGCCCCCTCCTTAAGCTCCCAACATGCGGTGAATTTCTGATCATTTAACAATCTAAACCATGCATGAAATTCATCCTTGTTCCAATTATAAACTCATGTTGTTGTTGTGGTAATTTTGAGGAAACAAATTCAAGTTACAATGGACTGCACAAAACAAAATCAAACTTATTCAAGGGCACCCTTGTTCTAAGTTGAAACCATAAAATTTAAATTCTTTTTAGCCTTTTAAATCCCCTCCAATAGTCACCAAGAATGATTGTCAAAACCCAAGAGGTAGGGCGCTCCCAAACCCAATAAAAAACAATGCCAAAATGAGCCTTTATAAACCAAAATCTGAGTATATTGAATGTGCAGGTCGACTTCATGAATTGATTGAAAATAACAAGCAACATTACTCAAAATTTCTCCTATAATCATCTCAATGAAGACTCCAAAATTGGCCCTTGTCCACTAATTTTTCCAAACTAAAAAATCCTTCAATACTTTCTCCAATGATGCACAAATGGAAGACTGAAGTCTCTTCCTCTCAGCTGCAATAATTTAGATGATATTTCACACCCTCAAAATTGCATTACCAATTGAGAGTTTTCATTCTCAATGGCCAATTGAAACAACTGCAAAAACCCTTGGCTCCACAACTAAAAAATATCAAGCAATATTCAAATCTGGATGACAGGAAAAGAGCTCCCCATGTCTATTTATTCTTTTCCTCTCAAGAGGTCGACGCATCAAGAACATTCTAGAATTCAACTTCTAGAAGATTTGACATAATATTATTTTATTAGTGCACTTTATAGTAATATAAAATATAAATCGACTCTGAAAGTACAATACAACATTGTAATATAAAAATAAGGTTTCCAAAAATAGAAATATCAATGATGAGAATAGGAAGACCTTCATGAAATCATGAAATGAGCCAACCAACCAACTAGGTATCTACCAAATGACCCTCTTATCAGGCCCTATTAGCCTACGAGGATCAGGAATAGGCTAAATCCTCTAAACTCCAACACTCATGAAAAAAGGGGACATCACAACAACACCTTTACCAGACAACCTAGAAGTCTTAATGATTCACAAGGTTCCAAGACCTAATGTGAATGTGTTGACCAAATTACAACATTAAATCTAGGTAAAATCAATCCAAAATCCACTAGAAAGGGACTGGACACGAAAAATTAGAAGCGTTACTTTTTCCATGTCCACAGTTAGTCCCCACTTTAGTGAGAGGAGGAACCTACTTCAAACTCACACTAAAGTAACTAATCATGCAACCAATAAATATCTGAATGCACTAATGCTTGATAGGGTGAGATAACAATAATCAAGAGGGATGATCAAGCCCCCAGGATTACGATCCCATGGAAAATCAAACATGAACACAAAGGAACACACATGATGATGAGAAAAGATGGAAGAAAGCTTTGATCATCTATTTAGCTCATTGTGGATTAGATCTAAGTTGTTTTTTCAAAACAAGAAATGTGTACTCACTATAGGGCAATGAGAGTTATGGTTGTCCACTAGGTGAGAAAGCCCAAGCATACTCACTATGAGGCCACAAAACTTCTAGTTGTCTGTACAGTGAGAAGGCCCAAAAGTTGAGAAACATATGCTCAGTTGGTATGCACTCACACAAGTAGGTGGCTATGGGGAAAATTTGTGCTACAAAATGGGCTTTCCTCCTCAACCATATTAAATTTATACCTCCAGATAACTTTAATAAGGTGCCACAATGGAAAATTTCATTTCATGCTTCATGAGACAAGAAAAGCTTTGTGTGCTTAGAACTCATGAAGAAATGCAGTGGTACCACAGGCATGCAAGTTGTGTTATGTAAGGTGGCCATGTAAATGCAAAATGCAACGTGCAAAAATAAATTTTAAATGATTCTTGTTAAGATCATACGAGGTCTATAACCTAGGGAAAATTGTGTCTAATGTATCCAAGAGTGGACCAATCAAATAATAAAATATTAACAACTTAGGGGATTCAGTGTGTCGCACCAGGCCACCAAGAGGAATGTAATATGCTAAGATAGATCATACTTATGAAGGAAATCATACCCAATGTTATCCACAAAGTGACAAATGAATTGTATGAAGTAACAAGGCTGCACTAAGAACCAAGAAAAATAAAAATAAAAAATGAATATTGTCAATGTATGCCCCTACTTTAAAGGAATTGCTACACACTATTCTGTGAGAAATTACTTTAAAGTAGCAAATGAAAATTGCAACAAGAAACAAGAAATGAGAGCCAACTTGGAAATACCCTATGCCGAGTCATATGTTTCCAAGTAAGGCCGCATCATGTGAAGGAGAAAGGAATAAAAGAAAGAGGGGTTTCCCCCAAAAAGGAACACACCAAACGCATAAGGGATCTATGGATTTGGGGTCAGTATGTTCATTGTTGCAATTTTTTTATGAAAAAGCTTTGAACTATCATCATCCCTCAAATACATAGAACTGGAAGAATGACACAAAGAGAGTGAAAACAAAAGAAAATTAAAGCTTGTTTTGGGTCAACATGGAAGAGACATTGCACTCTCAACACTTTGCATCATCCCCAAAAGGAAAACATAAGCGAAAAGAAAAATGAAAAGGTGAAATAAAATGAAAATATTTTGGCTCAACATGAAGGAAAAAATTCAGTCTCAATGCCTTATGTCATCCTCAAAAGGAAAAACACAAAAAAAGGGAAAAAAAAGTAAAAGGACCTTTTGGGCCAACATGGAAGAGACATTGTGGTTTGAACGCTTTGCGTCATCCCCAAAAGGAGAAAAAGGAAATGTATGACATATAGAAGAATAGAGGTACAAATAGAGGAAATGCACAAAGAGAGAGAGAACATCAAATGCACATTATAGGGGAACATGATACGCACATCGAATCACACTAAAGAAAAAGGAAAATGTAAAAGGGGCTAGTAATGCAAATGCAAGTCAACCATTAACTGAGTTATTGGCTTCGCAATCCCAATTAGTATAAGAAAATGGGAAATAACACAATTAAGAGACAAGGAAAAATGCATGACTAGGACAAGGCTAACAACTTATTTCCCCCACTGTGTAAGGCAAGAATGAGACAAGTTGGGTGATGGGAAAGATCATGCAATAGTGAGAATAGAAAATTCTACAACTATTGCATGATGAGGAGAGTTGAGAATATGGTACTAGGGGATGATAGGATAATAGTTGGTATTAGGGAAGTGATACTTATTCAGTATAGCCTTCAATTTTTGACATTTATCACTGCAATGTCCAAGAACATGATGGTATTTGCAATATGGTATGTTAGAATCTTTAGGATGGATGACCAACCTATTTGAAGGTGGTAAGAGTATAAGACTTATGTTTAAAATCATTTGTAGTTTCTTTTCACATTCAGGTGGTGGATGGAGAGGAAACTTTAGTTTTTTTAACTTGTAAGGTCATTTTCATTTACTAGATTCACCTTTTACATGGATTGAAGGAGGAAGAGGACCCATGGGGATCCTAGCATCCTTATCATTGAAATCAGGTAAGGGTTGTTCACATGGAAGGAGGACATTCAAGTTAGGATGGGAATCAAAGATCACTATGCCATCATCTCAAAGTCTCCCATATTCAAAAGGAGGCTTATTGTTATGATGAGTATGTTGACATCTTAGCCCTGTTGTGTTTTCATCGATTGGTATTTGTTCTAAAAACTTTAGTGAATATTTTGTTTGGTTGTCGTATCATATCTTTGTTTGCTTAAGATAGTAAAAGCCTTGCCATATGTTTCTTCAAGGTTGATTGGTGTGTTTGTGACTTTGTGATCATAAAATGGTTGAGGAGGTGGTTGTATAGAAGAACTAGGTCCACTTGTTGGAGGGAACTTAGGTTCTTTGTTGGTTTCAAGATGTAGGTATCCAAATGTATTAGGATATGGGATAGTAGGAAGATCTTGTGACTTCATGGATGGATAGAAGGCTGCATTGTTTTCAAGGTTGTCAAGGCATGCATTTAATAACTTATTTGTGCTATCATCATCTTCTCCAATGATGTCAATAGCACATGGCAGACATTCATTAGGATTTGAAGGAGCATGGGGAAGCTCAAGGTCATTAGGATCATAGCCAAAGGCACAATTTGACATGTCTACAAGGGATTTTAATGAATTCCAAAACTTATTAAAGCAAAAAGCCATGATGACAATGAGTGAAAATAAACTAATATGCTAAAAAGAGAATAAAACAAAAAATCTAGAAAGTATGATAGAATGCAATAGTAGAAAACATAAATTTAGAAAAATTCTAGAAAATGCTAGAAACTACAATGAAACATATGCAGGAGGACTAAGTCACCAAGTGTGGCGAATTAGTCCCACTGATGTTTTTTTTTAGTTTTTTCAGAAATTTTGACTGCAATTTTGTCTTTTGGATGCACAGATGCAACTATAGTATGAAATGCATAATTTTTGTTGTTTTTCAATGGAAAAATGATGCAAAAGTGCAAGTTATTTGAGCTTTTCACTAATGCAATTTTGAAAACCCTAGGATGCAGTGTAAACAATGCAATACATAATGCAATGTAAATGAAACCTAGGATACACTTAAAATCAGAAGTAAATATGTTCAAAATTTGGGTTCACCAAAATGTGGACAATGATTTTGGATTGCCCACATTGTTTTAGCTCCTTCTAGGGTTTTTCACCTAAAAGGAGAAAGGCATGGGGTCCAAAATGCAAATGTCTACACTAAAATTTAATGCACGAATGAGATGCGATATGTCTAATTAAGATATAATAATGCACTAATATGAAAATAGAATGATTTAATGATGATAAATTTAAGAAATGCAAAGTGTTGGAAAACACATTGTGATATGAAAAAACACCTAAAATGAAAGTAAATGATGAAATAACTGAACAAAATTGGAGAGGTGCACCTAGAAATTGAACCTTAATGTGGAGAGATTTTGGAATCCTAAAAATTTGACTAAAAATGTTGACTAGGACACTTACAGGCCAGGTCGGGTGACATAGTCCCAGTTTCAGGGAAAACTTGTCAGAACAGGAATCTGCTAAATGGGTATCCAAAAATGTAGAAACCACTTTTTAGGCCTAGCAATGGGAATAATCCACCAATAGTGGTGACTTATTCCACCTACATATTTCAAGAATTTTGGGGCAAAATCTTGTAGCTTTAGGTGTACACTTGCTTTTCTGATGGGTGTCTACACTTGATTCTACAGAAAATGAGGTAAAAATTGTCTCCGAGCTTGAATTAGGGTTATGTTGACTTGAGTGACTTTGATGACTTCTTGACCACTTTTCAACACCAATTTCCTTGACAAATCTACCTACAAATTCTGCAAACACACATGTAAAAAGGGAAAAATGGTTAAGGGTTAGAGTATAGGGGTTTCCTTGGTCAAACCCCCTACTTTGGTAATCAAATCCTATATAATGAAATGAAATGAGAAGAGAATGATAAATAAACAACATACAATATCATAAACTTACCAAACTCTTAATGTAGAAATATGAAGATATGCAATGAAGTGCTATAATGGATGACTTGATTATGCTTGATTGCTTGAGTGCTTGAGAATGATTAAGTTAATTGTTTGATTGAATGCTTGAATGAATAGGTGAATAGGAGATAAAAAAAATGAGGAGAAAAACCATTATTTATACATATTTTATTAAAATTTCTCAAAAATAACACATCACAGGCTGACCTCAAGGGTTAGAGGATAAAATCCTACTAGAAATTTGAAATAATTTTGAGTTTTGTGCCAAAAAGGACTAAGTCACCCCTATTGGCAACTTAGTCCCACTTAAGCAAATTAAGTGGGTGTTAAGAATCAAGGGGAATTAAATGTTTTCCAACGAGAATATCCTCAAAAACACACTTAAGGGGAGCCAGAAAGTGTATTAAAGGGTAATTTAAACATGAGAAAGGGTTAAATTAGTGATGATAGGTCTAGAAAAGTGTGAAAGTGGGTTACAACAGTTTACAACACTTTGAAATAAGACTTGGTAAGTGATAAAAAGGGGTTATTTAGGTGAATTATGATGAAAGGGTCCTAGAAAAGTGTGAAAGTGAGTTACAACACTTCACAACACCTTTACAAGACAACCTAGAAGTCTTAATGATTCACAAGGGTCCAAGACCTAATCTGAATGTGTTGACCACATTACAACATTAAATCTAGGAAAAATCAATCAAAAATCCACTAGAAGGACCTGAACATGAAAAAGTAGAAGGGTTAATTTTTCTGTGTCCACACCATGAAGGTGCTAGACACTTGTAAATTGTGGAATACAGTTTGAAATTTCAAATAGAATTACATTGAATAGTTAAATCTTAGGATATTCAGCTAGTAGATTAATGTGATATACAATTTTTGCTTATGATTGCACTGGTAATGTGTAGGAAAGTAATGGTGCCACTATGAGAAGGGAAAATCATTGAGATTTAATTGAAAGACATCTTCTTGAGGATATAAATTTGACTCTTTTATTTTGGGTCTTACAAATAATTGAGTTAATGTTTTGAAAGACTGAGGTTGTGAGGGTTTATATTATTAAAAGGAGAATTTATTTTTGGTTTTTGAGGGTATTTAATGTGGGAGTAAATGGTGACTCCCCAACACCCCCATGAACAATTGCAACCAAAACCACTTCCACAAGAGAGAGAATGGCAAGAAAGCTTGCTTCACAATGCAAGATTGAATAATGGTTAGATATTATTGATTTTATTTGTACATGATATTCCTTGTTTATAAAGGCAAGGTTGATAGATAGGATAAGACAAGATTGTGACAAGTGTCTTAATCTTATGACATGAGATAACTAACTACCTAGGAATCATTTAATATAGCTAGATAAGATAAGTTCTAGAAAAGCCAACTAAGACTTCTAGAAAGAATCTTATATCCTAAGTAAACTTAACATGTGAATATGTCCCCTAACTACCTAGTGAATGAATAAGCTAGGTACAAGACATATATTCACACCAACACCCCCCCTTAAGTGCAAGTTATGGAGAAGATTATTATGCACACTATGCAAAGACTATGCTATGGGTCTCGGCTACTAGTCCATGTTAGGTACCCATTTACAATGCAGATGCAAACAATCTCTCACAAGCAGAGAAAAGGAGAAAACCTCGTGGGACAAAACTCCTCTCCAAAAGAGAAAACAAAACAACATGATGTATAGAGAACTCAATGACACCCCCCAAGGACTACATCCATCATGTATATATAATCATTTACCCCCCCCCCCATATAAGAGGTAAATAGAGAGATAAGATATCCCCCCCATGATGTATGATCTCCTACAAATATGGTTAATTTCTAAAGACAAAACATAATCCAATGCCTACAAACAATGTTCTCCCCTTAGGAAGAAGATACAACAAGTACAATTGCAAGAATGCTTCCCATTTTAGATAAGAAGTGATAGGAAGAGGAATCCAAATGTATGAAGATTGTGTCTTTGAAATCTGCTCATGTGTTGGCAAGTTCTTGGATGATGAAGATGATGCCACAATCCAATCAAGTACATGCCCAATCACAACAAACTGTGACAAACTAGGAATAAGTGCAAACTAATCTTGAACAAACTCCAAAGAAAAACATGAAGTCACAATAGATGATACATGACTATCATCAAATAGGAGAGAAACTCCCTCAAGTGTATCCTCCAAATCTATAGTGTGAGACTCCACAAACAAAGAAGCAGTGTCTATCAAATAGGAATCCCATTCAAGAAGACTCTCAGATACCTACAATGAATCAATGGTAGTACTCAATGAATCATCAATAGAAGATGAAGAATTAGGAACCTCTAAAGTGTCTGCAATCTCCTCCAAAGGATCACAAGCATGGGTTATCAACTTTGAAGAATGAAGAAGCACAGTGGAGTTAGAAAGAGGCTTTTCAAGAGATGGAGAAGAATCATTTTCTCCATACACCTCTCTAATGTGAGTCCAAAGAGCATGAGGACATTCAAAGTGAATAAGTGTCTCCAAAATGTCATCATTTACATTTTCAAAAATAAATCTAAAGACACCAGCCCTAAAGCCTTTCCAAATGCAATACTCATCAGATGTGCTAGGACAAGAAACTTTATCAAACAAATATGACAATAGATTCCTCTCACCAAGATGAGCGAGGATTAAATTACTCCATTTCCTATAGTTCCCTTTCTCCAAAGTAATTAAGTAACCCATTTACAAAGATATAAGCTCCGAAAGCCAAAAATGGAGATTTGTCTTCAAGCTGGAAAAAGAGGTACAAACTGCAAAATCTCTACAAAATATCTGCAACACTAAAAAATTAGCACTTCCATCTTTCCAAAAATATTTTGTTTTTGAAAAATGGTCTTCGTTTGCAAAAATTATTAAAAAATGAAAAAAAGACCTATAAAAGGCACTTGAGGAGGAAATATATATTCTAAAAGGCTAAATCGACACAAAAAATAAGCGCTCAGGGGGCTGACAATGGGTCATTCATATGACCATCAGGCAATACAATGGCACAAATAAAATAAACTTTGTCCCAAATTATCACCGAACCATTAATACAACGTACCGACCAATAATTCTAGGCTTGGTCGGCTTACAATGAATTTGGTCAGGTTTTTACAAATAAACAAACTTTGTGTTAAATAAAAAGTCTGGTTATAAAAGCCAACGTACCATACCAACGTACCATACAAAACAACGATGGTTGGAGATCTAACCTACAACGTATTACCGATGGACATTAAGCCATCGTACCCACCAAAGAAGAGTGACAGTGCAGACCAGAACTTGTAAGTGGACGCCGATTGTGATCCACAGAAGATGGCGCATGCGAATACAATGGTGGACGAAGCCGCAAAGCAAATGAATGCACCACTGAGTTATGTACCTGTTAGAATATGCCGTTGTAGTCGGTGGAGACCCTATGATAGGTTCATTCAATGCCGATAAGACGGGTTAAATGCCAACTCCCTACATACGCCAACGATCATTCTATTGACCAAGTACAATAATGCAATAAACGACCATAAACAACACGCGTGTCGACCGAATATGGATGTGACTAGCGACTTGATGACAACGACCAAAATATCCACCCTTAGTACAGCCCGAAAGGATAGATGCGATGCATATACCCTACGAAATACTGATGCAGTCTGGGAATATTCTGCAAAAAATGCTGCAGAAATAATAAATTTGCCCAATATAATCAAAATTATTTGCTCCAAATATATAAAAAAAATTGCCCCAAAATTTTACAATAAATTATTGTAAAAAAATATTTTACAATTTTTTTTTTGTGAAAATAGTAAAAATGTTCCGCTTGGGACGCTATTCCAGCAAAAAAAAATTGCCTAAAAAACAACTTTACCCAAAATAGACGAATTTACAATGAAAATTTGTCTGTGGAACATTTTGATCACAACCACAAGGTTATTGAAACCCGAATCTGCATCCAACAAAAGTATTCAATCCAACACAATACCCTTAGATCTAGGAAGGAATCTGCAACACCTGAGAGTTCTGATACCATGTGGGAGTAAATGGTGACTCCCCAACACCCCCAGGAATAGTTGCGACCAAAACCACTTCCACAAGAGAGAGAATTGAAAGAAAGCTTGCTTCACAATGCAAGATTGAATAATGGTTGGATATTATTGATTTTATTTGTACATGAGATGCCTTGCTTATAAAGGCAACTTGGTTGAGAGATTGGATAAGACAAGATTATAACAAGTGTCTTAATCCTATGAAATGAAACAACTAACTACCTAGGAATCATGCAATATAGCTAGATAAGATAAGTTCTAGGAAATCCAACTAAGACTTCTAGAAAGAATCTTATATCCTAAGTAAACTTAACATGTGAATATGTCCCCTAACTACCTAATGAATGAATAAGCTAGGTACAAGACATATATTCACACCAACATTTAATTATGAATCATGTGAGGTGTAAGTGGGGTTAGGGTTTAGGAAACCCTATCTAAGTTTGAAACTTGGATGGATCCTTAAATAGCCCTTTAAAGAGAGTTGTTGGTCAATTCCCTTGGTTGGGATGAAAAATAAACCCCTAGGGTCTATACCCTAGTGGTAGGGGCCATGAGGGCATACAATAGTGCCCCTAAGACATGATTTGACCTCTGAAAAGTCCTCATAATGAAGAGTGACGAGTTTTGAGGAGAGGATGGGGTGGAAAGATTGAGGGGTTGTCCAAGTGCATATTACCCTCTTTAACAAGGAAAATACCCTCACTAATGGAGGTAAGTACACTCCACACCTCCCCATCCAAGGGATTCAATTTTAAAATCCTATATATTTTGGGGAAGAAGAATGAGTGGGGTGTTACCCACTTCTCCTTTTGGAGAATTTTGGTTGAGATTGAAGAGAAGATGAGAAAGGAGAGGAGTTCCCCTCTTAGGAGATGGTGCTCAAGATAGTTGGCTTGGAGAGGAAAATTTGGTAGAAGAGTTTAATCCACTAATCTCAGTAAAAAGATAAGTTTCCCTAATTCCATCCTCCTTTTTTTTTATTTTAATAAGATGTGGACATGTTTGTATGTGTAAACAAAGATTTTGGCACCCAAAATCCTAGTAGCCGTTCGAGGATTTTTCACCTGAAAGGGTAAATATTTGGGCCAAAATGCAATGTAAACATTCAAAGATTAATGTGATGTGGATGTAATATTTTTAAATGTAATTTCCTAAGTGCAACAAACTGATAAAATAAATGATTTATCAATCCAAAACCTAAGAAATGAGAGATGTTTGAAAACATAATGTTGATATGCAAAAACACCTAGAAATGAATGCAAATTGTAATAAAAATGAATGAAACTGAATGTGTGCACTTGAGATTTTTCTAGAGACTATAAATGACTTTTGAAATATTGCTAATGTTGAAAATTTGGCCTACTAGGACTCATTCACCATTCTGGGCGAATTAGTCCTAGATCTAGGAAACTGTTCTGGAGCCCATTTCGGACAAATGGTAATCCAAAACTATAGAAAATATTTATCAGGCCTGGAAGTGGGATTCATTCACCACTAATGGTGAATCAGTCCAATTTTGAATTTCTAAAAATTCCAAAGTGGAAACAGAAGCCCTTGATCTGCTCTTCAGTTCTTGATAGGTGTCTGCCTCTGAAAGTCTAATTTTTGAACCTGAAAGTCACTTTTTGTTGATATTTTGACTTGGTCAACAAGGAGATGTCTTCAACAACTTTTCAACTTAGTATTTAATGATCTACAAGTCTCCAAGATACCTAAATCTATAAACACACAAGGAAAAAGAAAGAAATGGTGAATGTTAGGGCATGGGGGTTTGCCTTGGTCAAACCCCTTTGAAGGTAACTATACCAAAATGAAGAAATGATGTAATGAAGCATGAAACAATGGAGTTAATACCTTCCATGATGATTGATCTTAAATTTCTGAAGCTAAAGATGAAGATTTTTCCCTTGAATGTCTGAAGAGTGATCTTAAATGACTTGGAGTGATAAACCCTTAGCTTGCTTGAGAAGAATAATGAATGATGAGTGAAGAATGAATGAATTTGTTAAGATCATTATGAATTAGTGTTTGGAGACTTATATTTATAGGCAACCCACCTTATTTTCCCATTAATTGGATCCCCAAGGCCGACATGGAGGAAAATAAAACTTAACATCCAAAATTTCCCACTTAAAACTCAAAAATGACCTAAATGGTATTTATTCGCCACCCTGTGTGAATTAGTTCACCTGACAGGGACTCATTCGTCCAGATGGATGAATTAGTCCCAGAGGGATCCTTTTGAGAGCTAGAATGTTGGGGAATGAGGAATTTTGATTCTTATGTTGATTTCATCAAGTATTTGATCAAATTATGCCTCAGGATGCACAATATGGAGCCATAGTAGCTTATTGATGATGATGTAGAGCTCAATTAGGGCTTGGGACACAAAATTCAATGTGAAAGTGTGATTAACTACACTTTACAACACCAAAATGAGGTCCATAGAGCCTAGGAAGGCACAACCAATGTGAATGTGTAGGACACATTACAACACTAGATTAGAGTCAAATTCGATTTACAAGCCTTCTAGATTGATGTGATAATGCAATTAAATAAATTTTATAACATTGAATTAGGGAAATATAGGTCCATTAAGTCTAGAGAGGCGTGAAATTCTTTTTCAACACTTTACAACACCTTTACAAGACATTGATAAATGCATTTTATTCAGTTTGTAAGGGTCTAAGACCTAGTGTGGATGTGTAGAACACCTCACAACACCAAATCAAGGCTTAATTAAGTCCAATTTGTCACCAAATATTCCCAAATCAAGCAAGAAAAAAGGGATACTTTTTCTGTGTCCACAGTATGAATCGTTGCTAAATATGGTGAGTGGAGAGTCTATATACATGTAATTCAATGCTATACTATTTTATCCCTTTTGTAAAATTTGAGAAAATTACATTCATCATCTTGGGGTTAAAAGATTTTCTTTCTTAGGGGTATGGCTAGAGCCCATGAGGCTCCATGATGCCATTACAGTTGGGTGGACATCAAGCCTAGTTCATTTGTGTGTTATTCATTTTTTGAAGGATAGTATTTCATTGTAGAATGAAAGGATGAAAAGAGGGATCTTAATCCATTGGCATGTTTGTTTTATTTCTAATTTTTAGTGTAATAATGGATTTTTAATATATTTTTGAATGGACAAAATAATTATCGTATAAACTTCTATTCAAAGAGATGTTTGAGACAAAGAGATGTTCAATTTAAAACTTGAAGGAAGAATTATGTTTTCATGGATTCAAGTTAATGAAGAAAGAGTTTTGGGTAATGTGTGTTAAACCTATGTGTGGAGTAAAAATGATGACCATTTCTTTAAATTTAACCCATCAAATAATAGGTTATCTAAATTTATTAAATTTTGTTTATCTTCAAAAAGGTACTCACATCTTTGATTTGTGCTTGTGTGTTTTTATGGATATGTGCTTGTACATTTTTGTGACTCCCCTTGCCTTGTGACTGTTCCTTATGTAAATATTATGGAAATACAAGCTTGAATAAAATAGAGGCCATGTCCCTTTGTGAGGATTTAATTCCACATTAATGTCTACCCACATCACCATTGTATATTTACTTGTGTGGATGTATTATAATATATTACACATGACATAAATTTTGCATGTAAATATTTAATGGAATAAGCAATAATAAATAACTTAGAAAATGATTTATACTTGAACTAAAAAGAAACTTTAAATAATTAAAAAAATAGAGGTTTCAAAAAAATAGATAAATTTCAATGGAGAAAACCAAATGTTGGAGAAAGGAGAGAACAAAAAATCACACTCTTAATGGAGTAATTATTTCTAGCCACTTATGTTGGATTGGCCTATGCCAGCTACCACCCACTTTAGGTGAAATCAAACTCCCCCCTCTCTATTAAACCTTGTTGTGTCTATGTGAAATTCATGTGCCTAGTCGTGGCATACTCGAACAATGACGTTGGGATCAAAGTTTATCATACCCAACTCCCTTCTTTTTGCAAGCGAGTTAAGATGAACATATAAAACAAATTCAAATGAAAAAATATATATTAAACATTTGGGAGTGGGAGCTTTGACTCCTCCTAGGCCATAGCCTGTGGAGGAGGGGAGTCCCCTCCCCACTTAGCCATGGCATCCCTCTTAGGCACATCCCTCTAGAAAAAGAAAATAAATCAATTTTTTCTCAAACTTAGCATTGAAAATGGGTCCTTGGTAGAAATTGTAATTGCAAGTGCCACTTTCGATCACCATAGCCTTCCAAAAAAAAACTTATGTACTAAATTCAATAAAGAATATTTATACACAAACCCTTATGCATTATTATTTGTTTTGCTACTTACTATTAACTGTGACTTGGAGATTTATAACTCCTCTTTCATTGAGCTTTCTTATTTGTTTGACCTTAGGTTCTCTGAAGTCTGTTTTTTTTGCATGGTGATGAGTTTTAGGGTGCACTGTATTGTTTGCAATTTAAGCATGGGTTAAATGAAATAAAATTATTCCTGAACGTTTCCTTGGGATGGGCATGTGAAGCGGGGTCTTAATGAAATTCGCTCTATTCAGTATGTAGTAGGTCCTTTGTGTATTTGAATGGACCAAAAAACATTGTATCATGTTATTGCATATGAGGATGTGTGCACATTGCAACTTCAACATTTATTGATACATGTGTGGATAGAATTTTTTCATTGGATGATATGAATTGAAGTTTGTAATAGCTTGCACAAATAATAATCAAGGAGAGATAGTTTTAGCAATTATTTGTGTCAAATTTTGGTTCACAAGTATTCATGTTAAATAATTGAGTGCTTTTTGGTCCTTTTGTTGGGATGAACTCCTTTTATATAAACCATTCCATGTCATTCAATTGAAGTTTTATATAAGAAATTTCTTAACTCAACATAATTATTATATTGAACAATATATTATAAGCATCTTTACGAACTATAAAAATCTAATTCCTACTATACAAAAAAATTATTAAATTAATTAATTAACTTGAGCTAAAAAGGTCCATAAACATTGTTAAAAAATTAACATGAATTTTCCACTATTCATGATATCAATGTGTATAGATTTCTATATTTGATTGTGTAACACTTTTCAACATCATTTATCTTTTTCAAGTTCATGTTTAGTTGTCCATGATATCAATGTGCATAGATTTTTACATTTGATTGTGTAACATTTTTCAACATCATTCATCTTTTTTTTCGAGTTAATGTTTATTGAGACATAAAATATAAATGATGCTAAAAAAGGTTACACAATGAAATCAAAAAATCTATAGACATTATAAAAAAAGTTTACTTCCATTTATATAATGACAATGAAAATTTACATATCGACAATCAAATTTTCAATTGACAGGCATACTTGTTCCAAATTCCAGACCTTTCTATTTATATTTTCGCTGTCATTTTGTGTAACATCTTTCAACATCATTTATCTTTTTCAAGTTCATGTTTATTTGTCCATGATATCAATGTACATAGATTTTTAGATTTGATTGTGTAACATTTTTCAACATCATTTATCTTTTTTTTCGAGTTAATGTTTATTGAGACATAAATAAAATATAAATGATGCTAAAAAAGGTTACACAATGAAATCAAAAAATTTATAGACATTATCAAAAAAGTTTACTTCCATTTATATAATGACAATGAAAATTTACATATCGACAATCAAATTTTCAATTGACAGGCATACTTGTTCCAAATTCCAGACCTTTCTATTTATATTTTAGCTGTCATTTTGTGTAATATCTTTCAACACCATTTATCTTTTTCAAGTTCATGTTTATTTGTCCATGATATCAATGTAAATAGATTTTTAGATTTGATTGTGTAACATTTTTCAACATCATTTATCTTTCTTTTCGAGTTAATGTTTATTGAGACATAAAATCTAAATGATGCTAAAATAGGTTACACAATGAAATCCAAAAATCTATAGACATTATCAAAAAAGTTTACTTCCACTTATATAATGACAATGAAAAATTACATATTGACAATCAAATTTTCAATTGATAGGCACACCATTTATCTTTTTCAAGTTCATGTTTATTTGTCCATGATATCAATGTAAATAGATTTTTAGATTTGATTGTGTAACATTTTTCAACATCATTTATCTTTCTTTTCGAGTTAATGTTTATTGAGACATAAAATCTAAATGATGCTAAAATAGGTTACACAATGAAATCCAAAAATCTATAGACATTATCAAAAAAGTTTACTTCCACTTATATAATGACAATGAAAATTTACATATCGACAATCAAATTTTCAATTGACAGGCATACTTGTTCCAAATTCCAGACCTTTCTATTTGTCTTTTCGCTGTCATTTTGTGTAACATCTTTCAACATCATTTATCTTTTTCAAGTTCATGTTTAATTGTCCATGATATCAATGTACATAGATTTTTAGATTTGATTGTGTAACATTTTTCAACATCATTTATCTTTTTCAAATTAATGTATATTAAGACAAAATATAAATGATACTAAAAAAAGATTACACAATAAAACCTAAAAATCTATACACGTCATCAAAAAATTTACTTAAATAACAATAAAAATTTACATATTGACAATCCAGTTTTCAATTGACAAACGTACTTGCCGAAATTCCAGACCTTTCTATTTATCATTTAGCTGTCATTTCTTGGCCTTAGTGTTAAATATCATTGGAACAATAATGCAAAGATGATCTGATCTGAAGAGACATATCAGGCGATACCTTCCCTTACACGCCCGGTACTGGAAAAGGCTAAAAGGGCAACGTTGATTTTGTTGCAAGTTGCAGGCCATACAAGTCACCTCCAGATAAGATCAACCCACTTGCAGACTGTGTGTGTGGTGGCTAAGATTTCAATCTCACCGTCACCATTGAAATTTACTCTAAACTCCAAAGAACGTCACCACTCGGCATTTATTTCAGGCAATTTGCGGACCCTACCTCAACACTAAAATCTTCTGCTTGCACACCATGTTTACCTCTTTTTATACATATCAACAGATTTTGTCTTTAAATGACCAAACTGTGCAATTGCGTGGCAGTTAATCTTTCTGATTGTAAGAATTGAAAACTTTACCCGAATCTATGGATCATTTGTCCTTTTAACTATTCTTAAAATTGTTTATTATAATGAATTAAAAATTTTATATGAGTCTATAAATCATTTATCCTCTTTGACTAATCTTGACATTTATAGATATAATGGATTAAAAACTTTACCTAAGCATATACAAAAAGCTGAAATATATTAATTGATAGAGTATTGATAAATTTAAATTGAAGTTTGCATTATTTTTAACAAAATGAAAAAAATTGTCCTCTAAAAAATTATATTGCATAACTAGAAGTTGATCAAACATTGTTTGGTTTGGGGTTCAAATTTGACATGCACAAGTCCATCAGTCATGGCATACACGTGTGATGCTATCTCCTTTTATTTTACAAAAACTCCCTAAACTGGCTCTAATAACCTTTATGTTGCATGGTGAATATTCATTCCAAGTTTTTTGGAATGAATTTTCACCTCATATTGTCCATTATTTCAACCATTTAGTGATTCTTTATTATTGAACGTGGTAGGCCACAATAAACCTAAGCATGTACGTTAAATAGCATTTGTTGTAGGTTTCCATTGATTGCACGCTCGTAACTTTCATAGCATGGAGTCACTTCATTTAATCCCTCAACACAAAAAAACTAAGGGGACCAAAACCATGATCATCCATTCTCGCTCTTCCTTGAGGATAGTAGTCAAGTGGTATTTTATGATCATTTTTTGTGTCCCCTGAATGTTAAAGTGTTGAAAAGTGTGATTTAGGTTGACACTAGCCTTGGATCCATTTTTCTACACCACACCAAGATAGAATTAAGAAAAATGATAACACTCTTGAAAAGATTGTGTCTATCACTATGACATTATGACGAAAGCTATAATGGTACTATTTTTGGGTAGTCAAAGATAAACAAGGAAAGGAAGAAACAATTAAAAGTGAAGGAGGCTCAAGATCTAGGAAACAAGATAAATAAGGAAAATACTTCACATGACAAGGCCTCGTAGGATGATTCACTTGAATCTTTGTCTGATGATTGTAACTTCATATTATAGGTTCTTTGTTTTATTTTTTGCTTTGGTTTACTATTTTTTAAGACTTTAATTGGGTTGGCCATGGTACCAACTTTTTTGTTTCTATGTTTTTCTATTTTATGTTGAACTCTATGTAATGGGATTAGGGCCCTTTCCCTACTGATCTAATAAAAAATAATTATATTATGAAATCCTCCCTATTGTATGTCATGCATGTCATGTAGATGGGAATTTTCAAAAAAATTGCTATAAAAAAATGTCAAAGGTATCTCAGATTTAAGCAGAAGTTACTATAATTAAGATGACAACTAGAAGAAAAGCCATAGTAGAACCAAATTCAAATGATTTTCATCCTATTAAATCTTAGAATAAATAAAAGTTTATATTCCATCAGCAAGAAAACCCCTAAAATTTGGCTTCTACAATCTTCATTATCAATTTGGTGTAAGATTTACACTACTAAATCATTTGATATTACTGTAGAAACACCAAGAAAATCCTAACAAACAAAACCAAAAAATCTAATCATAAACATAGACTATGAAACTACAACACAACGAATAATATTTTGAAAATGTAAACTTCTCTATAGACAATTTGTTGTTGGTTAAGGATGTTCTCACAACTATGGTACATATACAAATGAAAGCATACTAATGCATTTCTAATAACATCAAAATAGAGTTTTTCAATTTTAATTATTGTATTTTTGAATTTTCTCATGTTTTAGGATTATACATGTCTTCTAGAAGCATGCCTTCCTACTTTTAAAAGTGCATCAATGAATCCAAATACTTCTTAAGAAAACATATTTCCTACAACACCATTATTTGGCATAACCTTTTAACTTGGAGAGAGATGTGGAGAGGATTTATTAACTTGGGACACAATTGCAGACTCTTCTCACCTTCTTCACAATATAGATATGAAAGTGAGAAGAGAGAAATTAAGATGGGTATGTTCAAACTCTTCACAAACCCACCAAATAAGGCAGCATGAACATTGAGGGCACATGTCTGATGAAAGGGATTTACATTGTTTGTTCACTAGTATGTATTATGCATTCATTCGATTTTTTAATTTGAAACAAATTTTGTTTAAATTTTAGCTTTATTCAATTTGTGTATTTTCAAAAGATTGTTCCTTTCCTTGCATTTTATAACAAAATTTGAATTGTTCAAAATTCAAATTTCACTTTCCCTTTTCAAATTTGAATTGAGATGGGTATGGATATCTCACCATTGCAATAACATCAATATAAATGATAGAGTGAGTAATACCAAGAGAAAGATGTTCCCCAAATCAAACTTAATCCAAATCACATTACATGGAGGCAATACAAACAAATGAATAAAATTAATTTATTATTGTTTGCATGGTTAACTCTTCGCACTCACACAAGAAATCTATACACAGTGAATCTAGAGTTTAACTTTTCCAATCTATACCATGTTGTTGCTGCTTTTATCTACACAAAAGGAAGGTGCGCCATGATTCCCTAATTCATTTTATCATAGGTTTCTTCATATAGTTTACTCCTATTTTGAAGAGTCCACTTGTATGACATGAACATTTCAAAGTTGAAAATAAATAACTTGTAGGAAAATAAAAAAATTGGGAAATTTCACAAGTGATATAAGGAAGGGCAGATGAATAAGAAAATTTCATTTGCAAAAACAATAGCTTTTATGGATTTTCATGTCAAGTTGAAAGAAGCATATCCCAGCTATAGTGTTGCACAAGGTATCGAGTTTATGAAGTAAACATGAATAAAACAAGAAAGATATTAAGTTTATAAAACATTGTTCAATGTGTAGAGGATTTTTTCAAATATATATTTTTTTGATGAATTTTTATTTTCATGGGAATGGCTTAATCTGATGGAAAAATTAATATCAATGGGGATTGTCTTAAATTTGATGGTGAAATGAATGTCAACAATGTTGCCAATGTGCCTAGTTGCATGGGGCAACCGCTCGCCGACCACTAGTGGGCTTAATTTTGGCCTCTCAAGCCCTAATTGGGAAGTTTTTTTCTAAGAGTCGTAATTTTTAATGGGTATCAATTTTTGATGAACAAGATATTTTTGAAAATCTAGTTCCAGGAACTTTATATTATTGTAGGTCTTATTAAATCATATTTTACTGTTGGTGACTTATATTTCTATTTAAATTCATATCTTTCATTTAGACTTTTGAGCTCAATTTTTTTATCTAGATCTCTAATTTTCATGAATATTATGGCACTAGAAAGGTATTGAGGAGAACTATTATCGTATCTATGCATTTTTTAGATTCAACCCCAAGTATATTGTATTCATTTTTTTCTAATAATGCATTATGATTGATTACTTGGACATCCTGAATCTTAGAGATTTTTTTGTCTTTTTGTGAGGGCTTCATTTCTACTATTCATCATTTTTGGGAGTTTCTAATTATTTTTGAAGGTTTTTTTTGTAATTTTGAAGATATCTCATAGTTTACTATGGGTTTTTTATTTCATCCTTCACAAAGGGGAACCTATAAAAAATGCAGATATGACATCATAAAAAATCTCTATTAGCTTCATATGTTGCCACATTTGTATGGTCTTATTCCCTTCCAACTACACCTAGTAAGAAATTTTCTTAGAATTACAAAAGGGATCATGTCTTAGAGGTTATTTATATACATGATGATGAAAATTTGAATTTTTTATTATTTATTTTAAGTATCCCCATGCTCTTTGGACTAAAAATTGGGAGATATATGGAGATCTTGATACTCAAACATTCAAAGATGATTCTATTTCAGATTGTCTTGTATCTCTTAATATTTTAGATAGGATACCATATGACTATGATGTTGGAGTAGCAAATATTGAATTCAATATTCAAACTACCACGAATTGAATCAAGAACAATGCTAAATCCAAATAAATAACATAGAATGTGTAGAATACAATGATCACTCATTGTTTATGCAGGATAAGGAAGAGGTAGGAAGGTGAAAAAAAAACATTGGCTAACCCTCCAAGTGATGTGGCACATTTAGAACACTTGGGAAAATCATGAAGGCATGTGTCAATTTTCTATGAGGTGAGAAAACTAAACCACTAAATAAACTTAAGCTAGTGTAAATAGGACTACTAGGTGTAGGAACTAGATAAAAGAAAACTAGATGCATAAAGATACTTTTCACACTAACAGGCCCCCCTTAAGTGATACCTAGGGAGGAAGTCACTAAAAGATGACTCCTAACAACAAGGCCTAATAAGGTACTCATGTACAAAAGAAAATTTTCTCAAAAATGGAGTAAAGGAGAAAACCGAATGGGAAAAAAATCCTCTTCAAACAAGAGAGCTATATGCGAAGGAATGAGCCCCCAAGGATACCTTCCTTCACCCCAAGCAACTGGCATAACAAAATATGGTGATGTGATTCTAAAGTTTTAGTGAAGATGTCTACAATGTTATCTTCAGTATGCAAATACTCTAAGGATAGAACAACATCCTAGAAAAGATATTAAATGAAGTACATAGGAATTTTGATGTGCTTTATCCATTGATGCTCAACTGGGTTATGTCAAATATTAATGGCACTTTGGTTATCACACCAAAGTATAGTAGGATGATCAATTAGAAGACCAAACTCTATCATAAGTTGTAAAAGCCATAGTACCTCTTGGTTAGCAAGAACTACTCCTCAATACTCAGACTTAATAGATGATACTACAATGGTAGTTTTCTCCTTGCAAGACCATGCAATTGGACTAGAACCAAGAGAGAAAAAAAAATCAAAAGTGTACTTTTGAGAATCAACATCTCCTACCTAATTTGAGTTGGTGTATCCAACTATCTATGAAGCCTCTAATGTGTACTGAATTCCAAAATAAGTAGTGCAACTAATATACCTTAAAATATACTTGGGAACCTTCCAATGACTCTCATGAGGGTCATGTGAAGAAAAGAGATAATCCTAACAATGAAGGTAATATTTAGAAATATGTGCATAAAATACAAAAGACAACCAAAAAATTGTCTATATAAAGTAGCATCAATAGTAGGTATGGTGCAAGTGGTAGTCAAAGTGACACCAAATTGAAATGGTGTAGGCACATGCTTACAATCACTCATATGAAATCAATGAAGCAAGTCAATGGTGTACTTATATTGGTATATGGAAATCCCTTTAGTAGACTAAGGAACTTAGCCTTAAGGAAGAAATTTAGAAGCCCAAGATCTATCATGTCAAAGTGTGCCATCAAACTATGCTAAATATAATGAATCATGGATTAGGAACTACTAGTAAGGATCAAGCCATCAAAATATAAGACTACTATCAAAAATTTATCTCCATGTATTCTAATTTAAATTGTGTGGTTTGAGTGGCAACAAGTAAAACTAGATGTAAGAAAGAAACCATCAATCTTCTCATACCAAGCCCTAGGGGATTTCTTGAGACTAGATGTAAAGAACAATGTAACCTGAGAACAAGTGAAGAGTCTTGGACATAACCTAGAGGCTGCTCCATATAGATATCCTCATGAAGATCACCATGTAGAAATACACTCTTCACATCCATCTAATAAATTGGTCATCTCTATGATGCAACAATAGAAATAACAAGGTGAATTGAATCCATCTTGGCTAAAGGGGTAAATTTCTAAAAGTAGTCAATACCCTCAACCTTTGAAAAATCATTAGCCACAAGATATGCCTTGTATAATTCAATAGAACCCAATCAGTTGTATATTTGGTGTAGTACAACCACTTGCACCAAACTAGCTTTATTTTATTATTAAGAGTAACAAAATCCCATGTATTATTCTTCATAAATTAAGAATAGTCCTTTTCCATAGCACAATCCCAATCTAGAATACTGAAAGCCTATAAAAATATCTATAGCTCTAGAGATATAGTATGACTCAAAAGACTAGTGCCAAAATTCTATGAACAAATACTTCTAGAGGATGTAGAATCACCAACTCAAGAACCACCCTCCTCAACAATAGATCTAGCCCACTTGGGAAAAATATGAGTAGTAGGGGGTGGTGGTGGTGGATTAAGACCATCATTTGAAGTATCCTCAAGTACTAAAGTATCAACATGAGATGAAGAAGGTGGACTAGGTAGTGAGGAAGTAGAAGATGATGGATGATTTATCTATGTGAAAGACTCATCAAATTTGAAATCTCTATGAAAGTAAACATCCCTAGTGATAGGATCAAATAACCTATATAACCTTTCACATCCTCATAAAACCAATGTAAAATGTATTATTGGCTCTTCCTATCCATTCCCTTTCATCAACCATTTGGTATGAATTCCCAAGATTCACTACCAAATAGTCAAAAGAATGAAACATCTCAAAGCCTCCTATGGAGTGAGATTTTAAAATACCTTGTGGGACTAAAGTTTTGAATATAGTTGGAACAATTGATAGATGCAACCCAAAATGATGTGGCCATAGACCTAGACTAAAGCATACAATTTTCATCTCCTTTGATGATTTGTTCTTTCTTTTAAAAACACCATTTTGTTGAGGAGTGTAGGGAACTAAATATTGATGTTGAATACCACATTCTCAACACAATAATCCATAAAGGCTTGGTTCACATTTCCCCCATTTTTATGCATATCTATCAAATAAAAGAACCTTCATGTTTCTGAAGGTTCTCCACAAACATCGTAAAGGTCTTAGAAATTTTGAAGACATCACTTGTGTACTTAAGAAAGTACACAAGAAAGTGCAATGAGAGTAATCATAAATGAAGGCATAGGTACATACTTGAATCATGAAAATGAAGAAGTTGTAAATGACATGAGGTAAGGGTATGTGCAGGATCATGATGGGCTAAAAAGTGGCAATGTGAAAAAAGTTGTGTTTTGCATCGACCAAAAAATGCAAAAATCTCAAGTTGACTTTTTTCTGGCTTGGGTGTCAGTACATTGCCCCAAAGCAATGCCCAAGGCAAGAATTAGATATTAGATATCTGATCCAAATTAGATATCCAATTTCAATAGAGTATAAATAGATATTTAAGTGGGATTTTAAAATCATTTGAAGCATTTTAAAGCTAAGTGAGGGTAGTGAGAGCAACATTTGCATATCAAATATTTGATTTCAAGCAGATATTCAATTTCCAGGGTAAGTTATTGGTTTTATTTTTGTTTTAATCAATTTTCCTATTAGTTTTGTATAACTTTAGGAAGTCTTTTATGGATTTTTATTAAAAAGTAGGGTTTTTATTGATTTTTATTAAAAACCAGAGTTTACAATGGATTCTTATTAAAAACTAATATTTTTTATGGACTGTTATTAAAAACTAGTGTTGTTTATGGATTTTTATTAAAAACTAGAGTTTGTTATGGATTTTTTTTTTAAAAGTAGTAGTTTTTTTGGATTTTTATTAAAAACTAGGGTTTTTTTACAATAATTTCATTTATATTGTGTAATTTCAATTAGATTAATTATTTTTTAACTTTATTCACATTAGGTCCTTAAATTCAAATTATGATGTCTTGTGAAGGTGTTGTTAAGTGTTGTAACACATTTCTACACTTTTGTAGACTCTTTTCATTATAATTCACCTAAAAATCACCTTTTCATCACTTGTCAAGTCCTATTTTAAAGTGTTGTAAAGTCTTGTAACAAGACTTCATGTTTTTCTAGGCTTATTGTCACTATTTACACCTTTATTATGCTTTATTTGACCTCTTTATGCACTCACAATATTTAATTAAGTGTATTTTTGAATGTAAACCCAAAAAACAACATTAAATGCAACTTAATTCCTTACAGCCATTTTCAAGTCCAAGGTGGGACCCATTCACCATGGGTGGCGAATGAGTCCCTCTTGACTCAAAATTAAAAATATTTCAAATTTTATTGCTAGTTTTTATTGAAAATTACCTTATGTCGGCCTGTGATGAGGTATCATCAGGTTACTAAGACACAAGAGTTTATAAATAAGTGTTTTTTCCTCGTTTTACATATCCTCATTCACTTGCATTCACTAAAAATCAACTAGCATTTGAGCACTTTGCATCATTCAATCAAGCATCAATCAAGTATCTTGGAGCAACCATTGACATATCTTCAAATTTATTCAACAATTTTGGTGATTTTAGGACATATGCATGTTGTTTATTCATCTTTCCTTGTTCATTTCATTCCATTTCTTCATTAAGGGTTTGATTACCAAAGTGGGATTTTACCAAGGAAAATCCCTATAACCCAATCCTTAACCATTTTTCCCCTTTTACATGTATGTTTGTAGACTTGTGTATGCATATTTGTCAAGAATTTAGGTGTTGAAAGGTGGAAAAGAAGTCAACAAAGTGTTTCAAGTCAACTATTTCCTATTTCAAGCTTAGAGACAACCTATAGTCTGTTTTCTAAAGATTTGACTCTGTCAACCTGACAAGTAGACAATCTCAAATCTGGTGCTACAGAATTGGTCCCTGATTTCACAAAATTTTGGGAGAGGATTGATTCACCATCAGTGGTGAATGAGTCCCACCTTAAGGCTAGAAAGTTATATTTTTTTATATTTTAGATCCCGACGTGCTCAAAAACCTATTTTTAGAATTTTTCATCAGAATCAGGACTGATTCGCCATCAGTGGTCGATGAGTCCCATTGGTGATTTTCACGTATCTCTAGTAGCATTCAAAACACTCCAGATTCATCATTCTCTTCCCAGGTGCACTTTGATTCAGCCTTCTTCATTTGTGTTTTGCATAACTAGAAGTTGATTGAACATTGTTTGGTTTGGGGTTCAAATTCGGCATGCACAAGTCCATCAGTCATGGCATACATGTGATACTATCTCCTTTTATTTTATAGAAATTCCCTAAACTGGCTCTAATAACCTCTATGTTGCATGGTGCATATTCATTCCAAGTTTCTTGGAATGAATTTTAACCTCATATTGTCCATTATTTCAACCATTTAGTGATTCTTTATTATTGAACATGGTAGGCTGCAATAAACCTGAGCATGTATGTTAAATAGAATTTTTTGTAGGTTTCCATTGATTACAAGCTCGTGGATTTCATAGCATGGAGTCACTTCATTTAATCCCTCAACACAAAAAAAACTAAGGGGACCAAAACCATGATCAGCCATTCTCACTCTTCCTTGAGGCTAGTATTTAAGTGGTATTTTATGATCATTTTTGTGTCCCCTGAATGTTAAAGTGTTGAAAAGTGTGATTTAGGTTGACACTAGCCTTGGATCCATTTTTCTACAGCACACCAGGATAGAATTATGAAAATTGATAACACTCTTGAAAATATTGTGTCTATCACTGATGACATTGTGACGAAAGCTATAATGGGTACTGTTTCTAGGTAGTCAAAGATAAACAAGGAAAGGAAGAAACAATGAAAAGTGAAGGAGGCTCAAGATCTAGGAAACAAGAAAAATAAGGAAAATAATTCATATGACAAGGCCTCGTAGGATGCTTCACTTGAATCTTTGTTTGATGATTGTAACTTCATATTATAGGTTCTTTATTTTATTTTTTGCTTTGGTTTACTATTTTTTAAGACTTTAATTGGGTTGGCCATGGTACCAACTTTTTTGTTTCTATGTTTTTCTATTTTATGTTGAACTCTATGTAATGGGATTAGGGCCCTTTCCCTACTGATCTAATAAAAAATAATTATATTATGACATCCTCCCTATTGTATGTCATGCATGTCATGTGGATGGGAATCTTCAAAAAAATTGCTATAAAAAAATGTCAAAGGTATCTCAGATTTAATCAGAAGTTACTATAATTAAGATGACAACTAGAAGAAAATCCATAGTAGAATCAAATTCAAATGATTTTCTTCCTATTAAATCTTAGAATAAATAAAAGTTTATATTTCGTCAGCAAGAAAACCCCTAAAATCTTGCTTCTACAATCTTCATTATCAATTTGTTGTAAAATTTCCACTACCAAATCATTTGATATTACTATAGCAACACCAAGAAAATCCTAACAAACAAAACCAAAAAATCTAATCATAAACATAGACTATGAAACCACAACACAAAGAATAATATTTTGAAAATGTAAACTTCTCTCTAAACAATTGGTTGTTGGTTAAGGATGTTCTCACAACTATGGTATATACAAATAAAAGCATACTAATACATTTCTAATAACATCAAAATGGAGTTTTTCAATTTTGAATATTGTATTTTTGAATTTTCTCATGCATTAGGATTATACTATGTCTTCCACAAGCATGCATTCCTACTTTTAAAGTGCATCAATGAATCCAACTACTTATTTTAAGAAAAAATATTTCCTACAACACCATTATTGGGCATCATTTTTATCTTGGAGAGAGATGTGGAGAGGATTTATTAACTTGGGACACTATTGCAAATGCTTCTCACCTTCTTCACAATCTTACGTATGAAAGTGAGAAGAGAGAAATTAAGGTGGGTATGTTCATACTCTTCACAAACCCACCAAATAAGGCATCTAGAACATTGAGGGAACATGTATTGATGGCACATGTATGATGAAAGGGATTTGCATCAATAAATTACATTGTTTGTTCACTAGTACGAATTGTGCATTCATTCAATTTTTTAATTTGAAACAAATTTCGTGTAAATTTTAGCTTTATTTAGTTTGTGTATTTTTAAAATATTGTTCCTTGTATTTTATAACAAAATTTGAATTGTTCAAAATTCAAATTTCACTTTCCCTTTTCAAATTTGAATTGGGATGGGTATGGAAATCTCACCATTGCAATAACATCAATGATAGAGTGAGTAATATCAACAAAAAGATGTTCCCAAAATCAAACTCAATCCAAATCACATTACATGGAGGCAACAAAAACAAATCGATAAAATTAATTTGGTATTGTTTGCTTGGTTAACTCTTCGCATTCACATGGGAAATTCATAAACAGTGACACTAGAATTTAACTTCTCCAATCCATACCATGTTACTACTACTTTTATCTACATGAAAGGAAGGTGCACCATGATTCCCTAGTTCATTTGATCATAGGTTTTTTAATATAGTTTACTCCTATTTTGAAGAGTCCACTTGTATGACATGAACATGACAGAGTTGAAAATAAATAACTTGTAAGAAAATGAAAAATTTGGGAAATTTCAGAAGTGATATAAGGAAGGGCAGATGAATAAGAAAATTTGATTTGTAAACACTATAGCTTTTTCTGGATTTTTATGTCAAGTTGAAAGAAGAATATCCCAACTATAGTGTTGCACAAGGTATCGAGTTTATGAAGTATAAACATGAATAAAACAAGAAAGATAATAAGTTTATAAAACATTGTTCAATGTGTGGAGAATTTTTTTACATATATATTTTTTCTTGACGATTTTTTATTTTCATGGGAATGGCTTAATATGATGGCTAAATTACTATCAATGGGGATTGTCTTAAATTTCATGGTCAAATGAATTTCAATGATGCTGTCAATGTGCTTGGTTGAATGGGGCAACTACTTGTCGACCACTAGGAGACTTAATTTTGGCCTCTCAAGCCCTAATTAGGAAGGTTTTGTATAAGAGCCATATTTTTTAACTTGGGTATCAATTTTTAATGAACAAAACTGAACTGTCGATTTTTAGTCCCTAAGTGCAACTCTAACTCTTCTAGGGTTTTTCACCTAATAGGAGAGAATTAGGGACTCAAAAATGTGTGAGGTTCATTCAATTAATGTTATGTGTGATGTTGTTATGCCTAAATGAAGTAATCTAAATGCAATTAACTAATTTAAATGGATTAAAATGAATGCAAAAAGTGCAATTTAAGCCATGTTTGAAAACACACTATGATATGCAAAAAATGAAGAAAATGGAAGAAATATGCAGAATAGAAAGAGAAGAGAATAATCTAAGTGCACCTGGATGAAATGTGATGAATCTGGAGTATTTTGGATGCTGATGAATTTTATTTATTTTTCACAGTGGGACTCATTCCCCCAGGGTGGCGAATTAGTCCTAATCCTGATGAAAAACTGTCGAGTGTTGGTTTCTAACAATCGGGATCTGAAATCTGACAAAATTCAAGTTTCCAATCATAAGGTGGGACTCATTCACCATAGGTGGTGAATTATTCCTCTCCCAAATTTTTGAAAAAATAGGAGACAACTATGCAACACCAGATTTGGAAAGGTCTGCTTGTCGAGTTGTTGAAGTCAAATCTGCAGAAAATGGTTAAATAACTCTCTCCAAGCTTGATTTTGACTTATGTTGACTTGAAGCACTTAGTTGACATGAAAATAAATCTTCTACACCTAATAACCTATCAAATTTACAAAGAGTTGCGAACAAACATGCAATAGGGGAAAAATGATTAGGGATAGTGAATAGGGGTTTGCCTTGGTCAAACTCCACTTTTAGTAATTAAACACTTGAAAAGATAATGAAATGAAAGACTGATAAATACATAACATGCAAATGCAAATACTCACCAAACACTTGATCTTGCAAGTCTGAACTAATTTCAATGGATACTTCAAAGTGCTTTGAATGTTGCTTCAATTGATGTTGTAGAATGCTTGAATGCTTGAATGAGTAAACTTGATGAATGAGATTGTAGGGGATTTAAAGTGAGATAAAAAATGCCTATTTATACAATCTTGTGTCATATTTTACCGTTCATACCTCATCACAGGTCGACATCAAGTGATTTTTAATAAAATCCCGAAAAGAAATTTGAAATATTTTGAATTTGGGGCCAGGGCGGACACATTTGCCACCCATGGCGAATGGGTCCCACCTAGGACCTAAAAAAAAGTGTCAAGAAATATGTTTCATTTAATGTTGTTTGTTGGGATAATATCCAAAAATACAATTAATTAAAGGATATGAGGGTATAAAAGGGTCAATTAAGTCATAAGAAGAAATAAATAGTGAAGTTGTGCCTAGGAAAGTGTGAAATCTTGTTACAAGACTTTACAACACTTCAAAATAGAACTTGATGATATGTCAAAAGATGATTTTTAGGTGAATTGTAATTAATAGAGTCTAGAAGAATGTAGAAATGTCTTACAACACTTCACAACACCTTCAAAAGATGTTGTTCTTTGAGTTTTAGTACATAAATATGCATGTTCAAGCCATGTGGCAACATAAAATCAAGGAAAAACATATCAAATACCATGAAACAAGACCTAAAAGGCCATGAAAATGACAAGGGATCATTTTCTATGACACATTTAGCCCCTACTTTAGTAAGAGAATGAAACTGCTTCAAACTCACACTAGAGTAGCCATGAACATTAAAAATCGGGTTCAAATGCACTTACGTTAGCAAGATGGAATACAACAATCAAGAGAGATGATCAAGACCCTAGGACAAAGATCCCATGGAAAACTAAACATAAGAGCAAAGGAACACACAAGTGTTGAAATGAATTGAATGAAGCTTCAATCACTAATCCAACTAGTTGTCGATAGGATCTAGACCAAAAGAGAATGTGTACTCACTCTGGGGCATGAGAAAACCCAAATGTACTCACTCTGGGTCCACAGAACTAGTTTTCTATGGGGTGAGAAGGCCCAAAAAGATAAGATACACATGCTAGTTGGTATGCACTCAACACAAAAGTGGATAGTGGAAAATTCATGCCGCTAGGTGGGCTTCCCACACAACCATGCTAAAGTTATGCCCGTTGATAACTTTAACAGGGCACCACAAAGCAAAATCAATTGTGAATGTTAAAACAATATTGCAATACAGGCATGCAAGTTGTGTTATGCAAGGTGGCCAAAAAGCATAAAACAAAAAATGTAATGTGAAGGAATGTTCAAAGGAGTCTTGTTCAGTTTATGTAAGGTCAGCCACTTAGGGAACATTGTGTCTCATATCTCCAAGAGAGGACCAATCATAGAATAGTATATTCACAACTTAGGAGATGCAGTGCATCACATCAAACCACCAAGGGGAATGTAATATGCTGGGATAGATCACACTTATGAAGGACATCACACCCAATGTCATCGACAAAGTGACAAACACATCACATAAATGATAAGGATACACTAGGAACCAAAAATGCAAATGAATTATGGTAATGTATTCCTCCCCACTTTCAAGGAATTGCTACACATCATTATGTGATAAATTAATTGAAAGTAGAGAAGAAAAGAAAAAGAAAACAAGACACAAGAGCCAACTCAGAAATCCCTATGCCAAGTCATATGTTTCAAAAGTAGGTTGTGTTGTGTCAAGGAAAAAAAAGAAAGGGCTTTTCCCCTTAGAAAAGAAAGTACACCAAACACATAAGGGATATATGGATTTGGGGTTAGTATGTTCATTACTGCAATGGTTTTATGAAAGAGCTCATAACTGTCATCATCCCCCAAATACACATAGAACTCGAAGAATGACACCAAGAGAGCGAAAACAAAGGAAAAAGAAAGTTTGTTTGAGTCAACATGGAAGAGACATTGCAGTCTCAGTGCTTTGCATCATCCCCAAAAGGAAAACACAAGCAAAAAGAAAATGAAAAGGAAAAATATTTTGATTCAACATGAAGGAGAGATTTTTGTCTCAATTCTTTGCATCATCCCCAAAAGGAAAACACAAGACAAAAGAAAAGAGAAAAATACAAGGACCTTTTGGGTCAACATGGAAGAGACATATTGTGTCTCTACGCTTTGCATCATCCCCAAATGGAAAACATAAAACCAAAGAAAAGAGAAAAATACAAGGACCTTTAGGGTCAACATAGAAGAAACATAGGGCATCTCTATGCTTTGCGTCATCTCCAAACGGAAAACAAAAAATAAAAGAAAAGAGAAAAAGACAAACGATTGGAAGAATTGAGGTACAAATAGAAGTATAAAATGAAAGGAAACATCAAACATACATCATGGGGGAACACAAGACGCACATAAAAGAAACAATAAAAAGGCCTAGCAAGGTGAATGCAAGTCAACCATCTAACAAGTCATCCACCTCCCAATCTTGTTCAGTGTAATGCGAGGGTGGTTGACTGTCCAAAGGTAGAATTGCAAGTGTCAAACTAGGAGTGGTACCAGGTTCTTCACTTGACCAAGAGGATTTATCTTTTAAGCTCATTGTGGATGAGAACAAAGAATTTAAATTATTGTGTATTTTTTCATCGATTTTAGAAATCTCCACAGCATCATCATCATAAAGATTAATGACAACGGGAGGATGAACGGTGATTTCTAAAGATGAATGTATCAAAAGTGTTGGTTGCTGAATTGGTTCAAGTTGTTACGGAGGTGGGATTGGATTATCAAATGGTGGGGAAGGAAATGCAGGATGATCATCTATTACTTTTATCAAAGGCGGAGGTGGATTTTCTTTGTTTTCTTCTAAGCCAGATTGACGAGCAAGGAGATGATGATGATGCCAACGTTCCCTAGCAGCACGATTTCTATTAATATGGTTGTATAGTTATTGAGGTGTAGGATCAGATTAAGTCATCATAGGTTCTTTGACTTCCAAAGAAGGAAGAATAGAAGAAGCTGAAAAAGACTGATCAATCACTTTCTCTTTTTCTTTGTATACTTGTTTAATGTGAGGAGGTATGAGGGGATTAGTTTCAATTTCTCATGGTCATTTAGACGATGGAAAAGAAATGTCTAAGGGTGGTTGTTTAGAAGGTTATATCATTTTATCTATGTCTAATTCAGGTTGAAGCATGGTTTCATCTATGAGGGGAGGTGTCAAAATGGATGGGGACATGCAATGAAGAGAGAATTCAATTATTTTCTTGGCTTTGAACTTTTGATATACTATGAAAAATAAGTCCTTTCAAGGTGTAATGGGTTCCATGGGTTCATGCCAAAAGGCTTCTAAGGAAAAATTACCTTTCAAAGATAAAGGATTAAAGCCATTATGGTGTACTATGAATACCTCATTTCCATGTGGAAACTTCAAACACTTGTGAACAATTGATGAGACCGCTTTCATTGAGAGGAGCCAAGGGTGGCCTAGCCTCAAATAAAATTGGTCAGATTGTGGAATAATTAAAAATGTTATGTTCAAAGTTTGAGGTCCTATTTGCAAAGGGAGTGCGATTGATCCAATCAAAGGGCATGCAAAACTAGTATGTGTCTTGATCCATGCAGTCAGTTTATTATAATCATCTTGATATAGTTCATGTAATACAAGAAAATCTTATGTGATCACGTTCTCGCCACAAGTGGGATCATGTTCTCGCCACAAGTGGGCTATGTAGAGAGGACCATCAGGAAGTTTTTGTAATATATCTTTAGTACAAAAAGTGATATCAAGAGATTTAGAGGTTTGGCCCTTTCGAGGGATAACATCTATCGCAACCACCATTTCCATAGGATCGTCTTGGGTAACAAGTGGAGTTTTAACATGTTGTTCATGATTTGTACATCAACAATCATTACATCAGGTTTGTAAGGTTCACTAGCCTTAAAAAATGTTCAGTAGTGTGTTTAGGCATAGGATTGGTAAATATTTGTAAATTCTGGTTAGGGGGTGCAACGGACTTATTGCCTTGATCATTAACACCCGAAATGGTTAAATGTCCTGAATCAATGAGGTCTTGAACAAAATTTTTAAACACTTGCAATGTTCAATGTCATGTCCATTTTGGTGATGAAAATGACAATAAGCATTAGGTTTGAATGTAGCTGGTAATGGCTTATTTGGATCAAGTGGTCAAACGGGTCCTAAAGTGAGCATGCATTTTTCAATCAATTGGTTCATTGTGTTATGGAAGCTGTCGGGTAGGGGAGTAAGTTGTTTGTTGGGTCTCCCATAGTGAAAAGGCACCACTTCCTTAACAACTACCACTTGATTTTTACTTTGTTTGGTTGGTTGTGGTTGTTGTTGAGGAGGCGGATTAAACTGTAAAAAGCCTCTATTTGGTCTACAAAAGGTTTCATTGTTATTGTTGTTTTGATTGTTGTGTTCAAGTTTGTCAACTTGGCTAGAAGCGGATTTTGAATCACAACTTAAAACTGAGTTATGATACTCACACAAAGTTGTGCATAAATGCATAAACAAAGGGAATTTAATCATAATTATCTTATCCTAAAGATGTGTGTGTAAGTTTTCGATAAAAATCTTTTGTAGATGTGCATCAAGAATCTTAACATTGATTTGGGTATACAAGGATTGGTATCATGAGATAAAATCTATAACTTTTTCATCTATGTTTTTCCTACATCACATGAGATCAGCCATTGTTTTCTTAGTGTCATGTGAACTTGGAAATTACTTATGAAAGCATCCACAAGTTCATTGAAGGAACAACTGGAATGATTAGGCAAGTTGGAAAACCATTCTAACACAGTATCTTTCAAGGTTCTTGGAAAAAGTTTGGCTAGAAGTCTCTCATTAAGGACAAAATCACTACATAAAGTTGTGTAAGCATTAACATGATTGATAGGGTCTCCTTTTCCTCCGTATTTCTCAAACTGAGGCATTTCTATCCCTTTTGGCATTGGGATACGTAAGATTTCTAAGGATAATGGACTACTACAAAAATGATATGTGGGTGGGGCGGATTGACCTTGGCTAATGTTTGAAATTCTATGTTGCATGGAAGAAATGGTAGTAAGAAGTTGTGTAATAATGGGATCAGGGTATGTAGATTGAGATGGAAGAGAAAATGGTAAAGGAGTGTAAGGGATGTGAGGTGAAGTGAAAGGAATACTAAGGAGTGTGAAGGTGGTGGAAGGTACTTGCGATGCCACAAGAGAGGTAGGAATGTTAGGTGGAATGGTAAAGGAAGGAGCCATATAACTAACCTATTGCATTGTTGTAGTGACCTATGGATTGGTATAAGTTGGATTGGAAGCTATGGTTGAAGGGGGAGGAATGGAAGGTCCTCGTTGGTGTGCATGAATGTTTGTGGATTGGGTATTGGAAGAGGCATGTTTATGGTAAATCTCAACAACTTTCTTCAACACTTGCAAGCCATCATCACTTTCAATCAAACGATGAAGATTATCAATGGCAGGTATGGAAGTTTGGGAAATGTTTTTAAGTGACAATTCTTGTTGTAAATGTGCAAATTATTCATGAATACTAATGCCCTTTTCATGGGGAAGAGAATTTTTGTGTGTGTCAATGTTTACAGGATGGAAGGGTGAAGGCATGGAAGTGGTATGATCAATGCCTAATGCACCATTTTCCATACTAAGAGTAGGAGCTCGTGAGATTCCAAGGTCCACAACAAAAGTGCTATCATGGGATTCCATGAGTCTAGAACTTCTTCTCACTAAAGTATTATCAATGGGATACCAAACACTCATACAAGTACCACAAAGGAAAGGTAAATGAAAATGCAAGCTAAGCTAAGATGTTTAAATGCAAATAACAGAAAGACTACTAACTGTAGCAAACAACAAACTACAGAAACAAAAATGTAGGAAAATGCCAGAAAGATGTGTGAAATGTTGTCTAAAATGTGTAGAGGGACTAATTCGCCCTGGGTGGCGAATGTGTCCCAGGATGCAAATTTTTTTTGTATTTTTTGAAAATTTTGAGGATGATTTAAATGTCTATAGAATGCCAACACAGATGCAGAATGCAATTTTTTTGGATTTTTCAATGAGATGCAATGCAAAAATGAAATCTAAATGATAATTTCACTAATGCAATATGAAAGTCCTAGAATGCAATAACAAACAATGACCTAATTGCATGCTAATGCAAATAGAAACTAGGATACAATATGAGAATGAAATCAGAAATCTAAAGTGTTCAAAAGTCAGGTTCACCAAAATGAATTGTCGATTTTTGGTCCCTAAGTGCAACTCTAACTCTTCTAGGGTTTTTCACCTAAAAGGAGAGAAGTAGGGAGTCAAAAATGCGGGAGGTTCATTCAATTAATGTTATGTGTGATGTTTTCATGCGTAAATGAAGTAATCTAAATGCAATTAACTAATTTAAATGGATATTATGCTTATGGGTAAAGCCTCGATCTCTGAAGGAAAAAATTTAAAACAGCTGCTTGATAAGTATGGGAGAGCTTCAGGACAGTTGATCAACAATCAAAAATTTCTTTGTTCTTCTTCAACACGCCGGCTCACATACATACTAAAATTTCTAGAATACTTGGCTGCAGGGTGGACTCCTTACCTGCCACCTATCTTAGTTTACCCTTAAGCCTTAAACCTCCTAATTCTTTTTGGCTTTCGTTGGTTGAGAGATTCAGCAAGAAGCTTGCTAGATGGAAAGGAGCTCTGTTAAGTCAATCAGGAAAACTTCAACTCCTCAAAGCCTTGCTCCAAAATTTATTGATCTACACCCTGAGCCTTTTCAAGATTCTTGCTAAATTTGTTGATGCCATAGAAAAGATTCAAAAAAGATTTCTATGGTCAGGTGTTGAAGAAAAAAAAAGACTTCCTTTAATTGGTTGGAATCTGGTTTGTAGACCAAAAAAATAAGAGGATTAGGTCTTAGAAGAATTAGAACGATTAACAAAATCCTTCTTGCAAAACAAATTTGGAGAATTTTCTGATCTTCAGGGGAATGGACAGATATCATGGCTAGTAAATATTTAGAAAAAAACTATTCCTTTATTATCCTGAAAGATTCCCACCTTCTTCCTAGAGGTTCTACTTGCTGGAATAATCTAATCAATGGTATAAATATTGTGGACTCTGGAACTAGATGGCAAGTGAGAAGTGGAAACCATACCATATTTTGGGAGGATAGATGGCTTTTTAAGGAGTCCCTTTTAAAAATCAATTCCTTTAATGAATGGGCTGAGACTTGCAAGGCCCGTTATGGCTCTTATGTGAAAGACTACAAAGTGAATGGTAAATGGGTGGATCTCTGTCTTGTTAGTCAGGCTCTTGCTCCTATTTAGTCTTCTTTGTTGGCTATTAGACTTTGTTCTAACCAGTTGGATGATCGTCTTGTTGGTTTGATGAACCATTAGACAATTATTTTGTTTCATCTACCTTTGCCAGGATTACTTCATCTCAGGAATCTCCACCTTTCTAGTTGAAGGCTTGGTTCAAACATTTGATCCCAAAAATAAACATTTTTTTCTGGATACTTCTCCAAAACAAGGTGCTCACGATTGACAACCTTAGCAAATGTAGATTTCAAATGCCTAATAGATATTTTCTTTGTAAGATGGAGGTTGAATCTGTGCATCTTTTTCTCCTTCATTGCTCATTTGCTACTGCTATTTGGGAAAAATTTATCAGTTTGTGGCATCTTTCTTGGGTTTTTCCTTCGTCCATTGAAGACTTCTTCCTTCAATGGAAATCCCCAACTAAAAATACTATGCTCGGGCTTTTATGGGATTTCTCTTTTCGTCATGTTGCTTGGGGTCTTTGGAAAGAATGCAACAATAGAATTTACAGAGATAAAGAAGCTTCTATGGATATTGTTTTTGATAAAATTGTTAGATTCATGAAGGAAAATGTCAATGTCTTTTCACAGAAGGTTTGCTTTTCTGAGAAAGTGGTTCATTTGTCCTATGACCTTATAGTTGCTAAGAATTGGAATATTAGCCTTGAATTGCCCTGCACTCCTAAGAAAGCCAAAAAGGATAGAGAGGGTGTTCACTGGTCTTTTCTGCCTAATGGATGGGTCAAAGCTAACTTTTATGGTGTGGCGAAAGGTAATCCTGGGGTGGCAGGCTATGGTGGAGTCATAAGGGATTCTTTTGGAAATTTCCTTGGAGCGATGACCTCTCCTCTTGGTTCCCAAACCAATCATTTGGCAGAGGCTACTGGCGTATATCACATTATAAATTTAGCCCAAAGTCTTAACTTTAAGAATCTTTGGCTGGAAGGTGACTCCAAAAATATAATTGAATACCTCTGTGGCAAGTCTCCCCCCTCGTGGACAATAAATTCTTGGATCGATGAAGCCATCTTGACCTTGGCTAAGTTTGATAAAGTTAAAATATCACATGCTTATAAAGAAGTCAATGTTGTTGCGGATTTTTTGGCTAATGAAGGAGTTAGGAGTAATGATTTGTGCACCTGGCTTAATGTTAGTGATCTAAGTTCTAATGTCTATGCTTTATTGGATTATGATAAATCACATGGACAAGAGGCATGTCATCCCTTTAATGAGGACATGTTGGATTTTTCACATCACAATCATTAGATTGTATGGGACCGAGCTCAGTGGCTTATTCTGCAAGGAAACATCGCACGCTTTGTGGGTTCTCAGATTTGGTAGGGCTAGTTTTAGTAAAGATTTCGTTTGTGTCTGCCCCACAGTGTTGGCCAAGATGGGTGGAGAAAGGAAAAGAATCGAGTTGGATAGCTATGAGATGCACACAAAAAATGTTAAGTTTTGGAATAAAGTAAAAAATGGTGGGTTACTTCCTTTCCTAGAGAAGCTCCATGGTTCCAATAAAGTGGCTACGGACCTTTTTGAGAAAAATTGGAATAATGGAAACCTGACCCTATTTGGTAGGAATGTGGAGCTCAATGAAAATTTGATTGCCGAAGTGATGGGCTTGTCTACTGATGGAAAGAAGTTCTTCAGGGACAGGGTTTTTTTTGACGATGTCGTTATCAGATTTCCTAAAAAAGAAAAAGAAAGGTTGAATCTTGTGAAAATTGCTAACAACTAGTTTGAAGCTGACACCATAAAAGCCCTTTGGAGAAAGGTCTTATGGGTCATCATGCAGTACATTACAATGGACAAGTGCTTCACCAGGGTCTATGGCTATCACTTTGCTCTGCTCAATCACTTCCGCTACAAGGTAAGGGTTTTGTTCCCCTACTATCTTTTATGTTCTCTTAGGAAAAGCTTGGATGATCATAAGAAAAACCCTAGAAGATTCCCTATACTGCATACTGGGCTGATTAGATTGATTGTTAGCATTATCAAAATTTTCTTGTCCCCGCTAATTTGGAAACCCTTCCTAATTTTGAGGAAGACAACACTGAGCCCAGTTGTTCAGAGTATCTACCCAATTTATGTCCAGCTAAAACTGTCCCTAGCCCGCATGCTGTCCTTTTTGGAAAAAAAAATCCTATCCATTTTTCTGATAAGGCTCGTGCTGAGTTTGAGCTGGGAAGCCCCTCCTTCAAGACTAGTATTGCTGATAAGAACCCATAGGTTAAAAATATTGTTTCCTATTTTGAAGATTCCCCTGAATCTGAGGCGTCTGGTTCTAATAATACTGAGTCAAGTGCCGACCTGTTGTTGGAAAGATCTGCTAGAGACAGTTCCCCTATTTCTCTTGACCCTGAAAAAACTTGTTTAAACACTGGAAGGGATCCTGCTTTGGATGTTCTAAATTTAGCCACAACTAATGCTGATTCCCATTTCAAATTTTTGGAATGGACTTTCAATGAAATTAATGAGTTAAAGATAAAAAATTGGGCCCTTCAAAGCAAATTGGAAGAGCTAGGAGCCAAGATTGTTGTGATTGAAAAGAAAGAATTGGATCGTGGAGATCATGGTCTCAGCAAAGAAACTCAGAACCACGCTGACAATAACAAAAATATTGAAATTGAGGTTGAGAATATGAGGAACACCATCAAAATTGTTTTAGAGTAAAACAATCGAATGGCCAGACACAACGCCATTATTATTAATGCTATGACTGAGAAGTTAGACAGAGCCCAATAGGGGTCTCTAGTGGTGGATCTAGAGGAGATCAATAATGAAAGCCAGGAAATGGATGTTGGCATATCAAAGAGAACTAGAGCCAATCTGAAGAGAAAGGCCCCCCCTACGTCGAAGATGATTCAAATTTTTAAAAAGGGAGTTCATGACATGCATAATTTTGAGATGGAGACAAAGTTTGTCCTTAAGACTCTAGGATTGTTGCGGCTGGTTTTTTTGTTGTCTACTCTGCTGGCCTTTTTTGCTTGACCTTTTTAGTCTGTTATGATTGGCTGTTGTTTGCTCCATCCTTTTCCTTTCTGGCAGCTGGTGTTTTCTATGGGACTTTTTTTTCCTTTCCTTTTTATGTAAAATCTGTGGTTTTGGGTCCCTGTAAAACCTATTTTACCCTTTATCAAAAACTAATTTAAATGGATTAAAATGAATGCAAAAACTGCAATTTAAGCTATGTTTGAAAACACACTATGATATGCAAAAAATGAAGAAAATGGAAGAAATATGCAGAACAAAAAGAGAAGAGAAGAATCTAAGTGCACCTAGATGAAATGTGATGAATCTAGAGTATTTTGGATGCTAATGAATTTTATTGATTTTTCACAGTGGGACTCATTCGCCCAGGGTGGCGAATTAGTCCTCCTCCTAATGAAAAACTGTCGAGAGTTGGTTTCTAATAGTCATGATCCAAAATTTGACAAAACTCAAGTTTCCAGTCTTGAGGTGGGACTCATTCACCATAGGTGGTGAATTAGTCCTCTCCAAAATTTTTGAAAAACTAGGAGACAACTCTATAACACCAGATTTGGAAATGTCCACTTGTCTGGTTGTCGAAGTCAAATTTGTAGAAAATAGTCAAATACTCTCTCCAATCTTGAATTTGACTTATGTTGGCTTGAAGCACTTAGTTGACTTGAAAATCAATCTTCAACACCTAATAACTGTTGGAAATACGATTTCATTTAATTGCAAATCCTAAACATTAATTATTTTATGTATCTCCTAGATTCTTGGAATGTATTCAACAACATTAAGATTAGGATGAGATTAATTATTTGGATGAAATAAATCATGAAATTGACATTTGTAGTTATTCCTAAATAATAGGAGCATGTGGGTGCACACGTGGTAAGGTGAAACTCACCTTGTGTTCAGTTAACTATACAAAGTAATAGTTAACACTTTTGAATGCATGAAAAGATCCTAGGAGTTAGGATTTGATGTGCTTGAAGTTCAGTTAAGTTAAGTTTAGTTCAATTTAGTTATGGTTCATTTGTCTTCAGTTAGTTTCAGTTGTATGTTAGTTAACTTTAGTTAACTTAGAATTCATGGTTAATAACATTTAGTTGTATGACAGATAATAGGGACTACCTCCAGTTAATAGGGGATGACCATTCTTTGGGAATGGTGTTGAGTAAATGTTTTAGTTAACAAGAAATCACTTGGAGTTAACTTGGGCACCCAAGATTCTTTCTTGGAATTAACTCCAATGCATGATAAGATATTTTTTAAGGCTTTGTTAAGTGGGACCCTCTTTTGGGTGCCATCTTTGAGGAAGAGCTTTGCAATTATCACTGAAGTGAAGGATGAGTTGTAGATTTAGTTTGGGATGCCAAAATGGGTAAAGCACATGTTCTAAGCTTTGTTCTTCATGGTAGAACTCAACTTGAAGCAATACGGAGTACCTTTCTTAAGGCTTGAGCTTGTGCATTTTAATTATCACCTTTAGGAGATTACAAGGTTGCATATTGTCTTTATATCTCTTTCAAGTTGGAGAGTTTTCATAATTGTTATTTGCAGGTGTGAAGAAGATTGGTAAAGATAGAAGAAGCATTCTCAAGCAAGAATTGGAGCTATTGTAATTCAGAGATTGAATAATAGAATAATTCTTGATGGAGTTTTTTCTGAAAGGGTTTCTCCATGGTACATCTTGTGTGATCTTTCTAATATCCTATCTAGTTCTTCTATCAACTTCTCTCTTCATTCTACAATAGTAAAATGAATTAATCAAGATAATCACCCACAAAGAATATATGTAACAAAGAAAGAGCTTACTTAGATCAGCAATATTAAAGTTTTATGGAGTATTAAGCTAAGAAAACACCTCATTTTTCAACAATAACCTGTCAAATCTACAAACAAAGAGTTGCAAAAAAATATGCAATAGGGAAAAAATGATTAGGGTTAGTGAATAGGGGTTTTCCTTGGTCAAACACCACTTTTAGTAATTAAACCCTTGAAAAGATAATGAAATGAAAGACAATGATGAATACATAACATGAAAATGCAAATACTCACCAAACACTTGATCTTGCAAGTTTGAAGTAATGTCAATGGATGCTTCAAAGTGCTTTGAATGCTGCTTCAATTGTTGTTGTGGAATTCTTGAATGCTTGAATGAGTAAACTTGATGAATGAGATTGTAGGGGATGTAAAGTGAGATAAAAAATGCCTATTTATACAATCTTGTGTCATAGTTTACTGTTCATACCTCATCACAGGTCGACATCAAGTGATTTTTAATAAAATCCCGAAAAGAAATTTGAAATATTTTGAATTTGGGGTCAGGGGGGACTCATTTGCCATCCATGGTGAATGGGTCCCACCTAGGACCTAAAAACAAGTGTAGAGAAATATGTTTCATTTAATGTTGTTTGTTGGGATAATATCCAAAAATACACTTAATTAAAGCATATGAGGGCATAAAGGGGTCAATTAAGTCATAAGAAGAAATAAATAGTGAATTTGTGCCTAGGAAAGTGTAAAATCTTGTTACAAGACTTTACAACACTTCAAAATAGGACTTGATGATGTGTCAAAAGATGATTTTTAGGTGAATTGTAATTAATAGAGTCTAGAAGAATGTAGAAATGTCTTACAACACTTCACAACACCTTCACAAGATGTTCTTTGTGTTTTAGTACCTAAATATGCATGTTCAAGCCATGTAGCAACATAAAATCAAGGAAAAACATATCAAATACCATGAAACAAGACCTAAAAGGCCATGAAAATGACAAGAGACCATTTTTTATGGCACAAATATATTTTCAAAAATCTAGTTCCAAGAACTTTCTATTATTGCAGGTCTTATTAAATCATATTTTATTGTCGGTGACTTTGTCGGTGAATTCTATTTCTATTTGAATTCATATCTTCCATTTAGACTTTTGATCTCATAACCTTTTTTCTAGATCTCTAATTTTCATGAATATTATGGTATTAAAAAGGTATTGAGGAGATCTATTATCATATCTAGCAATTTTTTTAGGATCAACCCCAGGCATATTCTACTCATTTTTTTCTAATAACACATTATGATTGATTACTTGGACATCCTGAATCTTGGAGATTTTTTGTCTTTTTGTGAGGGACTAATTTCTAGTATTCATCATTTTTGGGAGTTTCTAATTGTTTTTGAAGGTTTTCTTTTGTAATTTTGAAGATATCTCTATTAGCTTCATATGTTGCCATATTTGTATGGTCTTATTCCCCTCCAACTACACCTAGTAAGAAATTTTCTTAGAATTACAAAAGGGATCATGTCTTAGGCATTATTTGATGATGAAATATTGAATGTTATTATTTATTTTAAGAATCCCCATGCTCTTTGGAATAAAACTTGGGAGATATATGGAGATCTTGATAATCAACCATTTTTAGATGATCCTATTTTAGATTGTCTTGTGTATCTTCATATTTTAGATAGGATACCATAAGAATATGATGTTGGAGTAGAAAATATTGAATGAAATATTCAAACTACCATGAGATGAATCAAGAACAATGCTAAATCCAAATAAATATCATAGAATGTGTAGAATACAATGATCACTCATTGTTTATAAAGGATAAGGAAGTGGTGGGAAGGTGAAACAAATAGACTGACTAACCCTCCAAGTGATGTGGCACATATATAGAACACTTGGGAAAAGTATGAAGGCATGTTTCAAGTGTGTATGAGGTGAGAGAACTAAACCACTAAGTAAACTTAAGCTAGTATAAATAGGACTAGTAGGTGTAGGAACTATATAAAAGAAAACTAGATGCACAAAGATAATTTTCACACTAACACCCCCCTTAAGTGATACCTAGGGAGAAAGTCACTAAAAGAGGACTCCTGACAACAAGGCCTAATAAGGTACTCATGTACAAAAGAAAATTTTTTCACAAACGGAGTAAAGGACAAAACCCAATGGGAAAAAAATCCTCTCCAAACAAGAGAGCTATATACAAAGGAATGAGCCCCCAAAGATACCTTCCTTCACCCCAAGCAACTGGAATAACACAATATGGTGATGTGATTCTAAAGTTTTAGTGAAGATGTCTACAATGTTATCTTTAGTATGCAAATACTCTAAGGATAGAACACCATCCTAGAAAAGATATCGAATGAAGTATGCATATAAATTTTGATGTGCTTTGTCCATTGATGCTCAACTAGGTTATGTGAAATATGAATGGAACTTTGGTTATCACACCAAAGTATAGTTGGATGATCAAGTAGAAGACCAAACTCTATCATAAGCTGTAAAATCCATAGTACCTCTTGGCTAGTAAGAACTACTCCTCAATACTCAGACTTAATAGATGATAATGCAATAGAAGTTTTCTTCTTGCAAGACCATGCAATTGGACTAGAACCAAGAGAAAAAAATAAAATCAAAAGTGGAATTTTGAGAATCAACATCTCCTACCTAATATGAGTTGGTGTATCTTACTTTCTATGAAGCCCCTAATGTGTATTGAATGCAAAAATTAGTGGTGCCAATAATATACCTTAAAATACACTTGGGTTCCTTCCAATGACTCTCATGAGGGTCATGTGAAAAAAAGAGACAATCCTAATAGTGAAGGTAATATTTAGACATGTTTGCATAAAATACAAAAGACTACCAACAAATTGTCTACATAAGGTAGCAGATCAATAGTAGGTGCACGGTGCAAGTGGTAGTCAAAGTGACACCAAATTGAAATGGTGTAGGCACAAGCTTACAATAACTCATATGAAATCAATGAAGCAATTCAATGGTGTACTTCTATTGGTATATGGAAATCCCCTTAGTAGACTAAGGAACTTGGCCTTAAGGAAGAAGTGTAGAAGCCCAATATCTGTCATTTCAAAGTGTGCCATCAAACTATGCTGAATATAATGAATCATGGATGAGGAACTACTAGTAAGGATCAAGCCATAAAAATATAAGAATAGTATCAAAATTTTATCTCCATATCTTCTAATTTAAATTGTGTGGTTCAAGTGACAACAAGTAAAACCAAATGTAAGAAAGAAACCATAAATCTTCTCATACATTTCCCTAGGGGATTTCTTTAGACCATGTAAAGAACATTGTAACCTGAGAACAAGTGAAGAATCCTAGAGAAAACTTGGAGGCTGCTCCATATAGATATCCTCATGAAGATCACCATGTAGAAATTCACTCTTCACATACATCTAATAAACTGGTCATCTCTATGATGCAACAATAGAAATAACAAGGTGAATTGAATCCATCTTGGCTAAAGGGGTAGATGTCTCAAAGTAGTCAATACCCTCAACCTATGAAAAATGATTAGCCTCAAGACATGCCTTGTATCATCCAACAAAACAAAATTAGTTTTATATTTGGTGCACTACAACCACTTACACCAAACTATCTTTCTTCCCCTAGTAAGAGTAACAAAATCCCATATATTATTATTCATCAATTAAGAATACTCCTTTTCACTAGCACTATCCCAATCTAGAATATTGAAAGCCTATAAAAATATCTATAGATCTATAGATATAGTATGACTCAAAAGACTAGTGCCAAAATTCTATGAACAAGTATGTCTAGAGGATGTAGAATCACCAACTCAAGAACCACCCTCCTCAACAACACCTCTAGCCCAATTGGTAAAAACATGAGTAGTAAGGGGTGGTGGAGGTGGTGGAGGTGGTGGTGGTTGATTGTGGTGATGGAAAATTAGGAACATCAACTGGATTATCCTCAAGTACTAAAGTATCATCATGAGATGAAGAAGGTGGACTAGGTAGTGAGGAAGTAGAAGATGATGGATGTTTTATCTATGTGAAATACTCATCAAATTTGAAATCTCTATGAAATTAAACATCCCTAGTGATAGGATCAAATAACCTATAAGCTTTCACATACTCATAAAACCAATGTAAAGACATCTGTATTATTGACTCTTTCAGTCCATTCCCTATCATCAACAATTTGGTATGAATTCCCAAGCTTTACTACCAAATAATCAAAAGAATGAAACATCTAGCTTGATTATGGATCAAGCCTCCTCTAGAGTGAGATTTTAAAATACCTTGTAGGGACTACGATTTTGAATATAGTTGGAAAAATTGATAGATTCAACCCAAAATGATGTGGCCATAGACCTAGACTAAAGCATACAATTTTCCATATCCTTTAATGATTTGTTCTTTATTTTACCAACACCATTTTGTTGAGGAGTGTAGGGAACTGAATATTGATGTTGAATACCATGCTCAACACAATAATCCATAAAGGCTTGGTTCACATATCCCCCTCATTTTTAATGCATATCTATCAAATAAAAGAACCTTCCTATTTCTCCAAAAACATCTTAAAGGTCTTAGAAATGTTGAAGACATCAATTTTTTACTTAAGAAAGTACACAAGAAAGTGCAATGAGAATAATCATAAATGAAGGTGAGTACATACTTGACTCAAGAAAATGAGAAAATTGTGAATGACACGAGGTAACTATGAACCAACTTAATTAAGGTAGTAGCACAATGGGCCTTACTCTTTGGAAAGGGTTCCTGGTGATGTTTTCCAAGTACACAACCTTGATAAACACCCTCTATGCAAAACACCTTAGGCAGTACCATATTATTAGTACTCAATAGTTGAAGATACCTATAATTGAGGTGTTTAAACCTATCATTCCAAAGTCTGCACAAAGAGTCAACATGGGAAATATGTGATGCTCCAGAAGATGACTCAAAACCATGAAACCTATACAATCAAGACCCATGTTCTCCTCTGCTTGAAACAAAAATCCTCTTTAGATTGTGTAGTTTTCGAAATAACTACATCATGTGATGAAAAATCAACTACCAAGTTTCCATCACCAATATAAATTTTTTGATAAAATGAAAGGATATTAGTTGAAATCTCAAGAATATAGAGAACATCCCCAATGCTATGTTTTGTCAACTGTATTGTACCTAAACCCATAGATGGAATCTGTGAAGAGTTTCCCATTGAAATATGAGAAGTAGTGAGCTATCAAAAATAGATGCTAGAAGATCCTATGAGTGATTCATGTCATGTGAGGCTCCTGAGTCAACTATCTAACTATCCTTGGATGAATCCAAACCTCTAGCTATAAGGGCATGTCTCTTAGTAGGTTTGGGAAGATCAATGATGTGTTTCTACATGGCATCTTCCATAGATAAAATTATCTTATGAAAAACTTTGGTATCATGATTCTATAATCCATAAAAAGTACAAAGGAGTTTCTTTCTAGAATTGTAATTCTTCTTTCCTAATTGTGTAGAGGATATGGCTTGCATATCGATTGAATTATTTTGTTTAGATGATTGCTCATTTCTTGAAGTTGTTTTTTTCTTAGTTTTATTAGAAGGCATCTTTCCTTTTCCCTTAGATGTTTGGATAACTAGTGTCTAAATTTATGAAGATGTGATAGCATCCATAGAGATTAATTTAGATTTCTCTCTTATAAGTCCATCACAAAAATGGGATGGTGTTTCTCTGCTTTGCGAGCTGAGCTAGGGCGCTCGTGCCCTAGCTCTTTCCTTCATTTTTTCCTACCGGTGTGTTGAGTGGGGGGGTTCTTTGGCATGCTAGGCTTCTAGCCGGGAATTGCTTGATGGTCTTTATTGTCTCCTTGCTAGATTCATGGGCGTTCCTTTGTTAGATCAAGGAAGGATGAGACGGGTTTGTTTATTCATGGGTGCTACTTCAAGATCTGAAGGCTAGTGTAGGGTGTGTGTGGGGAGTTGTGGTAGTTTTCTTAGTTGGGCTAGGGCTGCGTAAATCTATTTGGAGTGCCTGGGTGTTGGAAGGAGTAGTGGGAGGGCCCGTGAGTGTAGGGTTTTGTGGATTGTGATGGGAGGATCTGTGGGGGTTTGTGTATGCTTTTCTTATAAACTTGTGGAATATTGTGGGGTGATAATCCTTGTCTGGGGTTAATGATCCTGAGTTTCTTGAGGGATTGTTTGTCTAGATAGGGTTTTTTTCTTCTCCTCAATGGCACAAGGGCAATCGTCAGGGGTAGGACCCAAGATGGATTTCCACTCTGATTTTGGTTTGAAACCCTTGCCTCAGGGGTCTACACTTTATGACAATAATTTATTTGTTTAGAATTCAGAAATGAATGAGATGGGACCACCAGGAGGGTTTCAGTTTCCAAAGATTAATGGATGCCTAGAAAGGTGCAAAGAGAGGCTGAATGTCGTGATCCCGATGGAGATGCTAGTAGAAGATATTGATTATTATTCAAGGCATTCTCTTTTTTGCAAATTCTTGGGAATGAAAATCTTGTTGCAATTTTTGGATACATGGGATCAAAGGACATGGATGCCAGAGGGGGAGATGGAGATCCGCCTCTTGTAAAATAGCTACTTCATGGTTACTTTTGACTACATGGCTGATCAGAATAAGGTTTTTGAAGGGATCACATACTTTTACAACCAAGTGGGTTTGTTTATTAATCCATGGCATGCGGGGGCTTCAACCCAGTGGAGGAACTCCCAAGTCAGGTTCCAGTTTAGCCTCAAGGTTGGGGAAACCTGGTGCGAGGATGTGTTGTACTTATTAGCCTCGAGGTTGGGGAAACCTGTGGGTTTGTCGCAACAAACACAATTCAAGAAGGTAATGACTTTTTCCCAATTTTGTATGGAAATTGACTTAAGCAAGCCACTGCGAGACTCTTTAGAAATGAATGCAGGAGAATATTTGTGGGTGCAACAACTAGATTATGAGACCCTACCTTTTCGTTGTCATTTCTGTCATGAGTGTGACCACCTCCAGCATAGATGTCCAAAGGCCAAGCCTTTGGAGGCTCAATCTTCTCAGCCTTCAAGTCATTCGCCCAAAGTGGATAAGGGCAAGGATCCCATTTAGGGTTTTGGTGGCAGGGAAGATAGTTTTACTCCAGTCAGAGGCCAAAATAGAAATAAAGGATATAAAAGGACTTTGAAGGATAGAAAAGAGGAGGACACGTTCAATAGATTTGAGGTGTTGGACAATCTTATCCAGCAAGAGGTGAACCTGAGATTATTAGATCTGGATCATGGGACTTTGGATATTGATCAGCATGGCCCTTCGATGGAGGAAATTCTTGTTCCCCAACATGAGGGGGGTATGGGAATGCCATGCTTAGAGAAGGTTGGGAATGATCCTGGATAGGCAAGGCTCAATTCAGAGGTGATTATGGCTCCACATGTGGATGGGACTTTGAACCTGGTGACAAATCGATAGATGGGGGCTCAGGATGAGTTGGATGGTAGTGCTGAGGGAGTGAAAGACAACGAGGATAAGGATCACCTCTTGTGGAAAGCAGGTTCAGAGGAGGGTAATAAGAATAATAAGTCATCCTCTTAGTTGGGTATTTTGCAGAAAGGTCTTAAGAAGGGGTGGCTAGAGAAAATTTCTAAGCTAGGAAGGAAGAAGGATGTGGAAAAGATTAAGATGATAGGGGAGACTTTGGTGGAGTCGGGGTCAGTCAAGACTCTAGATTCAAATTTTTTTAGCCCCTTGAAATGATAGTTCTCTCTTGGAATGTACGGGGCTTGAATAGTGGCCCTAGACAAAAAGTTGTTCGGGATTTGATTAGGCGTCATTCGCCTGATGTTCTTTTTCTGCAGGAGACTAAGCTCTCTGTGGAGGGTATGATGGATTTAGTGCCTAAGCTATGGAGGAATGGTGAATGCCAATGCACTGGTGCTCAGGGGTCTTCTAGAGGGTTGGCTTGTTTATGGAACCCGCAAAAGACTTTCCCCCAATGGTGGGTGTCTTTAAAGTCTTCCCTTTCCATGGTGGCTTCTTATTTTATGTCAGGGGAAATTCCTCCCTTCTCCAATGTGTATGCACCTGTGGAGTTGCAGGGTAAGAAAATCTTGTGGTCCAACATTCATTTAGTCCGTAGCTTGTTTCCTTACCATCCTTGGATTATTGGAGGTGATTTTAATGCTATCATGAAGCTTGTGGAGAAGCAGAGTGGTAAGTTGCAAGGCTGGAGGCTTCTTCGTTGTTGCTCCAGGATAATATATCTGCTCTGAATCTTGTGGATATCAAGCTAGACAATGGTATATTTACTTGGAATAATAGGAGAATGCGGGATGCTTGTATTTTGGAAAGACTTGATACATTTTTGGTGTCCATTTTTTGGTTAGGGGATAGGTGGATGACTAGTTCTGAAATATTGGATGGTCGAGGTTCTGACCATTAGCCAATTAAGTTGGTGGTTGAAGGGCCTCAACGATGTGCTAGATAGACTTTTAAGTTCCAACTCATGTGGCTCAGGGATGAATCACTTCATGATTTGCTTCTTGGCTGGTCGGATCTTAAGAAGCCAGCTTATGGCACTTCTATGTACTCTTTCTCAAAGAGACTCTAGCATGTTAAATATAGGTTGAAAAGATGGAATAGGCAACATTTTGGTAATTTCTTTCATGAAAAATAGAAAGCTCAAGATAATCTGGACCTAATTACCAGAAAGATTCGTGATCAAGGCCTCATGAAAGAGTTGAGTTCGTTAGAGGTTGTTGCAACAAAAAGGTTGAGGAATGGGAGTTAAGAGAAGAAATTTTTTGGAAACATAAATCCTATATTGAATGGCTTCAGGCTGGTGATAGGAAGACTTCATTTTTTCACAACTCTGTTAAAGATCGGAGGCAAGGTAATGTTATTTCTTCTCTCTTGTTGTCTGATGGGGAAACTTGGTCCTCTTCTGCTTCTATTTCTGCTGAATGCATTTGGTATTTCTCTACATTATTTTCTGAGGATTTGCCTCCAGTGGAGGAGGATGAAGCAAGGATTTTGGATTGTATCCCATAGCTAGTGTCTAATGAAATGAATGAATCATTGCTTTCACCTATTACCTTGTCAGAGCTTTAGAATGTTGTGTTCCAGATGAAGAAAGGTAAAGCCCCTAGGCTTGATGGATTCCCAGTCGAATTCTTTTAGGAGTTCTAGAAGGTGGTTAAGTTGGACCTCTTAGAGTTTGTTCAGGAATCCCTCAGGAATAAACAAATTTTGAAGTCACTGAATGCAAATTTTTTAGTTCTTATTCCAAAGAAGGAGGGGGCTAATTCTTTGGATCTTCTTAGGCCTATTGTGCTATGTAATGTTGTTTATAAGATTATTACTAAGTTGATTGCTGAAAGGTTGAAACCTTGGCTTGGTGGGTTAATCTCTGAGGAGCAGGGAGGTTTTGTTGTTGGTAGACAGATCATGGATGGGGTTGTTATTGCACCTGAGACCATCCATTCTATGGAATCCTCAAAAGAAAAATCTATGTTTATCAAGTTGGACATGGGTAAAGCATATGATTGAGTTAAATGGAACTTTTTGTTCAAGATTCTTGGAGCTTTTGGATTTGCTGGGGATTGGATTGAATGGGTTAGGAGTTGTGTTACTTCTTCATCCTTTTCAGTGCTTATCAATGGTGAGCCCACTCATTTTTTTGGTGCTTTTAGAGGCCTCAAGCAAGGAGATCCTCTATCTCCATACTTATTCATCCTTCTTGTGGAAGGATTGGGAAGGCTCATTCATGCTCAAGTTGCTAGCGGCTTGCTTTAGGGATGGAGTTGGGGAAACGATATTCCCCCTCAGTCTCATCTTCAGTTTGTAGATGATACTTCCTTGATGGGTAGGGCGAAGGTTGAGGAGGCTCTCAACTGGAACAGTGTGTTGGATAGTTATTTGGCTGCCTTTGGATAGCACATTGATGAGGGGAAGTCCTTCATCTACTTCTTCTAGACTCCTAAGGCTATCCAAAGCAGAATAGCTGGTATTCTTCATTTTTAGATCGGTTCACTTCCTTTTTCCTATCTTGGAATCCCTCTTGCCATTCGTTCTCTCCATAAAAGGTTTTGGCAAGAGACTCTTGACAAGTTTCAAAGATTGGCCAGTCATTGGACTTGCAAGTGGCTTTCTTCTGTAGGTAGAGTGACTCTTCTAAAGTCGGTGGTCCAGGCTCTCCCTCTTTATAGGTGCTTTGTTCTTTCTGCTCCATCAAGTTTAATTAAATATTTCAAGAAATTGTCTCATCAGTTTTTGTGGGCTGGAAACCTTCTTCATAGAAAATGGATTCTAGTGAAGTGGGATGTTGTTTGTAGGCCTAAGCAGGAGGGGGGTTTTGGTCTATGACAAACGGATTTGAATGGGCGGGCCTTGGCTGCTAAGTTGTATTGGCGTTGGTGCTCACAACAACATATGTGGTGGGCTAAAATTTTGACCTTCAAATATTTGGGGGCGGTGGAAAGTAGGGAGGTTGTAAGATTCATTATGGAGGGGAAAGGTTCTATGATCTGGAGTACCCTTAAATGGGGTGCCAAGCTGGTTAAGTAGGGACTTTTTTTATTTTTAATGGGGTCAGGATGCTCTCTTCTGGCATGATTCCTGGGATGGACATCCACCCATTGTTTCCTCTCATCCACACCTCCAAGACTTGTGCCAAATTTTTGAGGAGGCGGGTTGGTGTCATGTGGCAAACTTCAAATCTCAACAATTATTGGGTCTGATTTCTATGTCCAGGTGGAAGGAACCCTTCGAATGGCCTCCTGGTGGTGTGTTGGAGGATTGTCAAGAGCTTGCTAAGATTTTATTGGGTAATTCCTGCAATTCTCTCCATGGGAGTGATGTGCTTGCTTGGGGTCTTGATTCAAAAGGAAAATTTTTGGTTGCCTCTGGTTATTAGGTTTTGGATAAACAGGTTTTTGGGAGCTCTCAAGTTTCTTGGTGGAAGCACATTTGGAATAAATTTTCTTGGCCTAAGTGTAATTTTTTCTCTTGGCTCGTGGTCCAAGGTAAGTGTCTTACTTGCGACAATCTTTGGAAACAAGGGTTCCAGGGCCCCTCCATGTGCATTCTGTGTGGTCAACATGAAGAATGCTTCTCACATCTCTTTTTTCAGTGTTCTTTTGTTAAGACTATTTGGCAACATTGGTGGAATCTTTGGAGCTTACCGTGTTGCCATGTCTTTTCTTTGGAGGATTTTTGGAAGAGTTTGGGATCTTCTCCTGCCACAACCTCTTTTCTTAAAATTGCTTGGAGCATTGGTTCTAATTTGATTGCTTGGAAAATTTGGTTGGAGTGTAACAGAAGAATTTTACTGGATAAAATTTTTTCATGTGACAACTTTGGAGGCGAATCCTTGGGGCTCTACAGGAGACTTTGACAACAAAATGTGACTTGTCTGTGTCGATTGATCCTGGGGACTTGGGTGTTATTAATGCACTGGGTCTTGTCATAAGGGATGGAAGTATTTTGAGCAAAGTGCATTGTAGGTGTGGGCGTGAGAGGGTTGCTCGTGATGGCTTTTGGTGTCTTCCTACTCTAGGGGAGCTAAAAATCAATACGAATGGGTTGTCTAGGGGTAATCCTGGGCATGTTGGAGTTGGTGGTATAGGTAGGGACAACCTAGGAGTGGTAGTTTTTTTCTTTTCTATGTATCATGGTTTGCAAACTAATAATCTTATGGAGGTGAGTGCTACTCTACTGGTGATGGCACATGCGGTTGGCCTTGGATGGCAGCGGATTGTCTGTGAATCTTATTCTCGGGTGGTTATTGATATGTTGAATAAGTGAAATTTGGAGGATGTGAATTGGTAGCTAGCTATGGTTGTCAAGAAAATTATTTCTATGTGCTCTTCTTTGGAGTCCATTTTTTACCATATTCTGTGGGAGTGGAATAGGGTGGCTGATGGGCTGGCTAGATGGGCGACGAAGAGGACTAATTCTTGGTATATGGATGATTGGGGCAATCTTCCTAATGACATGGCCTCTGTTCTTAAGGAGTGGGTTGTTGAGGATATGAGGTGCTTCTTGGGTGTGAATTAATTCTTATTTTGTTGGGCCCCTTGTGGCTTCTTTCTTCAGACTTTGTAATGTTGTTCTAATTCAATAAATTTTTTACCCTCTTTTAAGAAAAAAAAAAGTCCATCACAAAAATATTCAAAAGATATCATTACATGTGTCTTTCCAATAACATCCATGGTAGAGTAAAAGGAAGAAGAAAATATATAATAAGGACCTCTTAACTTTGAAAAAATCAAGAAGACACTTTCTTCTTTTTTTTACCACAACCTTGACGTCTAGAAAGAAAAGACTTAAATTGAACCAATAAATCTCCAATAGAAGAGAATGCATTAGGAGACAATGTTGTTAATTCAACATCCAATTATAGAATCTTGAACTCATCAACTTTACCAAATAAATCTTCAAATTTTTCTCACATCTTCTTAGGAGTTATACAACTAGAAATGTGAAATTGTAAATTATTAGAAATAAGAATTAGGTCATCCCACAATAACGGGTTACATTTATTTACCAAACTTGCATTGCAATCAACATGAACAAAATATTCACTTTCTAACACCTATAGTAGCTAAACTATTAGGAATTTGAAGATGATGCAAACTAGTGATTTGTTAGATTTTATCTATACATTTTAAATATAATCTAAAAAAAAAAAAATTATATTATATTTTTTTTTGCATAGATCCTTTGATAACTAGTTTTAAATTGTAAACATCATTTTTAAAAAGTGACATGTACCTTGTTCCACATAAATTTTCTTATACAAAGGATAAAATTCTGATTCTTTTGAATTTAGGTTGGTAACACTAATATCTAGTGCTTTCATTTTGTTTCATAACATTTTGTTGAATATTTTTCTTTTATTTAAGGTTTGAAGTCAAATCAATTATAATTTAGACATAGGTGCACTTTTTCTTGTATAACTTTTTTTGTATGTATTTTAATTCTTTTTTTTTTGTTGAAACAAGGACATCAATACCTAGTGTATAGATATTTTTCAAAGAAAATTCCACTAATTTACTATTTTCCACAATGGTTTTTCATTGAACTTGATGTTTGGTGAAAAATCTATGTTTAGTAAAACTAAAAAAATCAAAATTTAAAACAAAATATATTAAATTTCTAGTTGTTGGAAAGCGAGTTTTAAGGACCACGCTTCTCCAACTTGGTTTATCTAGTTGACTCCATTTGCATCTCCAAATTGGGAGCTTCAAAAGTAAAAAAAAATGAATGAATTTTTCAATCAAGGGGGAAAGGTTAAAAAAGAGGGTAAATTTAGTATGTAAATAGTCCAAAGCATACAAAGTTTTTTTGGGAGAATTGGCTAAGTCCTAGACTAAGATAGCACATTCTCAAAGTAATAGGGGAGAAATTTTGTGGTCCACATTGTTCCACTTTGCATTCTATTGTTAGACATTTTTGAGGATATAATGGTATGTATTGAAGGAGTCCATATCCGAAGTTTCAAGGTTTTATGTCCTTTGTAGTAAAATATATTGATGACAGTGTATCAAACTAAGTTATGCCAAAGTTACAGTTGTAGAGATCATGTTGGAATGCTCCACATTCAATTGCAGATGATCATTGTACTTTATGAATTTCATGAAGTTCTTGGAGATGTTAGATGTGTGTGCACTCCAAGTTTCAAGTTGTTGTGTGGTCTGAGTGTCAAGTTTGGATGAATAATTGGTTCATTCAATTCATGCTTTATCACTTTGTTTATGTTGTGCCGACCTAAGGTTTTTGGAATTGTTCAAAAATAAATTGAGTATGGAGTGGAATCATGGGAGTATCTATAGGTCATGTTGACCTATTTTGGTGAAGAATATGCTTTGGTTACTTTCTCAAGGTATGTGTGTTATAGTTTTGGGCTGACGAGTTTTTGGGTCATACATTTCATCCATTTAGGTAGACCTAGTTGATGATATGAATGTTTTTGAAAGATATATATGTATAGAGAAGGATAATTATTTTGGTGGGCATAGAGATATGAGAATAAGGTGATTGTGGTGTAAATATTGTGCATGCACATAAGAGTGATGAAGTGTGTAAAGTCATTTTTCTTAGCAGAATAAGGAACTGTATCTTCAACATATAGCAGATGCATTGTAAATAGTTCAAACTCTAGCAGTGATCCATTTTTTTATGTCCATTTGTAATTCAAGAAGAAGTGAGCTTCCTTGGGAAGTGGGCCCTCCTATTTTTTGGATAGTGAGTCCTTTAATCTATGATTTATTGTAACCAATTATAATATATAGTGAGGTAATCCTCACCGTGTTTTTTTCCTTTAAAGGGTTTTCCACATAAAATCTAATGTTCTTATTTTGATTGTTGTTGTGCATGATTTACTTGTTTATTTATATTTCTACAAGTTTAATGAGATGCTTTATAATGCACTTTTAAGTTATTGAATTTTAGGGAATACTGATTGACCCCTCCTCTTAGTATTTTGGGTATTCAACAATTGATATTAGAGCAAGGTTCCTTCAATTTTCCTAACAAATAAGGTAGATCTTGGAGATCGAACACATGGAAACTAGGAAGTATTGTACCCCTCCAGAAATGGAAGGATTTAATGAAGTAGACCATGAAGTTGATATGGAAGGAGAGCTTAGATATGCTCTTGATGGCCTGGACAAAGCAGAATGTGAGAATACAGATATGAAAGAAAATATTAAGGAAGTTGATGAGTGTATCAAGAAGTTGAGGAATCAAGTCAAGAAAGTTAAAGATCAACTCAAGGAAAAAAATAACTCAAACAATCAAATGAGATAATCACTAATCTAAAATTGTAGGTTGAAGAAGGAAAAAGAGTTGAAGACTGCTTGAATGCCAAATTAAAAGACAAGTCCACAAAATGTTCAAAGCTTGAAGAAGAGATTGCATCTCTGAGGAAAGATCTAGAGAAAGCAAAGGGTCAAGAAGACAAAATCAAGAAGAGCTCCACCTTGCTTGACGAAATGCTTGCTAGTCAAAAATATCATAAGGACAAAGAAGAATTAGGGTTTAAAAAAGGTGAAAGTTAAATAGAAAATTAGACTCCAAATAATGGTGAGAAGAATAATAATGATCCAAGGAAGACTAGAGATAAGAAGAGAAATATCAAAAATTTCTAGAACTAGAAGAAACATTTCAAGAGACCTCAGGTCTTAGACAACCAGATGCATAAATCTATTCATCTTTTAATGGTTACTATTATTATTTCTATAACATTGGGCATAGAGTTGTAGAATGTAAAAGTGGGATGAATAAAAAAAAAAATCATTTTCTAGTCAATGCTATGCATTTTTTAGATTTGGTCATAGTGCTAGTTAATGAAGAAGATAGATGATGAATGGTTACCATAATTTCATGGTGATCTTCATGGTTACTATTACTCATAAAATAGGTTTGGGCATAATTCTTTTGAATGCAAATCTAAAATGGAAAGAAGTAAATTTGCTCCGCAAGTTGTCATATGGTATAAATGCAATAAATCGAGACACATAGCTAAGTTTTGTAGAGGAAAGAATGTGGAACTCTTGATTCCACAAAAGAATATTGATTTGATTGAAGAAAAAAATAATATGAACAATATCTAGAATAAAAAAAGAAGAGAATGATGTGAAGAATGAACCTATGCCAAATTCTAGTGTAAATGTTTCCTCTAAAAACTAGATAGGAAGCATTGGCTCAGGGGGAGTTTTAACAAAAAACTTTCCAGAACCTAGCCAAAGATGAGATGATGTCTTTAGCATACTGGTGGATGATTTTTTTTGATATGCTTGATCTGATGATGAAATTTCCAATGATAATTCTCTTGATTCAAAGATTTGTGAAGTTTTTAGAAGTGCCTACGATGATATAGAGGAAGCTTGATAGTATTTTGACCTAACTTTTCACTGTTGCATTTAATGCACAATTTAGGTCATGGGTAAAGTGATTATACCTCATTTTTCATATTCAAAAGGCATTTGTATTCAAGCAATTGGGTATGTGCAGGATCATCATGGAAAAAACAAGCCCTTAAATGGAAAAAAAATCAGAAAAATCAGTGTTAGGCAACATGACGTAAAAATTTGAATAAGTTATCTATATTATTTCAAAAATATGTAAGAATAGAATCTGTAGAAAATTGAATGTAGTTTCTAAACTACTAGGTTTATTTAAAAATAAATAAAATCTATTTGGTGAAAATTTGAAATTTCAATGCGGTGGTACTTCAATTTTAGGGAAAAATAAGTAGGTTGTCTAACCACCTAACCATAATAAAATGAAAATATTTTTTATAATATTTTATATATAAGTAAAGGACTCATGTCTGGATGTGATGCATATTTTTGTAATTTTTTCCAAGTAAATAATTAATTATGATTTTTTATTATAATTTTTTTAAAATATAAAAACTCATGTGTCTAACCACCATAACTTGGTGAAAACTTCATGAAATTTAATTTTTCTTTTTTTTAATCCTATAGTATGTGAAGCATAGAATGTGACGCATGTTTTGATTCAAAAAATGTGATACCATTTGAAAGTTATAGATGTTTTTCAATCAACCTATCAATTAGGACTTTAATTCGTAATTATAATAGAAAATGAATAATAATTATTTATTAAATAAAATTAAAGCATAATTTATATTGGTGGAAAGTTGAGAATCTCCTCTAAAACCCCTTTTCGTTTCATCAATTTTGGGTAAAAAAAAAGTCGTCAGCCATATACCCTACAAATACCCATAATATTCCCACTTTTTAGCCCATCATGATCCTGCACATACCCAATTAGAAGAATAGAGTAGATCAAACACAATATAAAGGAGTTTTGGAGTGTTGAACAAAACCCTACTGATGAAAATTCACAAGTTATTTACAAAATTTTGTAAACCCTAGTTCAAACAAGTTCATGATGTTTACTCCTTAGGTTGATGATGTGGATGAGAGGCCAATACCTAAGTTTAAGAACATGTACAAATCAATAGAAACGGATAAAGAAGGGGCATTGTCTAGGGTTCCCATAAATGTGTTGCACACAAAATATGTGTAAATTTACATTCACTCAAAGTTGGATGAGTATAATCATCTAAAGCTATTAGAGTTTAGGGACAAAGAGCTAACTGGAGATGATTTCCAGTTAAAACTAGAGTATGCCAGCTTGTTGGAGAAGAATTTGGATGTATGGATAGAGTTTCCCAACTTCTTTTTGAGGATGAATGGGTGAATTTTTTTCTAGGAAAAATTCACAATGAATTTAAATGTGGCTGGACATGATGCATATGATTAACAAAGAATAAATTAGGCTTGTTACTAGTTTAAGCTCCATAGGACCTATTTCGGAAATGAAGTTTGTAAATAATGAAGTGGTGATGAAGCTTATCGGAGCCAAGTTTGATAATCGTGCCTTAATAGTGGATGACATCAAGGATCTAGTGGTCAAATATGCTTTAATGATGATTGCTTACAAGATATTCTACACAAATAGAGAAGGATCTACCACTGCCACTGTAGTTCATACAACATATCAAATGGTGAACTAAGGTAAGTACTTTGACCTACGTGAGCTCCTACAATTATATTTTTTGGAAAATTTGAAGAGGACAAAGGTGAAAATATATCCTTTCAGGTATGGTACTCTCATTATATGGTTAATGTTTTACTTTCTCAATGAGCTGCATAGAGTAAAGAATGTAATATGGAAAGGAAATATCTTGTAGCTGTTCAAATTAGGGGTCATTTGAGGAGATTTCTAGATATTAAGTCTTTTGATTCAATATTGTGGGGATTCTTCAAACCATTTTAAGCACATATGTAAGAGAGACTGAAAATTCCTGACAAAGTTGTGAACAAGTATAAGAATGAAATAACATTTATAGTTAGAAGAGATAACTGCTACATGGAAGTAGTTGAACCCAGGACCATTTGGGTTCTGGATCTACCTTATAAGGTAGCTAAATCCAATTGGATTGTCCTTGTAGAGGTTGTTTTGAGCAAACCTAGAGATCCATCAATAAGCAGGTTTGGTGTTTGCAAATTATTTGCATTAGGAAATACCAACCCTTTGGGTTGGATTTTCCTTGGGCATCCAACCCAAAGGGTTGGACTATTGAACACCCAGAATACTAAGAAGGGTGAGGATGAATTAGTATTCTATTGAACCATGCAAACATCAAATATCCAATTACTAGTGCATATTCAACTGTAGTAAGGAAAAAAATCATGAAAACATCCACAACAACATATAACATATGAACACTAGGATTTTTACATGGAAAACCCAAAATGGGAAAAACCATGGTGAGGGTTAGCTCACAATGTATTATAACTGGTTATAGTATATTACATCAATGATCACTGTAAGTGGACTCACTATCCATAGAGAAAAAGATAGAAGAGGAATGGTGTCACACAACCTATTTTTGAAATGTTAAAATTGCATATTATGTATGCATGAATTGTAGTTCCATTGAAGCACAATAACAAACTTTATCTAATTCTGGTTCAATGCTCTACCTCACTCTTCATTCACATAATTTTGATCTTCAACTTCACACTGCTCTGCTCAAATTTGCATCACACAATACATATCGCATTCACTACACCACAACACTGAGAACAGTCCAACTTATATATCTACATCAAATATAAAATCAATTAGGTCAACCTAATTAAATGCAATACTTAAAATGTAACTTGTTGGTTGCAAAACTTATTATCCATAAAACGTGCCACAATTCAAATCTCAAAATTCAACTTAATATAGGTTAGCATGGACATATAATAGACCCCCCATAAGATAGCAAAACTTATTTATCCTTTACATAACATCAAACATGTTAGGTTGGCTCCATATAAGACCTAAAAGTAAAAACATTCATCTATGTATCCACATCTCAACATGTGGAACTTAAAACTTGATACCATATGGAATCCATGCTCAACTAACATCTAGAAGCATATCTTTAACACCAAAAATGCAAAAAATAATTCACATAGAATTGTGGATTCTCCCACATAAACACATTCTATAGAAAGATGACTATAATATGTCAGGCCAAACTTTGTTACTCATATCTCTCAAACTACATGTCCAAACAAGATGAAATATTGGATTTCGGTGCATCTAACATCCACCAAAATAATGTTTGAATCTAGAGTGTTCTCTTCATTTGTGGAGTGGTGCAAACCCAAAAACTAGTGCACTGTTACACTGAACTAGAAAATTTCACAGTTAGTCAAATCTCTATGCAACTGAACTTTCCAAACCAAATCAACTTGCCCAAATATCTTCCACAACACCTCAAAAACCTGTTAGGATTAATCAAACAAATCTAAAAAAATGTTAACATCAATGAAAACACTCTATCACTATGTTATGTGCCTTCCATGCTCATGTTTCCAAACAACATCATCAATGAAAAATTTCAAGAATCTCTCCAAACTTCCAATAATCTCCCCCTTTTTCGTTGATAGAAACATGCAAAAAACTCCAAAAATATTCTCCAATACTCTTCCCCTTTGACATCAAGGGAAAAGGGTGCCTATATAAATTATTATAACTCTTATCGAAACTCCTCCTGCAATATTTAGTCATATATATAGTTGGAAAAATAATGAATTGACTCCCCCTGAGTCAAATACCAGAGCAAAAACTCAAAATTGTATTGAAAATTTTCTTTATGTTATCCGCATATTTACAAAGAATCTAAAAATGCATAAGAAAGGTAAAGAGTGAATCAACCAAAGGTGGTTGACTCCTGCAACTTCTTTAGATGATATTCCCTAGCTTTCCTACCAAGTTCACATTTTCTCTTGGCTTCTGCAAGCAACTTGTTCTACATTTCAAGCTCAATAAATAATTCCTCTCCCTCTTTTGGAGTAGCAGGTACAAGAAATTCATCTTCTTAGCTTTGTCACAACTGAGAATATCTCTTGAAACAAGTACAAGTTTAGGATTGACCAAGTCCCTTACCTCTCCAAATTGTAAGATGATATATGTTCTTTCTAATTTTGCAGTTGGGAGAACTTCTTTTGCATGTCTTCAATTATGTTCCTTGTCTCTCCAATGAGTTTAATAGTTGCGTCATATGCACTAGAGGTAACACTAATTTGGGACTCAATGGAGTCCATCTCCTTCTTTATACTTTGTGTGGCTCCAAGCCACTTCTTGTTGTACTGATATAATGCCTTAGCCTCATCAACACATGCTTATGCATACGTCAACAATTCAAAGAACTCCTTATGTGCAATATCACATTTATTTATCAGCTACAACATCCTTTTTCAATGATCCTCTTCTCAACTTCTATCTCTAGTCTGGATGCATATGTCTTGAAAGAATCAATTAGCAACTTTTGTAATTTTTCATACCAGAGAGTGTGGTGTCAATGTTTGATCCGGGTATGGTCTCATGTAATACCTTAGCTACTTCTTATATAAGCTCTCGAGTTTTTTGGTGTGTTTCAATTATTTCCTTTCTAGCTGATGTATGGAACATTTCTCCTAGTTGATGCTTTTGGATGGTAGATATATTTTCCAAATCCACATTTCCTTGTTACATCAATAGCTATAGCAATTGGGATGATACAATAGGTTGAAATTTAGGCTGCATGCTCAAAATATTCTTCAAGGAATCGTCAAAGGATCTAGAAGATTCAGCAAAAGCCTTAGCAACTTCCATAGCCTTTCCCTTGTCCGAGTTGCAATACCAAAGTCAACTGGTTCATCTTTTCTTGCATCAACTTTTTCTTCTTCATACTCCACATCATCATTTTTATCATCAACCTTGTTAGTGTTCTCTTCCTCTGCAGTATTTTTAATGTTTGTTGGAGGAGTAACTTCATCATTTTGAACAAGATGAGGAGTGGTGACATTTTACTTTGCGATGTCTTATTCAATCATTGCATCATTTTCATCTTCTTTCATCATGTCCGCTTCCAAAGGAGTGTTATCCGGTGCAACTTCCTCATTTGTATCTTGATCATGTTGAGCATCATCTATTTGCACTACTTCCTCTGTATTTTGTTTTGAAGCATTAATTTCAACATTCATCTCTTCTTCAACCACTAGAAGCAATCCTAGCTTCTATACAATTTCCTCTTCTTTATCATTTCTCTCCTTTTAGATTCTTTCTAGATCATCTATGTCTTTTCTCATAAGGGTAGTAACTCTTTGTTTTGTCCTCAGCTCCTTGCTAAATATAGGAGCCAATGTGGCTATGTCATGTTCAGAAAGTGGAGCACCAACTCTTTCCAAGGCTTCATCTTTATGCTTTTCATGCTCTTGTATTTCCTCTTGTCTTCTCTTCAGCAAAATGTTCCATAAATCATTAGGAATATCCTTCTTGATATTTCGCATGTCAACTTCAAACATAACAATGTACTTGATTATAGCCTCAATGATGGTGGCCTTATCCACCTCATTTGCATCCTCAGACAAATCCACAGTCTTTGTTAACATTTCATTTCAAGCATAATACTATTAAATAGTGCCTCAAGTTTCATTGAGGAGTGAGGCCTTACCGATTCCTTTTATTCTTTTTCTTTTCCTTTACCTAGATTTTTTTTTTTTACAGTCTTTTTCTTCTCTGGGGAAGCCTTCTTGGTTTCCTTCTTTTTCTTTATGTGTATTTTGAATGCTTCTTTCTCTTTTTCTATCTCCTCTTCACTCATAGTGTAAATGACATCATTTCTTTTCCTCTTTCCACTAGCTTCACCTTGTGAAGCCTCATTTCTTCCTCTCTAGACCAACTGTGGTCCTTCTTCTTCCAAATTTCCTCTTCTTCAACAACATTGATATCAATACCCTTCTCTTTTGTATCCTTTTGTTTAATTCTTCTTTTTTTAGGGGAAACGGGAGGTACGGTGGTGGAAATTTTCTTCTTCTTTGCTCTTGTGGAATGCACAACTAGAGGGGATTTCTCCCTTATCAGAGGACTAGTGGTAGACTTCCTCTTCTCTAGTAGAAGGTAAAGCCCCAAAGGACTTCTGGATAGATGGTGGTGTGGTAGTTGTTCTACTTGATCTCCTTGAGTTACTTGAAGCTTCTCTAGCACTCATATCCAATCTAGCTCTCTTCCTAGCATATTGTACTTTTTGTTTAGAAATACCCATTTCCTTAGCATATACATCAACCATAGCATCAACATTCTTCTTGATCTATGGTTTTTTTTGTTCCATGTGGCCTTCCTCAAACTTTTCTTCACAAGTCCCATATCTTGGTTTTGTTTCATCCTTCAAACTCTTTAACATAATATCAGCATATCCAATAAGGTCTACCTCTGTCACCTCATAGCCTAATTCAGGAGCCCAAATAGATCTTGGTTCCATTGCCTCCATGATACAATAGTTTGTAGAAACTAGGAATGTGATATCATTTTTGTACCTTTCTATAATTGTCCTAAGAATCTTTTCTCTCTCATTCATTCTTTTCCAGAATAATATCCAAGGCTCCTCATGTAATCTATAATTTTGTGTGGAACAAGCCTTCCACTTATCTAGTTCACCTTTCAAATTATGGGAACCTCCTTCAAAAAGTAGAAGAGTAAGCACATGACCAAAGTGCCATACTTAAACACATATTTCTTTTCCTTGGTCTGCTTTAGATTCTCCATTAACTATTACCTAAGAAACTCACACAAGCCACAATTTTCACCATTTTCTATCATCTCATGTGCCACATTGATTGTGGTGGAAAAATTAGAGTTATCTCTGTTGGTAAAGTAGATCTTGTAACCAATGACCATAGTAGCATACCTAATAGCTGGATTTCTAATGGGATTTACTACAAGGACTCTCTGATCAAATGTAGTACCTATTTTCTCCATCACTTCTTTATTTTTAATAGACTTCAAAATGGGGATAGGTCTGGTGGAGCATAGACTAGTAACCTCTCTTATCACTTCCTTTGTAATCATGTTCGGCATATCAGTCTAGACAAACTGATCATGCATTCTACTTAGGACCATTCTAATCCATTCATAGAAGAAATTGGGGAACCACTGCTATAACACATATCTAGTTTCTTTTCAACTAAGTTTTTATACTCTAGCTTTAGGGTGAAATCCTCACCAGTTAATTCATTTGACCATATATCACTTAACTTACTGGGTGAATGCTCTTCCATTTTTCCATGAATGTATTCCCTAATATCCTCAATTAATAAAACCCCATATGGAATGTGCAAAAATGTTCCTAGTGGGTCATCTTCTATGGCTTTTGCAACGTATCTTTTGAATTTAGGTTGTGGTTTCTATGGAACCTCTATAACCTTTGGTGTATCCATTGCAATATAGATTCAGACTAATTTCAAACAAATATTTCTAAAAACTAGAGCATTCGAGATTCACAAAATACATTTTTAACTTTTTTCATTGAACTAGGGTTTTGATGCTTTGAATCTCATATCACCTTATGCACTTTGAATTCTCTTTTCATAGCTATGATCCTTCTCAAATTCTTTTGTAAAATGAATTTACCTTAGCAAAATTTCTTTTAACTTTTCGATTTGACCTAATTCTATGTTGAATGCTTCAACCCATAAAGTTGGCAATACTTAATCTGTATGCACAATCAACTTCCAAAGCTTCATAAACTTCCACATTGATATATTTTCTTCCAAAATCTTCACCAATAGATTAAGAATGTTGATCTACATCACATATCTTCATGTTGCAGCCTCAACACCTCTTTTATGGTTCAAGATAAAATACATCCATTAAATTTCTTCTAAGCCATAGCTCTTGGCATAGTTTATAGAGGAACACTAGAGGATGGTATAGATTCTCCCTTGTCTTGTTTCTCTTCCTTCTTTCTCCAAATCTTTTTTATTTCCTTCTTTACTTCAATCGGATCCACCTTTTTGACTAGTTTATTCCTCTTTACCGAATTATCCTTCCTTGTAGTTGTACTTCTACAAAATTTAGCAATATGTCTATGTCTACTACAATTGTGACATACAAAATTCTTTTGAATGGTATTCCTTCCATCCATTCTTGATCTGCATTGATTATCCTTGTGTCCTTGGAATCCATAGCATGTATAACAATAACCATTGAAAGGTTGAATAATTCTACCACTGTTATATGCATTCATTATTTGAGCTCTGCATTCACCTTCTCTATGACTAAATATTTTGCATGTTAAACATTAACCAATAAAGGATGAAACATTATGATTCATTATGCTTCTATATTCCATTGCTTTATGTCCAAATTTATTGTAAGAATAGTAAAAACCATTGAAAGATGGGTACCTTTGAGCATTTGGTTGTGTAATTGAGGGTCTTCTAGCTTCATTTCTTTGATTCTAGATCCTGCCATTGTTCTTCTTGTCTTTATTCTACATTGGTTCATTGATCTTCTCTTTTGAACTAGGTTTTTGATCTACTCTTGAGATTTCACCTTTTTCAAATCCCAAATCACATTTATATTTGGATGTTTTCTAACCTGCAATCATCTCATCAAGCATTGTAGAACTCACCTTGAATTTTTCTTCATGACTTCTTTCTTTTTTCCAAATTTGATCTTAGATTTACCACTTCTTGTTCAAGCCTTATGCATTCATTAGATTTTCTTTTCACTATTTCATTTACGCATTCCTCAATTCTTTTCTTTTATTCAACTTATACTTTTAGTCCAATGAAGTTCTCATTTGCTTGTTTCAATTGTTCACTAACTTCCTTATGCCTTTCTCAAAAATTCTTGATTTTCACTCTCAATTTTCTAATGCATTCATTTTCCTCTTTAACATTTCCTTTGAATCTTTTTTTCTCCTTTAGCTCTTTCCAAATCTTCAACACCAAATTTGAGTTCTCCATCTTTTTCAAGCATTTAATCTTCTTCTATAAAATAGAAAGTAGGAATCTCTTCTAGAGGAATAAGAAACTTTCTATCAGCCATGTGTTCAATCCCAAGACCTTCCCAAAATGGTTAAGCTCCTTCCAAGGAACCAACCTCTGATACCAATTGTTGAACACCCATAATACTGAGAGGGGGGGTCAATCAATATTCTCTTGAACCATTCAAACATCAAACATCCAAGCACTAGTACATATTCAACTATAATAAGGAAAGAAAGCATGAAAACATCCATGACATGGCATAACACATGGACATCACGCATTTTATGTGGAAAACCCAAAATGGGAAAAACCATGGTGATGGCTAGCTCACAATATATTATAACCGATTATAGTATATTACATAAATTCTCACTACAGGTGGACTCATTGTCCATAGAGAAAAATATAGAAGAGAGATGGTAGCTCAAAACCTATTTTTGAACTGTTAAAATAGCATCTTATGTAGTCATGAATTGTAGTTCCATTAAAGCACAATAACTGACTTTATCTTATTCTAGTTCAACACTCTACCTTGCTCTTCATTCACACAATTTTGATCTTCAATTTCACACTACTCTGCTCAAATTCACATCACACACAATACATATCACATTCACTACACCAAAACACTAAAATTAATCCAACTTATATATCCACATAAAATATAACATCAATTAGGCCAGCCTAATTAGATGCAATACTCAAAATGTAACTTGTCGGCTCCAAAACTTATCATCCATAACATGTGCCACAATTCAAATCTCAAAATAACTTAAGATAGGTTGGTATGGACCTATAATAGATCCCCCATAGGATATCAACACTTATTTATCATTTGCATAGTATCAAACGTGTTAGGTCAGCTCCATATAAGACCTAAAAGAAAAAGCCTCCATCTATGTATCCACATCTCAATGCGTGGACCTCAAAACTTGATACCATCTAGAATCCTTGCTCAATGGTCATCTAAAAACATATCTTTAACACCACAAAGTTGAAAAATCATTCATGGAGAAGTGTGGATTCTCCCACACAAACACACTATACAAAAAGATGACTATAATATGCCAGGTCGAACTCTGTTACTCATATCTCTCAAACTACATGTCTAAACAAGATGAAATCTTGGATTTAGGTGCATATAACATCCATCAAAATAATGTTAGAAGCACAGAGTGTTATCTTCATTTGTAGAGTGGTGCAAACCCAAAAACTAGTGCACTATTACAATGAATTGGTAGATTTGACACTTAGTCAAATTTCTATGCAACTAAGCTTTTCGGGCCAAATCAACTTTCCCAAATGTCTTCCACAACACCTCAAAAACCTATTAGTATTAATAAAAAATATCCACAACAATGTTGACGTCAATGACAACATTGTATCACCATGTTATGTGCCTTCCATGCTCATGTTTCCAAACAACATCATCAATGAAAATCTCTCCAAACTTCCAACATGGATGACCACTTCATGCTAAAGACGTGTTTTTTTGAAAAGGAAAAAAATTCAACCATTTTTGGCAGTGCTCTCCATCAGGTAAATGTAGATGTTTTAATAAAAAAATTATGAAAATACTATGATGATGTTAAGCTCTCTCTTAGATATCTAATCATTTTCTTTTCATGTTTCAATTATGTTAAGGTTTCTAAACTTTAGAAATCTCTCCAAACTTCCAACATGGACAACCATTTCATGCTAAAGACGTGTTTTTTTGAAAAGGAAAAAAATTCAACCATTTTTGGCAGTGCTCTCCATCAGGTAAATGTAGATGTTTTAATAAAAAAATTATGAAAATACTATGATGATGTTAAGCTCTCTCTTAGATATCTAATCATTTTCTTTTCATGTTTCAATTATGTTAAGGCTTTCATCTTTATTTATTTTTTAGTGTGTCTACTTTTATCAAAATCCAACATATGGTATTTTTGGGTATAGTTTTTTACTTGTTCATTGATTTTTCAAAAAAAAAAAAATTGTAGAAACTAGACTCCATTCTACACATATTGAAAAAAATAAAATTGATTTTCTATTTTTTTCAAAAAAATTAGGGGGGAGCATGCTCAATTTTTTATTTTTCAAGATGTGTCCACTTTAAAAATTAGTAAAATATTATATATTCATTAAAAAAATTAGCCAAAAAAATTGGCATAAACTACATGATGTTAGCTAATTTCTCACCAAAGCAATTTTTGAAATTCTAAAAAAATTAACATTTTAGGGGGAGCATACCAGATACTATGTTATGTTTTGTGAAAAAAAGACCACTTTGTGAGCTCCCCCCTTTTGAAACCCTTAATCTTCACCATTTTAAAAAAATAGTTAAGAAAGTAGATTCAAAGAACTACTACTCTTGTTCTTGTTGCATGTTCAAATTTTGAGCATAACTATTTTCATTTTCTCATAGAATATCAAACTTTGTTGATTTTAGAAAAAAGTGGCATCTTAAGATCCCTTTTTGTATCACATATTGGTGCACTTACCCATCCATGATGCACACATAAAAATACAATTGAATTTTTCCTTACCAAACCCCATAAAATTATATTATATCTAAATGTAGAACCCAAAAAAGATGCAAGACAATATTTATAAGCTTTTGTGAAGTTTGGAAGAAAAATAACCTATTTTTAACCCACAAATATTTTTGACAAACGAGGTAGAAGTTATGCCCCATCAAAAATTATACAAATTACATTCATTTTCAGAGTTTAAAAAATAAATTAAAAATTTACAATTTTCAAATTGTCTTGACATTGAAATATTGATGATGGAACCAACTTTTGTCGACTATTCACACTTTAAAAAATGCCCCATATTTGCAAGTATGCAAAAACAAAAAAAGTCCTTATTTTTGACACTTTATTGTCAATCTAACAATTAATTAACTACACATGTAGTATAAAAATTAAGCATTTTAAAAGAATCGACAGTTAACAAAAAATTGAGGGGTCTTGTTGCCAAGTGTGGAGGTGAGACTGGGTCTTTGAGCTAATTGAGCATCTCTAAAATTGTACGTCTCCTCGTTGAATTTTATTTGCTAAATCAAAAAAATTGAAAGCAAAGTAACAAGGATGGAAATGCTTGTAGTATGCCACCTATGGAGGAAGTACATCACTATTGTATAGCCTAAGTCAAAAGGACTATTATTTCCAAATGGAAATGGAGTGAAATTCACGTGGAGTCAAGGTAAATCCCTAATATCTATGCACCAATTAAAAATAATAGAAGAATCACCAATGATGGAGATATGCTTGTGGTTGAAACTTGGTGTAGCTTGCTTGTTGATGGTTTGCATGAGAGTCTCATGTGTCTGAGTGGTTACTTTCTCCTAGAAAGCACTCTGCATTAAACTTAGTAGCATAAATTATTTCATTAGAAAAATGTCATGCATATGTGCAAAGGGCATGCTTGGGGATGCTTGATGGATGAGCATGCATGGAAGATATGTTATGCACCTATACAAATCTTTGGTCGAAGCACCAATGATGAAGCATTGTAGGTGCCACCACCAGGTATGCAAGGCACTTCTATTATTAAGGGGATGTGTGTAGGATGATAGAAGTGGTCATGGGCCTTTGAAGGGCCTACAAGAGGAGAAATCACTAGGTGTGAAAGTTTGAAGGTAGCAAACTCAAAATTATGATGGATCTTCATGGTAAAAAAAAATTATGTGGAGGTTAAAACAAACTTTTGGAAAACACAAATATATGTCATGAAACTCTACAAGAGAAAAATATCCACAAGACCACAAAATTTGCAAGTTTTACAAATAGGCTAAAACTTCTTGCAAAAATCACAATTTTCTACCCAATGGGTAGATTGGCCATTTGCTATTTTTTTTTTGAATTTTTACAACTATTAGTACAATAGGCCAAAAATTTGCAAAGAATATAAATTACCAAAATTAATGAAACAAAATTAATTTCCTCAGTTGACAAGCCTTCTCGATGTAATGGAAATATATGTTTGGCTCTATGATGCTTCGTTGCTAGGGCTAAAAGATTGATTCACCAAAAATCATGAAGGAACTTGTAATTCAACACTTTGATACCATGTTGGATTAGAAAATAGTGAAGGGTATGTGCAGGATCATGATGGGCCAAAAAGTGGCAATATGATGGGTATCTGGCTGATGACTTTTTTTTACCCAAAATTGATGAAATGGAAAGGGTTTTAAAGGAGATCCTCAAATTTCCACCAATATAAATTATGCTTTACTTTGAATTTAATAAGTAATTATTATTCATTTTCTATTTGAATTACAACTAAAGTCTTGATTGATAGGCTGATTGAAAACATCTATAGCTTTCAAATAGTATCACATTTTTTGAATCCAAAACATGTGTCACATTCTATGTTTTTCATACTATAGGATTAAAAATAAAAATTGAATTTCATGAAGTTTTGACCAAGTTAAGGTGGTCGGACATACAAGTTTTATTTTTTAAAAATTGTAATAAAAAATTCATAATTATTTATTTACTTGGAAAAAATTTACAAAAAATATGCATCACATTGGGGCATGAGTCCTCTACTTATATCTAAAATCTTATAAAAGTATTATCATTTTATTGTGGTTAGAGTGGTCGACTGACACCTCCTTATTTTTTCCACGAAATTTAAGTACTACTACATTGAAATTTCAAATTTTCACCAAATAGATTTTTTATTTTTTTAAACAAAACTATTAGTTTAGAAACTACATTCAATTTGCTATAGATTCTATTCTTACATATTTTAAAATAATATAGATAACTTATTCAATTTTTTATGTCAAGTTGCCTAACTATGGTTTTTCTAAATTTTTTGCCACTTAAGGGCCTGTTTTTTCCATGATGATCTTGCACATACCCTGAATGCATTATTAAAAATACCATGAAATGAATCAAGCACAATGAAAAATCCAAATAACTATCATAGAATGTGTAGAATACAATGATCACTCCTTGTTTATATAGGACAAGGAGGTAGGAAGGTGAAACGTAAAGACTGACTATCCCTCCAAGTGATGCACGACACATATAGAACACTTGGAATACATGTGAAGACATGTTTCATGTGTCTATGAGGTGAGATAACTAAACCACTAAGTGAACTTAAGCTAGTGTGAATAGGACTACTAGGTGTAGGAACTAGATACAAGATAATTAGATGCATAAAGACGTGCTTTTTTCACTAACATATGATAATACTATTTAGAAGTTTGATTATTTAAAGATCTTTGAATATTTATATGATAATGGTGAGATTTCTTTAGATTATCCTTATCCTCCTTCAAATATAGTTATTAATCCTTCAACTTCATTGATTCCTTGTGCAAAGTCATTGATTGTTGTTCCCATCTTTCATGTTCAACAAACCATCTTTTTCTTTTAGATTCAAGTTCGTGGGTTGAGAATTTGATTGGTATATCTTATTTTTTTATGAGTCCCATATTACAGATTTGGAGGAAGTTTGAGGGGTTATCTCTCCTCTTTTATGATAATAAAATTTGCACTATTATTTTTAAACCATCATTATCTTTAGACATTTTTTTACATTAGTTAGCACTTGATCCTAGTTTTTCATCTTCTTTGATTAATTGTGTACCTGATTTGATTGTGGCAACATCTTCCATGGACATGGTGAAACATGAGTACATTTCAAAGACATCAGCATACATATTCATTCTTCTTCCTATCAATTCCTATTCAAAATGGGAAGTATTCTTGCATCTATACTTGGTTTTGTTTCTTCTCAAGGGGAGGAAAGTTGTTTGTAGGAATTGGATCATATTTTATCTTTAAGCATCCACCATTTTTGCAAGAGATTAAATATTATGGGGGGCTACATAGTATCTCTCTTCCCCTCTTATGGGAGGGCTATTAATTGTATATTTGTGATGGATTTATTTCTTAGGGATTCATGATAATTCCTCCATTCATCACTTATTTCATAACTTGTACATGATTTTTTCTTGCATTCTCTCTTTTGGAGAGGAGTTTCTTCACATGTAGTTTTTCTCCTTCACTCTAATCATGATATATCATGTGTAAATTGGTACCTAACATGGCCTAGTGGTTGTGACTTATCCCATCATCCATGAATCATTGTACATTGTATCTACATTCTTGTATTTGTTTACTTCTCCCTAACTTGCACTTAAGGGGGGGGGTTAGTGTGAATAAGTTGTTTTACCTGACTAATTCACCTAGGAGGTCCTTTTCACATAATTTTATTTAGGTCCTAAGAATATTTCTAGAGGTCTTAGTTCTCATGTGATCTTATTTTATCTTAGCTTTAGTTCTCTCATGCCATAGGATTAAGAAACTTGTCATATTTTTTTCTAATCCTATCTCTCACCTTGCCTATATAAGCAAGGCCTCTTATATACTTTGTAAATCATAGGAGATATACTATCATTGATCTATTATTGATCATTATATATTATTGCATCATTATTAAGAAATCTATTATCTTGCCATACTCTCTTGTGGAATGTGTATCTTTTTTTTGTAGTTGATCCTAGGTTGTGGTAGCTCTCACCATCAACTCCTTGGAGTTCACTATCAACTCCTACAAGATTGTCACTTCTACCTTATCACCTCCTCATCCTTTCCATATATGTAAGGATCTTTTATATATTTTACATGATGATGTTGTTATTACAAATGATATTTGTTTAATCTTGCATATTATTTTTATTAGAAGTGTTTTTGATCTTGTAAGTGATCTTGGTTACTCCAACAAACAAGATCTTGGATGATATCCTTTCATGGATAGTTGTTAAACTTCAATAATAATTGTAGTACTTTCTTAATAACATGCTTGCATAGTATTTAATACATTTTTTCTCAACTTTGTGTAGCACATAATAATTTTGGACAAAGTATCGAGGATAGGTTTCTAATATGATTAGACAACATTGTTTTCATCTTTTCCTTAAGCACAAGAGGTACAGCATGACTATACTTTCACAATGTCATGCCTAGCCTACCTCCTAATCCAAAATAGTTCCCATCAATGAAGGATCTAAAACATTTTTCACAACTCAAATTTGGTAGCAGTAAAATGTATAATAGATTCACTATATTATGTGAATAAGTATTAGAGAATATTTTGGGAATAAAGGACTAGTGGTATGGGTAATATTCTTTCCTCTACAACTAATTTACACATTTACTGACTCATTTTAATTTATTATTATTTTTTCCCTCTTCTACTAGGTATTAAGTAGCATTTAGTTTCTACCCTTATTCATGATTTCTTTTGGCTCCATCAAGCACTTTCCATTGAGAGAATTAATTAAATGGAGAATTTTTTTGTAAAATGTGTCATGGATACATCAATATATTTATGTATCTACTTGAAACCTAAATGATGGTGGGTGAAGAAACTCAATGTTGCATCAATGATCCTTGTTTGTTGGACATACTTGCAATCTTAGTAGTAGATGCATTCATGAACTATTTTGATCAACTCAGCCATGTTGAATGACATACCAAATGCACTAAAGATACATACTTAAATAATAAAGTATCCTTGTTTGGAATTTCACAAAAAACCTCCTTGGGATTTACAACTTGTGTCATATTTAATCCCTACTAAGAATCTCCATGAAAAATACATGCCCTCCCTTTAATGATAATTTAAACATCCACAAATCCATCAAGCTTTCCATGTAGCAAGTAATTATTGACTACTAGTTTATTCTCTCACCTTTCAATCCCCAACTATATTGCAAAATATGTGACACAAGGAAAATATTGGTCATAGACCTATTTCCATATTCTTAGTTATATCTTTGATACTGTCAACTTTAATAAGCATATTGCAATTAAATTTTTCATTTTCAAGGAAAAGAGTGTAGTTGATCGTAATATTTATTCCCAAAGGTGTTGTCACTTATTGTTAAAATCCCTCTTTGCAGTATGTAGTAGGTTCTTTGTGTATTTGAATGTACCAAAAAAAAAAAATCATGTTATTCTATATGATGATGTGTGTGTTGCATATTCAACATTTATTGATTACATGTGTGGCTAGACCATTATCATTAGAATTGTTGACATTAATTGAAGTTACACAAAATTGAAAGTTTGTAGTTTTTTATAAATAATCAATAAATGAGGGGTGAAGTTTTAACAATTATTTGTGACAACCCTTGTTTAAAAGGAAATCTTGTTAAAGAATTAGATACCTTTGGGTCATTTCTTGGGGATGAAATCCTTTTATATAAACCATTCCACACTATTGCAATTGACATTGGATCATTTATAGATAAAATTACGAAATAGTGGGAGAGGATAAAAGGCAATTACAATGTGTGGTATGTTGACCACAAACCTATAGTTTCTTCAGCTACTTTTGATGATGAATTACCTTCTAATGAACTAGAAGCATTGAATGTGGTTGAGGTTGAAGAGTAGTAACTCATGTCTTGCCTCAACATGGGTGTTCCTCGTGACTTTGATGAAATTGGCATACTTGATAGGCATGACATTTACAACAGCCATAATTAGTGTGCTTGTAACATCCCACCTCCTTATAGTTTTTAGTGGCTAATTCACAAATATAACTGATCAACTCACCAACTTGCATGCAACAAGGAAATATGAGGCTTGACCTAAGAAATTTATCAAATGGGTAGCATGTTGCATATGATAATATTCTATTCCATTTTGTAAGAATAAAATGAAAACCTTCCTTGGAATGATCGTACAAGGCATTGGAAATTCATACTTGATTTGTAGAATAAGATGTGCATACTCTAAACCCATTTTTTCTTCTGAATCACCCTTCTTGTTGCTTGCTTCAATTAGTGTCACATTGCTTGTTTTAAATGGTGTTGCAACATTCAACATTAATGCATCCACAATCTATATTACCTTTCACATTTTATTAAAAGACATATATTTGTTTGAACTTGGCCAACATTGGAAATATTTCATGAGAGTATGACATTTTGTTCAAATTATAATGACAATGACACTTAACGAAATTTTACAATTTGAATTGACAACATGCTTGTTTGAAATTCGAAGCCTCACTCAAAATATCTAAAGTGATTATTTCTATTTACATTAGCTTTCTTGACATTAATATCATATCATTTGAATGAAAAAAATAGGCTAAACCAAAACGAAAAAGCTAATTACAAGAAATAAGACAGCCAACAAACTATGAAGAAAAATAAAGAACAATTATTACATGTCCATAACCACCACAACCCAAAAAGATTGTTTCTATTTACATTTACATTAACTGTCATTTCTTGATATTAATATCATACCATATGAATTAAAAATATATATTGAACCAAAACGAAAAAATAATTAAAAAGACAACTAAAAACTGCAAAGATAAATAAAGAACAATTATTTCAGGTCAATAATCACCACAACGCAGAAAAGGGCATCACCATCATGAATAATATTAACTTATTCAAGATGATCTTATCTCAAAAGAAGAGTGTGTGGTGGCTAAGATTTCAATCTCATGCTGGACCCCACCTCAAGAACGTCTAAATAACGTCACGACTCGGCAATTTACTATCCATTCATTGCAGACTCACAGCTTTCCCTTTTCTCATAGCATGGAGTCCCTGAATGAGGCCGTGACTATTGGACTTGGGATTTTCTTCTTCTTCTACTGCTTTTTGTATAAGCTGAGGAGCAATGGCGGCAAATTGAAACTGCCTCCTGGACCACGTCCATGGCCTGTCATAGGAAGTCTCCATCTCTTGGGAAACCTTCCTCATCAGGCTCTTGCGGCGCTGGCACAGAAATACGGATCCATCATGTTTCTCCGTTTGGGCTCCGTCCCCACTGTTGTGGCGTCTTCTCCTGCTATGGCAAAAGAATTCCTCAAAACGCATGATTTGGTCTTTGCAAGCAGACCGAACTGTAAAACCGGGAAATACCTAGGCTATGATCATAAAGACGTGGCGTTTGCCCCCTATGGTGCGTACTGGAGGCACATAAGAAAGCTGTGCACGGTTGAGCTGCTCACGGTGAAGAGAAACGATTCTTTCAGATTTGTGAGAGAGGAAGAAGTGTCTGCCATGATCGGCTCCATCTGGCAGGAAAGTGGGCACGGAGCGCAGTGTGTGGATTTAAAGAAGAGGCTCTCCTCCCTTACTAAAAATATTATCTGCAGAATGTTTGCCGGCAGACGTATTCCGACAACGAATTGAGTGCAGGGCTTGGCTTTAAACAAATGATTGAAGAGATGTTCGCTCTGGCCGGTGCATTTTGCGTGGGTGATTTCATTCCTTATCTGGACTGGCTCGACTTGCAAGGAATCCGTGGTCGCATGCAGGCCGTTCACAAAATATATGATGGATTTGCTGAGAAAATAATCGACGAGCACATTCATTCGTAGATCGGGAGAAAGAAAAGCGAAGGAGGAAGATCGTGTTAAAGATATGGTAGACGTGATGCTCGACATGGCCGAGACGGAGGGCCAAACAATCTCACGAGTCAACATCAAAGCAATCATATTGGTAAGTCATAAAATTGGGATCTGCTTTAAAAAATGCTATTCTGCTTGCCAGTGTGTATTTACTCAAGATGAGAAAGAAAATTGTGCAGGACATGTTAACTGCCGGAACAGAAACATCGTCGACAACAGTAGAATGGGCAATGACTGAGCTGCTGAGGAATCCTGCAACGCTGGCACGAGCGCAGCAAGAGATGGAATCTGCAGTGGGAAGAAATCGCAGAGTAGAGGAGAGTGACGTCATGAAGCTGGACTACTTGAGATGCGTGGTGAAGGAAACTTTTCGACTTCATCCACCAGCTCCTCTGCTCGTTCCGCACGAGTCGATGGAAGGGTGCGGCGTTGGAGGATATTTTGTTCCGCCAAAGACAAGGGTGTATGTGAATGTGTGGGCTATGGGAAGGGATGAAAACGTTTGGAAAGATGCTCATCAGTTCAAGCCCGAGCGGTTTCTGGGCAATGATAAGGACGTGAGAGGTCAGGACTTCGATTTGCTGCCCTTCGGAACAGGAAGAAGAGGATGCCCTGGAATTTCCATGGGTCTTTCTATTGTTGAGTTGGTACTTGCTCAGCTTCTTCATTGCTTCGACTGGAGTGTGGAAGGTGAGGTGGATGTGGAGGAAGAGTTTGGATTAACTGTTCCCAGAAAAACACCACTGCTTGTGTGCCCTTCATGGAGGCTCACAGCTGAATATCCTATTTAAGAGAGTGTTGTCTGATAGGTGTCTTTGTATGGCTATTACGTATATAGTATTATTATCAGATTCGTGTTGTAAGTTTTTCCTATTATCTTAACCGTTTAGTTCATGTGCATCACCTAGTCGGCAGCTCCTCAATCCCCTAATTGATTTAGCATATTGATGCAGAACAAAACTCACTAAAACATGTATAGAATGGTTACGAAACAACTTCCTTTCTATTATAAAGTAACAAAGGTTTGTTAATAGCGCGAGACGGTTTACTTAGTCCAAATACATATTGATAAAGGCTTTATTAGATACCATAGAGCATCATGCGTTGGACTTAATAAGAGGATTTGAATTATTTTATAATATTAATTTTGTAATCGTGGTATAGGCTGCACGTATTATTATTATTTTATTTGAAGTTGAATTTTGTGGAGTTATTATTTTGTTAAAGATGGTGTATTTTTAACATGATTTATTTTTTAATCAGTTTTATATATGAGCCATTCAACTTCACTAAATAAAATGGAATGCGTTTTTTCTTTTTTTTCTTTGAATTTTCATGATTTCATTAATAATTTATATTGAAATCAATGATGCATGACATTTCTAGTATAAGCTATAATGTTGTTTTTTTTTTTTTTAAATAAAATAAAAGGTGAGAGGCTTGAACCTATGTTTTAGCCTCTCTTTTTTTGTTTATATAAATAAATTTTCTACTACATCTACAATTGTCTATATTAAGCTTTCAAATGCTACTTACCAAATCTATATTCCGAGGATATAAGTTAACAACATAAAGGAATTGATATATAATAACATGACCAAACTAATGCTCCTTTTGCTTGTGGGATTAGCAGGATAGGCCTTCTAGTGTTGATCACCAACCCCTTATGTTGATTAGTGATTTAGAGATAAAAAAAGGATATATATAGTGACTATGCATACTATTGTATCTATGCATATGCAACTACAATCCATATTTTAAAACTCTATTTAATATTTATATTCTAGTGGTTATCAATCTTTCAATGTAAGATATGGTTCATGATGAGGGTTTTTGATTAGTTATAGATGCTAGTGAAAATTTGTTGGTTTTCTATATACATGTGCAAAACCATGCATAGTGGTTTCATCCTTCAATAATTAAATTTGACTACAAATTATTATTATTATTATTATTATTATTATTATTATTATTTTAGATATGTTTTCCTGCAATGAAGTATTTTTCCAATAACAACTACAAATTATATTTCATGAACTTTATATATAACCCCCATGACAATTTATATGAATATGAATTTAAAATGCTACAACTTTAGATACTTTATATTTTAGTGTATAATCAATTACTTATGTTTTTGAAAAATATATTTTATATATTAGAGATATACTCAAAATATAATACTTATTGCACAAAACTATGAATGGAAGTTAGACATTAAGAGAAACACCCCAAATAATAGCAATAGCTTACTATAAATAATTTTATCAAAAGATAAACTAATTCTTATTGAAATTTTTAAAAACTCGTGAATTTCTCCATCAATATAAAACTTACTTCATTGGTTAAAACTACTTTCAAGCCTAGAAACACCCTCTAAGTACCTCAAAATTTACTTTGAAACTTTTAAGAAATGGAAATTTTAATATCTTGAAAAATAAGCGTGATCTTAGATCAAAAATTTACTAGCATGTTTAATTGTCTATTTGTAGTTGCAAGGTTGAGAAACATTATTCCTAACACCAATCATGTGTTTGAAGTTGTATAGGTCTAAAAAATTATAAGTGTGGAGGTCTTTCTATTAGAATTTCAAAGATTATGCTAAATATCAAAGTTTCTAAGTTTTCCATCCTAGCATAAATTTCCTTTGAATCCTTATTTTTCCCTTATCTTTGTTAGAGTTTCAAAATTTATCTTACCAACATGATTTTCTTGAACCACTTCTAGTTGATGCTTTACACTAAGTTACTTTCTAGATTCATGATTTTAGTCATTTTATTATCCCCATATCTTGTGGCATGAGGAATGGCATATCCCTAAATCATTTTCATTGTGTTATCTTTTAGATTCACATTTTAGGCATCACTTTACCTACATGTCTTATGACATTGATTTTTTGGTATGTTAGATCCTTCACTCCAAATATTTTCCTACATTAATTCTTTAGAGTTACAATTTCAAGAGTACCTCTAACATGGTACTTACAATATGAGTTATTAAGTATGCTTAACTCCCAATCCCTAAATTTTTTGTGCAAAATTGTTTTATTGGGTTCATGAGTTTGAACCTATCTTTACTTGCATGCCTTATGGGATGAATTCCTTAGTATCCTCAATAGCCAACTCCCAAAAATTTTCTTCACACATATTTTTATAGTTAGTGATATGGAGATACTTTTATTTTCTTTCTTTGGGCATGCAATATGGGTGATCCTATAATAGTGGCTTTTCATACCCTTGGCCAAATTGGACACTAAAATTATTATTTTTAACTCAAATCTTACATTCAGCACCTATATGCTAAACTCAGGAGGAATTTGAAGATGATGCAAACTAGAGCCTCTCCACATTTTGTCTGTAGATTCTAAAAATAGTTTTTTCAAAAAAATTGAAATCAAATTGTACTTCTTTTTCCATCTCCCATGAAAATTAGTTTTTTTCAGAAAACAACCATTTTTAAAAGTGACTAATAATCAGATAACACAACTTCTTTTCATAGCGATAAAATTATAATTCTTTCAAATTTAGATTTGTAACTTTGATTATCTATAGTTTCCAATTTGGTTAGATATTTTTTATTGAATATTTTTTCCTTAACTTTTCCAAAGTCAAACTAATTACAATTTAGACACAAGACTAATCAAGATAATCTTAACTTTTTGTATATATCAAATTTTTTTTTTTGTTGGATCAAGGACTTCAACATTTTCTGCAATCAAATTTTTCAATTTTTTTTTGATAATCTACTATTTTTCCACATTTGCAGAACAAAGACCATTGTTTTCGATGAAAAACTTGTGTTTAATAAAACTAAGAAAAAAAACATATAACAAAACCAAAATATATTAAAATTATATTCATTGGATAGCTTGTTCTAAGGAATACCATAATCATTTGAAATAAATTTTAAATGAATTCATTTGATCCCCCAAAAGCTAAATCAAAATTGATTTTTTATCAACATTTTGATAGGTGTAAAGGAGACACATTTATAGGTACATTTAAAACTATGAATCCTTTCTATCCAAGAGGGTTTGATCTACAGTGATTTGATCAAACCCTCTTCAATTGGAATCCTTAAAATGGAATCTTTTAAGGCTTAAATCCATTATATTTTCTAAACATGCGATTTCTGTGCTAAAATCTGTTCCTCTTAGGAATTAAACCACTAGCTATGATAGCAACCCTCATGATGTAGTCTCATTCCCTACTCCTCAACATGTGGTATGAGTTATGAGGTATCCCTAAATCCTAATCCCCTAGAATTTGAAACTATGTATTTTACACTATTCACTCTTACCTACCTTCCTACATGACCTAGATTGTCATTAAAGACTAAATTTAATTTTGTAACTACTCTAAGGAAGTCTTCCCCCCAAAAAAATAAAATTTTCACCTCAAGAGTACAAATTCACATGTACTTTTATTGGTCAAAGATGAAGATTCTATATAGTTATTAATGTGGTAGTTGAGTTCTAGCTCTTGATGGTTCTCACACCATCCCCAAGCCACTATTTTGGTAGATTTTAGTGGTAGATTTTATAGGATCTAACATTTCCTTTCATGAAATAGGAACAAATAATTTTTCTTCCTTAATTCTTAAAGTGATAAGGAAAACAACAAAGTATTATATATTCCAAATCATTTTATTTTAAAAAATGGTCAATCATTTCACATTTCCAATAAATTTCAAGAGCTAAGGACTTATAAGGTTTCAAACTTCCTACATGTTTTGTCACCATTAGAGTAGCATATGTTGTAAATAACAAGGTGTTTGATATTGTAAATGATTTATGTAACTAAATGTCTCCTTGACTCCATTTCTAGATCTTCAAGGAAATTATAGCATAGGATTTCCTATTGCCACACATGTATCAGTATGAATGTAGTAGACATTCAATGAATTTTTGGAATTTTAGGACATTCCAAGCTTTATAATATAGCCATTTATTTATTATATATAAATTTCTACAGCTTGATATGGATACTAAGTATGTCCATTTATATGATCATATTTGTGGTGTATATGTTTTAAATCATGTTCCTTGTTTCAATGTGTTCTCTTTCCTAGTATGTTGTGACTTTGTGACCCAATGGATTAGGAATCAATCCTAGAAGAAATGAACCAACATGCACCTAAAATAAAATTTTCATTCACTAGTAGTTTAAGAGTAGGAATTGGTTTTTATGCACCCCATGATTCATCATTATAACCAAGAAAAACATTTGCAATGATCCTTAAATTTTTATAATCCTAGAAAGTCAAGCTATGATTACCCACATTCTACTACTATGTATTAATATTCTTATTATCTTAATATAGGTTATAGTGGGTTATTACTCACACAAGTAGAGGAGAAATTAATTGTATGGGTTGATCTAATTCTACTAGTGTTTCATGCATGATGTTTAGACAACTAAAATATAGTTTCCATATGCTTTCCTCTTGCAATAAATTAATACTATAACCAAAAAATTTCCAAACATGTATTGACCAATTAGGCACCACAATTGTAAGAAACCATAGTTTAGCAAAAAATAACTACATAACTTTATGTGAGAAAAACCTATGTTCTTGAAGCCTTATAGTATAAAATTGCTCATGATCAATACTACAAGGATGTCCAACTTGATGAATTTGTACTTCCATATTTTCCTTCACTAAATTTTGATTTATTTACCATTATTCACCACACTTTTAATGGACATTCATTATTTCCTTCATTCTTATTCTATAGTAGAAGAAGCTCCAAGCTACACTAAACATGATCTTGGAGAGTAATCTTCTTTTGTCACTATCATCCTCTAGATGAAGGGATATGGAAAAGATTAATGAATTTTTATAATTATATACTATCTAAATAACTTACTTTTTTGAATGGCTATATATTTCATCATCAACTATAAATGAGTATACAACATGGAGGACTTATTCACAATAAAATTTCTGGCTCTGCTCCTTATAGGAATTGTACATTTTAGGGAGCTATACATCAAAGAGGTTAAAAGCATGAATATGATCTTTATTTTATGAGATGTCATGATAATAGATTTGGTTAGCACCCACAATTCTATGATTTTGTCTTCATAATCTTCTAATATGGCATATAAGTCATTTAATCACTATAATCTATATCAATAATTTGTTAGTGTGAAAATATTTCTTACCAGACTAGTTAGATTGTATCCTATCTAGGAGAGTCTTATTCACGCCTCTCTTATGCTCACTTGGGAGAAATACCACTTTTGAACTCTTGGAGGGGTAGCTAGAGTGTCACTCCTACCTTCTCACCTCCTCATCCTTACTGTAATGGCACAAATTTGCACCCCTAGGTGAATTCCCCATTTAATTTCCCCTACCAGGATTTATATACTCTCATAGGTAGCAATGATCCATTTAGAAAACAATTTATGTCCAAGAGAAATTTCACCTCAGTAGCATGTTGGATATTGAAGGAGATGATATCAACCAATGTACAAATAGGAGATTGTAGGTTCCTAGAAAGGTAGATATTTAGGTCATATTTAAAATTGTATTTTACCACTACTTCCTCCATATTGTTGGTTATGTTTAAGAGACCATTGAACATATGATTTTCCACCAAGATTGCACCTTCCCTCCTACAAATCAAACACTAATACAATCTTAGGTCATATAATTTTCTTTGGAATAGAATATATTATTGTTTTAAATTTATTTTAGATTCTCTAAAATTATTTTTCTCTCTCATTGATAGTAATAATGATCAATATTAACTTTTAATTTTCTCAACCTTCATATATTTATAATACTATATTATATAAGAATGGGCCTTATTCCAATTTTAATTGATTAAAAAACCATTGACGAATATTTTTTTTTTAGTAAAAAATATTTCTTTAACCTAATATTCTCTTTGTACGTTGCTTTAGGCTAGTGTTTTTTGAGCACATTATCAAAGGGAATTACAAATCTTATATATGGAATTATTCTTCCATATTGGTGATTGATAGTTTATGATAAATTATTATCATAATTAAATTTATACGATTATGGTTGGGGTAAAATTTTTTTTAAGTTTTTTATTTAAGAGTATTAACTTTGGTTTTGTATTTTATTATATTAATATTAAAGGAAGTGAATAGATAAAAAATAATAGTGATCATATATTATATACATGTATGAAGGTAGTTGACATATTTTTTTATAATAAATTTATATTATCTTTTAACATTCTCATTTATTCATGTTTTTGATAAAGTAAGAAAAATTTATAGGGTGTTGTACTCTTTACATAGAAAGCCCAAAGGGCCAAAACAAAGCATAGTTCAAACCAAAGCAAGAACTAGAAGAAAACTAATAGAAATAGTTGACCGACGGCTGAAGAAAAATGAAAAAGGACTAGACAACCCTTGAACCAGAGGAGGTAAACCTAACTCCTAAATCCATACTGAAGAGGCAACAAATTCAAGGAGTCCCTTTCTCACAAAGACAATCAACCAAGAGGGCTCAGAATCAAAATCACCGAGGAGGCTTAAGGGAGCATATCCATAATGTCCACCCTATGAAAGGAGCTACCACACGTACCAGAAGACTGCAACAAAGAAAAGAGATGGAGCAAATTCAAAGATCATCATAAATGTCTTCACGATGGGAAGATTTACTTAGACATCACAATAGATCAAGGTAGAAAGGTTTCATGAGAGGCATAGCTGAAGAGAGCTAAGGAGGCCTTACTCAAAGGAGGCAGGCCAAGGGATGACCATCCTCCCTGAGGGAAACATCCTGGAACTAGAGAGCCTACCATGAGGGTGTGGTCCATGTGAGCATTCTTCTAACAAGTAGCACCTCAAGAAGGAGCAAGAGGGAAACTAGAGGCCAAGTGACCAACAAAGAAACAACATTTGCAATGAAAAGGGAGCCCCTCATAGTCCAAAAGCTACTTCCAAGGTTTGTCCCCCACCATCAAGACCACATCACCATGGAGAGGTTTGGAGATATCTAAATTGATTAAAATACAAGCCACTATAGTATGCCCAAGATCTTGAGACATAAAATCCACCTTCAAAAACTACCAATGGTGTTGCCAATAGCTTCAAAAGATGAATCCTCCCAAAAATGGAGAGGGAGATTCGATAGTCAAACCCAAACTGGTCTAATATTCAATAACTCTATAAGGGGATTAACAGAGCGAGACCAAGGTCGGATGAACAATGAATGAACACCCCACATCCACACCCTACCCAATACTCTATCCCAAGCCTTAGGGGTAGAGAAGGTTGCAAAGAACAAACCTCTAGCATAGGGATAAAGGTCAATTTGTCCAAAAATAATGGGCTTCCAAGAAATAGAAACCCATTCGTGGAGATCAGGAATGGTGGGCCACAAGCCATTAAACCTATAGACCACACCCTGATGCACATAGAAATCCTTATTCTTAGTAACCTCAGGTCCACATACCACAATAGGGGAGGCCTAAGCACAAGGCAAAGGACGAACCCTAGCTAAAGTTGAAGCAGCTCAAAATGCACATAGTCTTTTGAAACTACTTCAAAAAAAGACTTTCATTTACCATGAGTAGCAGCACCAGCAATAGGAATAGCAGGTGGCACCTTAGAGAAAATAAGATCACTCTTTAAAAGGGAAGCATCAGAAACTCCCAAAATAGGGGAGCCCCATCCACCAAAACCCCATCCAAACCACTAGGTAGAGGCACAGATCCATCCACACCCAATAGCCTATAGCTGCCCACAGCAAGACTCTGCATAGCCCCAACCACTAGCACAACCTTGACCAAATCTTGTGCAATATTCAATAGAGGTTTTGAATGACCACCAAGAACAACCCATGGATGAGAACATCGCTAATAAACAAAGGGAGCCCCAACCATAGAAGCTAGCTCATGTGGATCACTCACTACCCCAACCTAAAGCATAGGGGTTGTGCCTATAACCAACTCAATATCACCATTCAAAATTCAATCTACCCATTGGCTCCCACCTAAAATTCTGCTCTTCATCTCCTTGTTTTTGCAAGATAAACACATTTATTGTGGTACATACCTTTATTAGACAACAAGCCACATGGTCCTTTAGGAAATAAGGTTTTGTATGACCTAGAACCCTAAATGAGCTGCTAAGACACACCAATCAACAAAAATGAACAGAACTAGCGGCAAACCCGCAACAACCACAACAAAACACAAACAACACCTGGTTAGCAAAGACCAAAAGAGATAGAGCATTCAAAACCAACAACAGTCCTAAGACAATCACAAACAAACAGCCCAAACTTGGTACTATAACCAGGAGTAACCGAGCACTTAGGACAAAAACCAGTCCTATAGAGAACAAGAAACAATCCACACATTGTAGGCCCAAAAGACTGTCTAGAACAACCAAGCCACACAACACCTACAACAACAGGACTACAATAGGCTTTCCTCCAATCGCTTGAGAAGGTCGACCCACCATCAAACCCTATCTCCACCTCTATAGGAGACATGAAGAACAAACATAAGTTGAAGCACCAAAGCCACCATTCTAGGAACCCAAAAACTCTCCACCTCAATAAAAGAGTTTGAAGGAAGAACATAGCCAAAGACAACAACCCCTTGTAGCAACAATAGTCCCCATCAACTAAGCTGAACTTCACCTCTATAGGAGCAGGCTCCACCTCCCCTATTCCACAACCTCCACCTCGAATAGGAGAAAACTCCACCTCTAAAGGAGTCAGAATTAGAGGAGCCAGAATATGTGGACCCAAAAGGAGATCAAAAATTTCAACCAAAACCACAACCTCCACCTCAATAGGAACAACATGAGGATCCAAGAAGAAAGTGAGAACAAAACCAACATCATCAGTGCTCTTATGCCTCAACCCCACTAAGGTTGTGAGAGATAACAAGACTTCCAGAGGAGCACAAAAGCCACCCCCATCAAACACTTCAACAAGAAACCAACATCTCCAAACCACCAGCACAGGCTAGTTTACACCACACGGGCAACAGACCCCCAACACTCCAGAATAGAGATGGCCACACTAATCAAAATCCAGCCCCCCAAGGGGTCTAAGACAATT
>VDFB02193867.1:146896468-146989022 GCA_007258455.2 Sequoia sempervirens
ATGCATGGAAGATATGTTATGCACCTATACAAATCTTTGGTCGAAGCACCAATGATGAAGCATTGTAGGTGCCACCACCAGGTATGCAAGGCACTTCTATTATTAAGGGGATGTGTGTAGGATGATAGAAGTGGTCATGGGCCTTTGAAGGGCCTACAAGAGGAGAAATCACTAGGTGTGAAAGTTTGAAGGTAGCAAACTCAAAATTATGATGGATCTTCATGGTAAAAAAAAATTATGTGGAGGTTAAAACAAACTTTTGGAAAACACAAATATATGTCATGAAACTCTACAAGAGAAAAATATCCACAAGACCACAAAATTTGCAAGTTTTACAAATAGGCTAAAACTTCTTGCAAAAATCACAATTTTCTACCCAATGGGTAGATTGGCCATTTGCTATTTTTTTTTTGAATTTTTACAACTATTAGTACAATAGGCCAAAAATTTGCAAAGAATATAAATTACCAAAATTAATGAAACAAAATTAATTTCCTCAGTTGACAAGCCTTCTCGATGTAATGGAAATATATGTTTGGCTCTATGATGCTTCGTTGCTAGGGCTAAAAGATTGATTCACCAAAAATCATGAAGGAACTTGTAATTCAACACTTTGATACCATGTTGGATTAGAAAATAGTGAAGGGTATGTGCAGGATCATGATGGGCCAAAAAGTGGCAATATGATGGGTATCTGGCTGATGACTTTTACCCAAAATTGATGAAATGGAAAGGGTTTTAAAGGAGATCCCTCAAATTTCCACCAATATAAATTATGCTTTACTTTGAATTTAATAAGTAATTATTCATTTTCATTTGAATTACAACTAAAGTCTTGATTGATAGGCTGATTGAAAACATCTATAGCTTTAAATAGTATCACATTTTGAATCCAAAACATGTGTCACATTCTATGTTTTCTATACTCATAGGATTAAAAAATAAAATTGTGGAATTTCAAGGAAGTTTTGACCAAGTTAAGGTGGCTCCATTATACAAGTTTTATTTTAAAAAAAATTGTAAATAAAAAATTCATAATTTCATTTATTTACTTGGAAAAATTTTTACAAAAAAATATGCATCACATTGGGGCATGAGTCCCTCTACTTCTTATATCTAAAAAATCTTATAAAAAAGTATTATCATTTTATTGTGGTTAGAGTGGCTCTAATGCATTAACCTCCTCTTATTTTTTCCCTCGAAATTTAAGTACTAATACATTGAAATTCCTCAAATTTTCACCAAATAGATTTTTTATTTTTAAACAAAAACTATTAGTTTAGAAACTACATTCAATTTGCTATAGATTCTATTCTTACATATTTTAAAAATAATATAGATAACTTATTCAAGCTTTTATATGTCAAGTTGCCTAATCCATGGTTTTTCTAAATTTTTTGCCACTTAAGGGCCTGTTTTTTCCATGATGATCTTGCACATACCCTGAATGCATTATTAAAAATACCATGAAATGAATCAAGCACAATGAAAAATCCAAATAACTATCATAGAATGTGTAGAATACAATGATCACTCCTTGTTTATATAGGACAAGGAGGTAGGAAGGTGAAACGTAAAGACTGACTATCCCTCCAAGTGATGCACGACACATATAGAACACTTGGAATACATGTGAAGACATGTTTCATGTGTCTATGAGGTGAGATAACTAAACCACTAAGTGAACTTAAGCTAGTGTGAATAGGACTACTAGGTGTAGGAACTAGATACAAGATAATTAGATGCATAAAGACGTGCTTTTTTCACTAACATATGATAATACTATTTAGAAGTTTGATTATTTAAAGATCTTTGAATATTTATATGATAATGGTGAGATTTCTTTAGATTATCCTTATCCTCCTTCAAATATAGTTATTAATCCTTCAACTTCATTGATTCCTTGTGCAAAGTCATTGATTGTTGTTCCCATCTTTCATGTTCAACAAACCATCTTTTTCTTTTAGATTCAAGTTCGTGGGTTGAGAATTTGATTGGTATATCTTATTTTTTTATGAGTCCCATATTACAGATTTGGAGGAAGTTTGAGGGGTTATCTCTCCTCTTTTATGATAATAAAATTTGCACTATTATTTTTAAACCATCATTATCTTTAGACATTTTTTTACATTAGTTAGCACTTGATCCTAGTTTTTCATCTTCTTTGATTAATTGTGTACCTGATTTGATTGTGGCAACATCTTCCATGGACATGGTGAAACATGAGTACATTTCAAAGACATCAGCATACATATTCATTCTTCTTCCTATCAATTCCTATTCAAAATGGGAAGTATTCTTGCATCTATACTTGGTTTTGTTTCTTCTCAAGGGGAGGAAAGTTGTTTGTAGGAATTGGATCATATTTTATCTTTAAGCATCCACCATTTTTGCAAGAGATTAAATATTATGGGGGGCTACATAGTATCTCTCTTCCCCTCTTATGGGAGGGCTATTAATTGTATATTTGTGATGGATTTATTTCTTAGGGATTCATGATAATTCCTCCATTCATCACTTATTTCATAACTTGTACATGATTTTTTCTTGCATTCTCTCTTTTGGAGAGGAGTTTCTTCACATGTAGTTTTTCTCCTTCACTCTAATCATGATATATCATGTGTAAATTGGTACCTAACATGGCCTAGTGGTTGTGACTTATCCCATCATCCATGAATCATTGTACATTGTATCTACATTCTTGTATTTGTTTACTTCTCCCTAACTTGCACTTAAGGGGGGGGGTTAGTGTGAATAAGTTGTTTTACCTGACTAATTCACCTAGGAGGTCCTTTTCACATAATTTTATTTAGGTCCTAAGAATATTTCTAGAGGTCTTAGTTCTCATGTGATCTTATTTTATCTTAGCTTTAGTTCTCTCATGCCATAGGATTAAGAAACTTGTCATATTTTTTTCTAATCCTATCTCTCACCTTGCCTATATAAGCAAGGCCTCTTATATACTTTGTAAATCATAGGAGATATACTATCATTGATCTATTATTGATCATTATATATTATTGCATCATTATTAAGAAATCTATTATCTTGCCATACTCTCTTGTGGAATGTGTATCTTTTTTTTGTAGTTGATCCTAGGTTGTGGTAGCTCTCACCATCAACTCCTTGGAGTTCACTATCAACTCCTACAAGATTGTCACTTCTACCTTATCACCTCCTCATCCTTTCCATATATGTAAGGATCTTTTATATATTTTACATGATGATGTTGTTATTACAAATGATATTTGTTTAATCTTGCATATTATTTTTATTAGAAGTGTTTTTGATCTTGTAAGTGATCTTGGTTACTCCAACAAACAAGATCTTGGATGATATCCTTTCATGGATAGTTGTTAAACTTCAATAATAATTGTAGTACTTTCTTAATAACATGCTTGCATAGTATTTAATACATTTTTTCTCAACTTTGTGTAGCACATAATAATTTTGGACAAAGTATCGAGGATAGGTTTCTAATATGATTAGACAACATTGTTTTCATCTTTTCCTTAAGCACAAGAGGTACAGCATGACTATACTTTCACAATGTCATGCCTAGCCTACCTCCTAATCCAAAATAGTTCCCATCAATGAAGGATCTAAAACATTTTTCACAACTCAAATTTGGTAGCAGTAAAATGTATAATAGATTCACTATATTATGTGAATAAGTATTAGAGAATATTTTGGGAATAAAGGACTAGTGGTATGGGTAATATTCTTTCCTCTACAACTAATTTACACATTTACTGACTCATTTTAATTTATTATTATTTTTTCCCTCTTCTACTAGGTATTAAGTAGCATTTAGTTTCTACCCTTATTCATGATTTCTTTTGGCTCCATCAAGCACTTTCCATTGAGAGAATTAATTAAATGGAGAATTTTTTTGTAAAATGTGTCATGGATACATCAATATATTTATGTATCTACTTGAAACCTAAATGATGGTGGGTGAAGAAACTCAATGTTGCATCAATGATCCTTGTTTGTTGGACATACTTGCAATCTTAGTAGTAGATGCATTCATGAACTATTTTGATCAACTCAGCCATGTTGAATGACATACCAAATGCACTAAAGATACATACTTAAATAATAAAGTATCCTTGTTTGGAATTTCACAAAAAACCTCCTTGGGATTTACAACTTGTGTCATATTTAATCCCTACTAAGAATCTCCATGAAAAATACATGCCCTCCCTTTAATGATAATTTAAACATCCACAAATCCATCAAGCTTTCCATGTAGCAAGTAATTATTGACTACTAGTTTATTCTCTCACCTTTCAATCCCCAACTATATTGCAAAATATGTGACACAAGGAAAATATTGGTCATAGACCTATTTCCATATTCTTAGTTATATCTTTGATACTGTCAACTTTAATAAGCATATTGCAATTAAATTTTTCATTTTCAAGGAAAAGAGTGTAGTTGATCGTAATATTTATTCCCAAAGGTGTTGTCACTTATTGTTAAAATCCCTCTTTGCAGTATGTAGTAGGTTCTTTGTGTATTTGAATGTACCAAAAAAAAAAAATCATGTTATTCTATATGATGATGTGTGTGTTGCATATTCAACATTTATTGATTACATGTGTGGCTAGACCATTATCATTAGAATTGTTGACATTAATTGAAGTTACACAAAATTGAAAGTTTGTAGTTTTTTATAAATAATCAATAAATGAGGGGTGAAGTTTTAACAATTATTTGTGACAACCCTTGTTTAAAAGGAAATCTTGTTAAAGAATTAGATACCTTTGGGTCATTTCTTGGGGATGAAATCCTTTTATATAAACCATTCCACACTATTGCAATTGACATTGGATCATTTATAGATAAAATTACGAAATAGTGGGAGAGGATAAAAGGCAATTACAATGTGTGGTATGTTGACCACAAACCTATAGTTTCTTCAGCTACTTTTGATGATGAATTACCTTCTAATGAACTAGAAGCATTGAATGTGGTTGAGGTTGAAGAGTAGTAACTCATGTCTTGCCTCAACATGGGTGTTCCTCGTGACTTTGATGAAATTGGCATACTTGATAGGCATGACATTTACAACAGCCATAATTAGTGTGCTTGTAACATCCCACCTCCTTATAGTTTTTAGTGGCTAATTCACAAATATAACTGATCAACTCACCAACTTGCATGCAACAAGGAAATATGAGGCTTGACCTAAGAAATTTATCAAATGGGTAGCATGTTGCATATGATAATATTCTATTCCATTTTGTAAGAATAAAATGAAAACCTTCCTTGGAATGATCGTACAAGGCATTGGAAATTCATACTTGATTTGTAGAATAAGATGTGCATACTCTAAACCCATTTTTTCTTCTGAATCACCCTTCTTGTTGCTTGCTTCAATTAGTGTCACATTGCTTGTTTTAAATGGTGTTGCAACATTCAACATTAATGCATCCACAATCTATATTACCTTTCACATTTTATTAAAAGACATATATTTGTTTGAACTTGGCCAACATTGGAAATATTTCATGAGAGTATGACATTTTGTTCAAATTATAATGACAATGACACTTAACGAAATTTTACAATTTGAATTGACAACATGCTTGTTTGAAATTCGAAGCCTCACTCAAAATATCTAAAGTGATTATTTCTATTTACATTAGCTTTCTTGACATTAATATCATATCATTTGAATGAAAAAAATAGGCTAAACCAAAACGAAAAAGCTAATTACAAGAAATAAGACAGCCAACAAACTATGAAGAAAAATAAAGAACAATTATTACATGTCCATAACCACCACAACCCAAAAAGATTGTTTCTATTTACATTTACATTAACTGTCATTTCTTGATATTAATATCATACCATATGAATTAAAAATATATATTGAACCAAAACGAAAAAATAATTAAAAAGACAACTAAAAACTGCAAAGATAAATAAAGAACAATTATTTCAGGTCAATAATCACCACAACGCAGAAAAGGGCATCACCATCATGAATAATATTAACTTATTCAAGATGATCTTATCTCAAAAGAAGAGTGTGTGGTGGCTAAGATTTCAATCTCATGCTGGACCCCACCTCAAGAACGTCTAAATAACGTCACGACTCGGCAATTTACTATCCATTCATTGCAGACTCACAGCTTTCCCTTTTCTCATAGCATGGAGTCCCTGAATGAGGCCGTGACTATTGGACTTGGGATTTTCTTCTTCTTCTACTGCTTTTTGTATAAGCTGAGGAGCAATGGCGGCAAATTGAAACTGCCTCCTGGACCACGTCCATGGCCTGTCATAGGAAGTCTCCATCTCTTGGGAAACCTTCCTCATCAGGCTCTTGCGGCGCTGGCACAGAAATACGGATCCATCATGTTTCTCCGTTTGGGCTCCGTCCCCACTGTTGTGGCGTCTTCTCCTGCTATGGCAAAAGAATTCCTCAAAACGCATGATTTGGTCTTTGCAAGCAGACCGAACTGTAAAACCGGGAAATACCTAGGCTATGATCATAAAGACGTGGCGTTTGCCCCCTATGGTGCGTACTGGAGGCACATAAGAAAGCTGTGCACGGTTGAGCTGCTCACGGTGAAGAGAAACGATTCTTTCAGATTTGTGAGAGAGGAAGAAGTGTCTGCCATGATCGGCTCCATCTGGCAGGAAAGTGGGCACGGAGCGCAGTGTGTGGATTTAAAGAAGAGGCTCTCCTCCCTTACTAAAAATATTATCTGCAGAATGTTTGCCGGCAGACGTATTCCGACAACGAATTGAGTGCAGGGCTTGGCTTTAAACAAATGATTGAAGAGATGTTCGCTCTGGCCGGTGCATTTTGCGTGGGTGATTTCATTCCTTATCTGGACTGGCTCGACTTGCAAGGAATCCGTGGTCGCATGCAGGCCGTTCACAAAATATATGATGGATTTGCTGAGAAAATAATCGACGAGCACATTCATTCGTAGATCGGGAGAAAGAAAAGCGAAGGAGGAAGATCGTGTTAAAGATATGGTAGACGTGATGCTCGACATGGCCGAGACGGAGGGCCAAACAATCTCACGAGTCAACATCAAAGCAATCATATTGGTAAGTCATAAAATTGGGATCTGCTTTAAAAAATGCTATTCTGCTTGCCAGTGTGTATTTACTCAAGATGAGAAAGAAAATTGTGCAGGACATGTTAACTGCCGGAACAGAAACATCGTCGACAACAGTAGAATGGGCAATGACTGAGCTGCTGAGGAATCCTGCAACGCTGGCACGAGCGCAGCAAGAGATGGAATCTGCAGTGGGAAGAAATCGCAGAGTAGAGGAGAGTGACGTCATGAAGCTGGACTACTTGAGATGCGTGGTGAAGGAAACTTTTCGACTTCATCCACCAGCTCCTCTGCTCGTTCCGCACGAGTCGATGGAAGGGTGCGGCGTTGGAGGATATTTTGTTCCGCCAAAGACAAGGGTGTATGTGAATGTGTGGGCTATGGGAAGGGATGAAAACGTTTGGAAAGATGCTCATCAGTTCAAGCCCGAGCGGTTTCTGGGCAATGATAAGGACGTGAGAGGTCAGGACTTCGATTTGCTGCCCTTCGGAACAGGAAGAAGAGGATGCCCTGGAATTTCCATGGGTCTTTCTATTGTTGAGTTGGTACTTGCTCAGCTTCTTCATTGCTTCGACTGGAGTGTGGAAGGTGAGGTGGATGTGGAGGAAGAGTTTGGATTAACTGTTCCCAGAAAAACACCACTGCTTGTGTGCCCTTCATGGAGGCTCACAGCTGAATATCCTATTTAAGAGAGTGTTGTCTGATAGGTGTCTTTGTATGGCTATTACGTATATAGTATTATTATCAGATTCGTGTTGTAAGTTTTTCCTATTATCTTAACCGTTTAGTTCATGTGCATCACCTAGTCGGCAGCTCCTCAATCCCCTAATTGATTTAGCATATTGATGCAGAACAAAACTCACTAAAACATGTATAGAATGGTTACGAAACAACTTCCTTTCTATTATAAAGTAACAAAGGTTTGTTAATAGCGCGAGACGGTTTACTTAGTCCAAATACATATTGATAAAGGCTTTATTAGATACCATAGAGCATCATGCGTTGGACTTAATAAGAGGATTTGAATTATTTTATAATATTAATTTTGTAATCGTGGTATAGGCTGCACGTATTATTATTATTTTATTTGAAGTTGAATTTTGTGGAGTTATTATTTTGTTAAAGATGGTGTATTTTTAACATGATTTATTTTTTAATCAGTTTTATATATGAGCCATTCAACTTCACTAAATAAAATGGAATGCGTTTTTTCTTTTTTTTCTTTGAATTTTCATGATTTCATTAATAATTTATATTGAAATCAATGATGCATGACATTTCTAGTATAAGCTATAATGTTGTTTTTTTTTTTTTTAAATAAAATAAAAGGTGAGAGGCTTGAACCTATGTTTTAGCCTCTCTTTTTTTGTTTATATAAATAAATTTTCTACTACATCTACAATTGTCTATATTAAGCTTTCAAATGCTACTTACCAAATCTATATTCCGAGGATATAAGTTAACAACATAAAGGAATTGATATATAATAACATGACCAAACTAATGCTCCTTTTGCTTGTGGGATTAGCAGGATAGGCCTTCTAGTGTTGATCACCAACCCCTTATGTTGATTAGTGATTTAGAGATAAAAAAAGGATATATATAGTGACTATGCATACTATTGTATCTATGCATATGCAACTACAATCCATATTTTAAAACTCTATTTAATATTTATATTCTAGTGGTTATCAATCTTTCAATGTAAGATATGGTTCATGATGAGGGTTTTTGATTAGTTATAGATGCTAGTGAAAATTTGTTGGTTTTCTATATACATGTGCAAAACCATGCATAGTGGTTTCATCCTTCAATAATTAAATTTGACTACAAATTATTATTATTATTATTATTATTATTATTATTATTATTTTAGATATGTTTTCCTGCAATGAAGTATTTTTCCAATAACAACTACAAATTATATTTCATGAACTTTATATATAACCCCCATGACAATTTATATGAATATGAATTTAAAATGCTACAACTTTAGATACTTTATATTTTAGTGTATAATCAATTACTTATGTTTTTGAAAAATATATTTTATATATTAGAGATATACTCAAAATATAATACTTATTGCACAAAACTATGAATGGAAGTTAGACATTAAGAGAAACACCCCAAATAATAGCAATAGCTTACTATAAATAATTTTATCAAAAGATAAACTAATTCTTATTGAAATTTTTAAAAACTCGTGAATTTCTCCATCAATATAAAACTTACTTCATTGGTTAAAACTACTTTCAAGCCTAGAAACACCCTCTAAGTACCTCAAAATTTACTTTGAAACTTTTAAGAAATGGAAATTTTAATATCTTGAAAAATAAGCGTGATCTTAGATCAAAAATTTACTAGCATGTTTAATTGTCTATTTGTAGTTGCAAGGTTGAGAAACATTATTCCTAACACCAATCATGTGTTTGAAGTTGTATAGGTCTAAAAAATTATAAGTGTGGAGGTCTTTCTATTAGAATTTCAAAGATTATGCTAAATATCAAAGTTTCTAAGTTTTCCATCCTAGCATAAATTTCCTTTGAATCCTTATTTTTCCCTTATCTTTGTTAGAGTTTCAAAATTTATCTTACCAACATGATTTTCTTGAACCACTTCTAGTTGATGCTTTACACTAAGTTACTTTCTAGATTCATGATTTTAGTCATTTTATTATCCCCATATCTTGTGGCATGAGGAATGGCATATCCCTAAATCATTTTCATTGTGTTATCTTTTAGATTCACATTTTAGGCATCACTTTACCTACATGTCTTATGACATTGATTTTTTGGTATGTTAGATCCTTCACTCCAAATATTTTCCTACATTAATTCTTTAGAGTTACAATTTCAAGAGTACCTCTAACATGGTACTTACAATATGAGTTATTAAGTATGCTTAACTCCCAATCCCTAAATTTTTTGTGCAAAATTGTTTTATTGGGTTCATGAGTTTGAACCTATCTTTACTTGCATGCCTTATGGGATGAATTCCTTAGTATCCTCAATAGCCAACTCCCAAAAATTTTCTTCACACATATTTTTATAGTTAGTGATATGGAGATACTTTTATTTTCTTTCTTTGGGCATGCAATATGATGTAGTATCATTGCCTACTCCTCAACATGTGGTATGAGTTATGAGGTATCCCTAAATCCTAATCCCTTAGAATTTGAAACTATGTATTTTACACTATTCACTCCTACCTACCTTCCTACATGACCTAGATTGTCATTTAAGACTAAATTTAATTTTATAACTACTCTAAGGAAATATTCCCCCAAAAAAAAAAATTCACCTCAAGAGTACAAATTCACATGCACTTTTATTGGTCAAAGATGAAGAGTCTATATAGTTATTAATTTGGTAGTTGAGACTCTAGCTCTTGATGGTTCTCACACCATCCCCAAGCCACTATTTTGGTAGATTTTATAGGATCTAACATTTCCTTTCATGAAATGGGAAGAAATTATTTTTCTTCCTTAATTATTAAAGTGATAAGGAAAACAACAAAGTATTATATATGCCAAATCATTTTATTTTAGAAAATGGTCAATCATTTCACTTTTCCATGCAATTTCAAGAGCTAAGGACTTATAAGTTTTCAAATTTCCTACATGTTTAGTCACCATTATAGTAGCATATGTTGTAAATAACAAGGTGTTTAATATTGTAAATGATTTATGTAAATAAATGTCGCCTTGACTCCATTTCAGTATCTTCAAGGAAATTCTAGCATAGGGTTTCCTATTGCCACACATGTATCAGTATGAATGTAGTAGACATTCAATGAATTTTTGGAATTTTAGGACATTCCAAGATTTATAATATAGCCATTTATTTATTATATATAAATTTCTACAACTTGATATTGATACTAAGTATTTCCATTTATATGATCATATTTCTGGTGTATATGTTGTAAATCATGTTCCTTATTTCAATGTGTTCTCTTTCTTGGTATGTTGTGAGTTTGTGACCCAATGGATTAGGAATCAATCCTAGAATAAATGAACCACCATGCACCTAAAATAAAAACATCATTCACTAGTAGTTTAAGAGTAGGAATTAGTTTTTATGCACCCCATGATTCATAATTATAACCAAGAAAAGCATTTGCAATGATCCTTAAATTTTTATAATCCTAAAAAATCAAGCTATGCTTACCCACATTCTACTACTATGTATTATTATTATTATTATCTTAATATAGGTTATAATTGGTTATTATTCACACAAGTAGAGGATAAATTAATTGTAAGGGTTGATCTAATTCTACTAGTAGTTCATGCATGATGTGGACAACTAAAATATAGTTTCCATATGCTTTCTTCTTGCAATAAATTAATACTATAACAAAAAAAATTCCAAACATGTATTGACCAATTAGGCACCACGATTGTAAGAAACCATAGTTTAGCAAAAAATAACTATATAACTTTGTGTGAAAAAAACATATGTTCTTGAAGCCTTATAATAAAAAATTACTCATGATCAATACTACAAGGATGTCAAACTTGATGAATTTGTACTTCCATATTTTCCTTCACTATCTTTTGATTTATTTACTATTCTTCACCACACTTCAATAGACATTCATTATTTCCTTCATTCTTACTCTATAGGAGAAGAACATCCAAGCTACACTAAACAAGATCTTAGAGAGTAATCTTCTTTCATCACTATTATCCTCTAGATGAAGGGATATGGAAAAGATTAATGTTTTTTTTATAATTATGTACTGTCTTTTGATTTATTTACTATTCTTTGCCACACTTCAATAGACATTCATTATTTCCTTCATTCTTATTCTATAGGAGAAGAACATCCAAGCTACACTAAACAAGATCTTAGAGAGTAATCTCCTTTCGTCACTATCATCCTCTAGATGAAGGGATATGGAAAAGATTAATGATTTTTTATAATTATGTACTATCTAAATAACTTACTTTTTTGAATGGTTATATATTTCATCATCAACAATAAATGAGTATACAACATTAAGGACTTATTCACAATAAAATTTCCAGCTATGTTCCTTATAGGATTGTACATTTTAGGGAACTATACATCAAATAGGTTAAAAGCATGAATCATATGATTTTTTATTTTATGAGATGTCATGATAATAGATTTGGTTAGCACCCACAATTCTACTATTTTATCTTCATAATCTTCTAATATGGCATATAATTCATTTCATCACTATAGTCTATATCAATAATTTTTTAGTGTGAAAATATTTCTTAACAAACTAGTTAGATTGTATCCTATCTAGGAGTGTCCTATTCATACAACTCTTATACTCACTTGGGAGAAATACCACTTTTGGACTCTTGGATGGGTAGCTAGAGTGTCACTCCTACCTTCTCACCTCCCCATCCTTACTATAATAGCAAAAATTTGCACCTTTAGGTGAGCTCCCCATTTAATTTCCCCTACTGAGATTTCTATACTCTCGTAGGTAGAAATAATCCATTTAGAAAATGTAGTACCCCTCCATTTATGCTTATGTTTTCTGCTGCATGTTTTCATACTATTAGACTTTGGTACTTGGTTTGGATATTTTGATTGCTAATTTTGAGCGACAGTGGATTCTCTTTGTGACATGATGATACATTGTATGGTGATAATTGATTTCTGATATGCTTTGAGATACCAGAGATGTTTTCCTTAAGATATTATTGCTATGAATATGTTTATGATGGACTAACTATTATTTAATTCGTCAGTCTGATGTGACGTGTATTGGTGTGGAGAACGGAATTGCATCACTCACTTGCGAGTGCCCTATGATATCTGTGATTTTCTCCGCACGGTGTGCCTATATTATGGATTATATATATGCATGTTATTGGTTTGGTTGCAGGATTGCAGGTACATGACACTGACTCCACCTGGTTACTCAGGTCTGAGCGTGTCAAGACTCAACGGAAATGTTGATTGGGAGGTAATAGCATGGTTCATCCTAGTCTAGTCTTAAACCCGGTCATAGTACATCGTCAGTTTAGTTTGGAGTTTTAGATTGTCTTGTTTTTTCCAGTTTGGATTAATTGCTTTGATAGGAAAATCTTGTCAATTTTAATGATAGTTATTATTCTTTAATATATTGTTATTTAAATTAATTTTTAAATATTAAAGAAATAAGTTTTACATGTTATTTAATAAATTAATTAGTTTGTTTGGATAAATAATTTGATCTTAGAGATTAAATTTATTTAATTAAATTAATTAATTAATTAAATTAAAATTGTTTTAAATTGTGTGTGAATAGATTTAATTTTAAATTATTTATTATTATTGTAGAAATGGCATTTTGAATTGTTAAATAAAATTGTATTTTTGAAAATTGAAAGTTTTAAATTTTAAAATAAATTAAATACATACAAATCTTGAAAGGAAAGATTGTCGGGAAGTTGTTGAAGATATTTGCTTCTTCTCGACATGTGTGCCAGTTTAATTTATTGCTTTTGGGGTTGAGAAAATTCTTGGAGGATATCTGGGATCTGGGAAATACATAAGGGTTATCAATTTTTCTTCAAGGGAAATGAAAGAATAGCTTGCTGTTAAAAAATTTATTTTTTAAAAAGTTGTGATTTCCTCTATATGTTGTATTTTTGTGGAAGATCCCTTTGGTTGGAAGTTCTTTGTGTTTGGATATAGCTTTCTTTGGATTTGGGGTTTCAAGAGAAGATTTGGAGGATTGCACGCTACAGGCAACAAAGGCTCTCTCCTACAGACAGATTTCAAGTTACAAGAAAAATAGGTATTTTCCTTTGTAATAAATCGGTTTTCTTTAAAAAAATGTTTGAGGAAATATTTGTTTTGTGATTCCTGTATATCTTCTCGGTGAATTTTGTAGAGATTTAGTTAATATAGTTGAAAATTCTCAAAGGAAATAGGAAAGACCTTGAAGAATTTTAAATGAAGCTTCCTGTAAAAATTTTGTTATGGGCTTCTGTAGAAAAGATTTTGATATTTTTAGTTGAGAATCTGTTGTGTATTTAATTGAAAATTCTTTGAGAAATAAAATGTTAAATGGATAAATTTCTCAGTTTTTCTGTAGGAAAACCCTATGGAAATTATTTGCTTAATCACAGTATTTTAATTACTGTAGAAATTTTGTATATATATATATATATACATATATATATATATGTATATATATATATGTGTATATATATGTGTGTATATATATATGTATATATATGTATATATATGTATATATATGTATATATGTATATATATGTATATATATGTATATATATATATTTTTATATGAAGAATATTTATGAAATTTTATACCAAACTGTGAAATCTGTATGCGGACTTTCATAGAAATTCACGCAGAATTTATTTTTTAGAAATGTTGAATAGCGTATGAAATTCGTAGAAAATCTTTTTTTTTAAAAAAAATTTAAAAAAATAATAAATTTTATTGTTTTTGGGGAGGGCCGAAACCCTCCCCTCACCATATGTGGTGGGCGCAGCCCCCATGGCTGCGCACAACGGCCAGCGGCTACTGGGCACAGCCCCCATGGCTGCGCACAGTAGCCAGCGGCTGCTGGGCGCAGCCCTGGCTAGGGCTACGACCTCCCAATGGGGAGGTCGTAGCAGGGGCTGTGGCCAATGTTAGTTTTAATATATTTAAATGTAATAAATGGAAACTCTGCACTATGTTTAAAAAATTCAATTTTTATTTATTCTTTTATTTATATTTATATTATATTTATATATATATGAATATGAGTATATATTAATTGGAATAAATATAATAATTAATATATTTATATTTATATATAAACATATATGTATATATGTTTGTATATAAATATTTGTAAGATTTGTGATTTATTAAATTAGAAAAATAATTTTGATATTTTAAAAAAATTGCATTTGGAATTTAAGATTGAGAAAATATAGAATATACTTTAATGTGAATTTGAGAAAATCAAGAGAATAGATTAAATGAAACAATTACTTTTATTTTTTTCAAAATAGATCTTTTATTAAGTTGATTTATATTCATGTTGTTTTCAAACTGATTCAAGTGGATTTATGATGTATTAAAACTCCAAGGGTTGCTTGTACTACCTTCTAGGAAACTCTCCACTGTCTCCTGCTTGGAACTTGCTACCATAGGTTCCTTTTTGGGCTTAAAAGTCTATTCTTACCCTGTTCCAACTCTTCTCAAAGAGTTTTCATCCTTGTACTTTACCCTTGAAGATTCAACACCTCTTGTAATTTGAGTGCTCTTCCTTGGACTTAGAAGGATCTAAGTGCCCTGTTCTCCAACTGACTTGAACCTCTTGCAGGGGAGCTAGAGATACTAGTTTCTTGTGTTTCTCCTCCAAATGGATGCATCTTGCCTTGGGTTCAAACTTCAAATCACCCGTTTTTGTGAACTTGCCTTGGACAGGCCTAACTCTCTACTAGCCCTTACCAGTCGGTATTTGGATTTTTGCTCTCCAAATTGACACATAACCTATCAAACAAAGGACATTTCCAGATACCCTTTTCCTAGCTTTAAATCTTGCATTTGGGTTTCAGGCCCCTACTGTTCCGTACAGCTGACTCCTGAGATCTTGGAGAGGAGGGCTAATTGCCCTATTTTCTAGGGTTTTGCTATTTACCTGTTGATTTCTCACTCAAGAGAGTTGTTCAGACCTTCATCACTCTGGTGTCCTTGTATTTAAGCATAGTCCACCTGGAAATGTACTTTGGCCATACAAATGTACCTTTCCCCTGCCTTGGTTCTTTATTTTTCACTTCCCCAAACTCCTAACCGGGTCCTAAGCTCGCCTAGGGTTTGGTAATAAAATTCATTGCTGGGCCCTTCTAATTTCCTGTCATCAAATATACACAATACACTAGCTTCCCTCCCATTTTCCACCAAACTCAGGAGAATCTCGTGGTCAGGGTCTATGGGGAAGCCATTTGAAAACCTACTGCCCAAAATAGGAAAAACTAATACACTACACCTAATCTATGAATTTGAAACAGTAATTCTACCCTAAGCAACTTAAATATCAGATGAAGATTACTTTGTCCTATCTACTAATCATAATCACAATGTTAAATTAACATGCACAGTGCCTTCTATTTCACTGTCCTCAAACTGCACAGGAAGATACAGAAAATGCAATTTCTGCCAAGACAGAGTTAAGAACCTTTTACCACCTGCACTTTGGAAACCAAACTCTATCAACACTCAAAGTGAATGTCATATGCAAAGAAAGATATTAACACTGCTCTGTAAATACAAATAACATGCTATGTCAATTTACAACACCTAAATTAACTCTGCTACTGCAAAACACATTGGGTTTTCCAGTAAACACAAGAAAAAAATAGAAATCCCAAAAACCGTCTTCTTATTCACATCAAAGTCCTTGAATACAATGCAAAAACCCACTCTTCTCTCCTATCGCCGAGCCATATTCTCATTAGTCATTCCTTTTCCATGTTTCAAGGAGGAATTGCTCGTTCCAATATCCCTGATTTTAAGGGAATCCAAGACAACTACCAGACTACATGCAACCCCTCAATGTTATCATGCAATTTTTTGCAATATTCCTGCAACCTCACCATTATCCTTCTTTTTAGGATCTCCCAACTCATTATCCTCGAGTTAATAACCCCTCAACTGACCTTTAGCATCTTCCATCAACGAGAAAGTTGCTATAACACAAGTTGATGCATCATATCCTCAAACATAACAGTCCAAACCTTAATAAAGCAAAATCTACCAACATACCAACAATGATAACTAGAATGACACCTAGGCAAAGATTAATTCAACATACCACACAAGACCTTCTAAGGTCCAACCTAAACACAACATGCTGACTTGGCCAAGGTCAGTACAAGCCAAAACTTTTGCAAGCCAAAATTTGTACAAATCAAATTGGGGTTTGGCCTAGGTGCTCCTGCACCAATTTAGTAAATCCGAATAGTAGATGTTTAGTTTTTCCTGATTTGCTTAATATTGTGTTTTTCTTTTATTGGGCAAATGGGGATTTTTAAGTGATTTCAAGTCTTCCAGTTGTAGTCTCTTTAAGGGAGTTAAATTTTACAATGGTTTTATATGTTTGAATAAACTAGGGTAGTGCACTTAGTTTTATATAGAAAATAGGCACCTAATTTTTATGAACAGGTTGTGATGTCCATTGTGGTATATCTGGTATTATTTGTTGATTTTTGTGCACTCTGTCTACCCTAGTTAGAGAACTTAGAATTCCTATGTTATGTTTAGGGGAGTGGCTCTGTGTGAGGGCCGACACACAAAGTGGTGTTAGGGTAACTTACAAAGAGTTAGTAAGTCAGTGATAACTAAATAACACAATAGTTAGAATTAAAATTCTTAACAAGATTATTATGCCTCACTTATGGACTCTTGACCTAGTATAGTCTTGAGTATAAGATGAGAAGGCCTGGAATGGAAAATCAATAACTTGTTACCTTAAAAGATATTTGATTCTGCAATAGTATGCAAATGGGGCCGGGTTTCATAAGAGGTTACCAGGGTAACCCAAGTTGGGGGCCGAAACCTAGGAAGAAACACCAGGGTAACCTTTGCAGCATTGTGATGACACTCCACCTAAAATAACAGTTAACCTTGTGTACTTAGTACATTCTATTGTCTAAAATCTAGAAGCAATGTAACCATTAGTTAGTTATGTACTTGTGTCTAGGGTGAATAGGTTATGTCTAGGTAACCATATTACTATCTCCTAGCACGAGGGGTGGACCTACGGGTACCACATGGTTGGGTGGAATGTGCACCTTACTCCGTTGGGTCCCCAGTTTATGATCATGGCATCAAGAGCTTCATGGATGGAGAGCTCGTACTTGGATACATATGTGTACTTTCTTTATTGCATTATTGTAAATCTTGTATTTGTAACATCCCTCAATTGTTTAAGAGGTGAACATTTGTAAATTGTAATTGTAACTATTATTGATCTACCTCATCAGATGAATGAGTATTGTAATATCTTTTCAAATGCAATGTAAGAAATCATATTTGTACTTTATACTATCTTGAATGGAATTCAAATGATATGCAATGTTTACTTTTAAGTTTATGTTAATTAAATATGTGCAATGCTAAATACTAAAGTCATCTATGGAAACTCAAGTAGTGTAACGTCGCGTAACTTAGTGGATGTATGCAACTAATTAAATTATTATTAACACTTTAAAAAAAATTATTTCACTTTTATACACAATTGCAACATTCCTTAGGTTATAAGACGGGGCATTACAGATTGGTATCAGAGCCAAGGTTTCAAACACTAGATGCTCTGGGTAATCGCGAGCCCATTAGGTTGACCTAGTACGTAGTGTCGCTATTTGTTAACCTTGGTTGATTAGTATCTAAGACTCATTATTGTTATGTGTAGGAACATGCCTAGACGAGGTGGTAGAGGTCATGGTAGAGGTTGAGGTGGAGGCCGAGGGCCAATCCCTCAGGTTACTCCCCCTCTGAGCCCTCATCAGAGTGATCAAGCAGAGTAGTTGGATTAGAGGAATGAGGGACAGAATCTTGAACAGTCAAGAGTAGAGGGTTCACAGATATGTCCTTTATTAGAGGAAGTCCTAGCTTGTCTTGGACCTAGATAGGAAGTTGAGCAGGAGGTAATTAGAGAGCATGATAGATCTCCAAGGAGAATAGATGATACAGTGCATTAGGATGCTATTACTACAGGACACATGCAGGATTTATTGAGGGCACGCCCTCCTACTTTTGATGGTACAGGAGGTGGCTTAGAGGTAGAGACCTGGCTACTAGATTTGGGTAGATGCTTCGCCATGCATCCTTACGGTAGCAATACCCGAGCGAGATGCACTATTATGCATCTGAGAGGATTCACCTCTACATGCTGGGGCCTGGAGGAGCAGAAGCTCCACTTAGATATTGGGTCAGTGTCTTGGGAGATGTTCCTAGAGAGGTTTAGAGCATGGTTCCTATCGGAACACTAGAGGCAGCGACGGGCTGATGAGTTCCATGATCTACGTCAGTTGGCTCTATCTGTTGAGCAATATGAACGTAGGTTCTATGAACTCAAGCAGTATGCTGGTATCGGCGATGATGAGCCTATGCTAGTACAGCACTTTATCAGGGGTTTGAACGCCCACATTAGTGGTGGAGTCAGAGTCTTTGAGCCAAAGACTATAGAAGTTGTTGTGGAGAAGGCTTGAATAGTGGAAGAGAATCTTGTTATGGTGTTAGGTGGTCACACAGGAGTACAAATAGGTACTGCTCCTACGGTAGGTTTTAGTCCATGGGATGGACAGGCACAGACAGGAGGTTCCTCTAGGAACCAACAGACACCCTCAAAGGGTGGGCAGCAATAGCAACAATGTACACCTCAAAAGAATAATAACCCACAACCACAGCAAGGTAATAGTTTGCAGACAGGAAAGAACCACAACTGGTGGCACAACAAGCGCAATTGGTAGGATCAACCTATGCAGAGTGCTCAGTCTACTATCAATAGAGGTAGTTTCCAGCAATCCAATGCACCTTTGGGTGGCAGAGGATTCAGTAGAGGCATAGGATGTTACTCGTGTGGAAGGCAGGGACACATTGCTAGGTAGTGTCTGATGAGAGGTTCTACTAGTTTCGGGCCTCGAACTACAGTTTCAGAGCCTATAGTGGGTGATGCAAGATGACCACATACAGTTTATGCTATGGTTAATGATTGCCAAGCCGATCACCAGAACACAGTGGTCGAGACTTCAGGTAAGTTACATGGTGTTAGTGTTTCCATTCTTTTTTATTCCAGAGCTACCGACTCCTTTATTTCACCGACCATCATTGACCGTTGTGGTCTTGTGGCGGTAAAGCAAGGTGATAAGTGGCAAGTTGAATTTTCCTTTGGGGTGAAAGTAGCAGTAGAGAACTTAGTACATAATTGTGAACTTAAAATTGGTACGTTAACTACCTTAGTAGATCTATATGTTACACCTTTAGGATCATATGACATAGTACTAGGTATGGATTGGTTAGCATCTTATCATGTTGTGATTGACTATCGACTTAAGATAGTTAGTTGCATTAATGATTTAGGTGCGAAAGTGGAAATTATAGGTGTTCAAAGACCTATCTCTTTGAGGATGATATCTGCTATGCAATTAAAGAGATGTCTTCGTCAGGGTTGTCAACTGTTTGCAACAATAGTTACTGATTTGGAAGAAGGTGAGAGTCGAGAGGTATCTCTTGATGATCATCCTATTCTTAGGGAATTCACTGACATGTTTCCTGATGATATACCTGGAATGCCACCAAAGAGGGATATTGACTTTAGAGTTGACCTAGTTCCTGGAGCTGAGCCTATATCTAGAGCTCCATATAGAATGACGACTTAGGAGTTAGAGGAACTTCATATTCAATTAGAGGAACTATTAGAAAAGGGTTTTATATGTCCAAGTGTGTCTCCATGGGGAGCACCTGTTATCTTCATAAAGAAGAAGGATGGGTCACTTAGATTGTGCATTGAATATCATCAATTGAACAAGTTTACGATTAAGAATCGTTATCCTTTGCCTAGAATCGATGATCTTTTTGATCAAATCAAGGGAGCTAGTGTGTTCTCTAAAATCGATTTGAAATCTGGTTATCATCAATTGTGAATTGCTGAAGCAGATATTCATAAAATTGCTTTTCGAACTCGTTATGGGCACTACGAATTCATAGTAGTACCATTTGGGTTAACGAACACACCATCAGTATTCATGAGTTTAATGAATGGTGTGTTTCGTACATACCTTGATCGCTTTGTCCTTGTATTTCTCAATGATATTTTGATCTATTCGAGAAACATGAAGGAACATGAAGAACACTTGAGATAGGTATTGCAATGTTTAAGGGAAAATCAATTATATGCGAACCTAAAGAAGTGTGACTTCTTTCAAACTAAGATAAAATATCTTGGACATGTGATATCTGGAAAAGGTATTGTTGTGGATCCTTCAAAGATTCAAGCTATTGTAGATTGGCCCGCACCTACTAATGTAGGTGAAGTGCGTAGTTTTATGGGTCTAGCTGGTTATTATAGGCAGTTTGTTGAGGGATTTTCTAGAATTGGTCATCCTATTACTTCTCTTCAGAGAGGGAAGAATTTTGTTTGGACAGAGCAATGTCAGTTGGCTTTTTAGACACTTAAAAAAAAGTTGACTAATGCGCCTATATTGATTGTTCCTGATCCTACTAAGGATTTTGTGGTTTGCACGGATGCATCTTTAGAGGGTTTGGGAGCAGTTCTGATGCAAGATGGGTGTGCGATTGCTTATGAGTCTCGCAAGCTCAAAGATCACGAATTAAACTATCCCACTCATGATTTAGAACTAGCTGCAGTTGTGCATGCATTAGTTCGGTGGAGGCATTTCTTATTAGGTCATCGTTTTGAACTTCATACTGATCATCGTAGTCTACAATATATTTTTATGCAACCTAACTTGAATGCTAGCTAGAGACGGTGGATGGAGTTCTTGTGTGAGTACAATTTTGAAGTGAAATATGTTCAAGGAAAAGAGAACGTAGTGGTTGACGCTCTTAGTCGTCGTCGACATGAGATTTCTGCTACTACTCTTGAAGTAGATTTGAGAGGTCAAATATTAGTAGCACTTCCTACTGATAAATTGTATCAGGAAGTAAAGTCGGAGATTGAATCTGGTAGACCTTTAGAAGGTCAATGTGCAGAATATGTTCTTGAACCAGATGGTATATTACGGCATTTAGGTCATATTTATGTACCACATTTTGAGGGTCTTCGTACATTAATTATGATTGAAGTACATCGAGCTCCGTACTCAGCTCATCCAGGTGTTAAGAAAATGCATGCCGATCTTCGGCAATTGTATTTTTGGCCTGGTATGAAACGTGATATTGCTGATTATGTATCGAGATGTTTTGAATGCCAGCTAGTCAAAGCTGAGCATCAACATCCTGTTGGATTATTGCAGCCACATCTCATTCCTGAATGGAAATGGGATATTATATCCGTTGACTTTATTGTAGGGTTACCTACGTCATCACGTCGACATGATGCCATTATGGTAACTGTTGACTGATTGACTAAGGTAGCTCATTTTTCACCAGTACGATCATCTTATAATGCTTCATCAGTAGCTAGAATATTTATGGAGGACATAGTTAGATTGCATGGGATTCCTTGTAGGATTATTTCTGATAGAGATCCTGTATTGACATCAGCCCTATGGACTTCATTACAACATGCTCTAGGTACACAGTTGAACTTTAGTTCAGCGTATCATCCTCAAACTGATGGAAAAATGGAGAGAGTTAACCAAACATTAGAGGATATGCTTAGAATGTACGTAATGGACCAACAATCATGTTGGGAGGATTATCTGTATTTAGTAGAATTTGCTTACAATAACAGATATCAGAGTTCCATAGGTATACCACCATTTCAGGCATTATACGGATGCCCTTGTCGAACTCCACTGAGTTGGGATCGACTTGAGGATAGAGTGTTACTTGGACCTGAGATGCTTCGAGACATAGAGCAACAGGTTGACTGTATTTGAGAACATTTGATAGCAGCTCAGGATAGGCAAAAGAAGTATGTTGATGTGCATAGAATAGACCGACAGTTTGCAGTTGGTGATAGATTGTTTCTTTGAGTGCGACCGCGAAAGAGTCCAATCCGTTATGGAAAAGGCTCTAAGCTTGCACCTCATTTCATTGGGCCATTTGAGATCTTAGAGAGAATTGGTCCTGTGGCGTATCGACTCGCCTTACCACCCAGTTTGTCAAGTATTCATGATGTTCTTCATGTATCAGTTCTTAGACCATATCATCCCGACATATCTCATGTACTTGATTGGAATGCGTTACAGGTAGAGGACGGGCAGCTGGCTTTGGAGCCCGTGGCCATTCTACAGTGTCGGACGCTCAATCTCAGGGGTCGAGACGTTGATCAGGTGAGGGTCCAATGGGATCCTAGCCATGAGGCTTCTGCTACTTGGGAGGATGCGACACGCATGAGGGAACTTTATCCCTATCTATTCGCAAGCTTTCAGGAGCAAGCCTGATCCTAGGGGGGAGGATGTAGTACCTCTCCATTTATGCTTATGTTTTTTGTTGCATTTTTTCATACTATTAGACTTTGGTACTTGGTTTGGATATTTTGATCACTGATTTTGAGGGACAGTGGATTCTCTTTGTGACATGATGATACATTGTATGGTGATAATTGATTTCTGATATGCTTTGAGATAGCATAGATTTTTTCCTTCAAATATTATTGCTATGAATATGTTTATGATGGACTACCTATTATTTAATCCATCAGTCTGATGTGACGTGTATTGGTGTGGAGAACGGAATTGCATCACTCGCTTGCGAGTGCCCTGTGATATCCGTGATTTTCTCCGCATGGTGTGCCTATATTATGGATTATATATATATGCACGTTATTGGTTTGGTTGTAGGATTGCAGGTACATGACACCGACTCCACCTGGTTACTCAGGTCTGAGCGTGTCAAGACTCAACGGAAATGTTGATTGGGAGGAAGTAGCATGGTTCATCCTAGTCTAGTCTTAAACCCGGTCATAGTACATTGTCAGTTTAGTTTGGAGTTTTAGATTGTCTTGTTTTTTCCAGTTTGGATTAATTGCTTTGATAGGAAAATCTTGTCAATTATAATGATAGTTATTATTCTTTAATATACTGTTATTTAAATTAATTTTTAAATATTAAAGAAATAATTTTCACATGTTATTTAATAAATTAATTAGTTTCTTTGGTTAAATAATTTGATCTTAGAGATTAAATTTATTTAATTAAATAAATTAATTAATTAATTAAATTAAAATTGTTTTAAATTGTGTGTGAATAGATTTAATTTTAAATTATTTATTATTATTGTAGAAATGGCATTTTGAATTGTTAAATAAAATTGTATTTTTGAAAATTGAAAGTTTTAAATTTTAAAATAAATTAAATACATGAAAATCTTGAAAGGAAAGATTGTCGGGAAGTTGTTGAAGATATTTTCTTCTTCTCAACATGTGTGCCAGTTTAATTTATTGCTTTTGGGGTTGAGGAAATTCTCGGAGGATATCTGGGATCTGGGAAATATAGAAGGGTTATCAATTTTTCTTCACGGGAAATGAAAGAATAGCTTGCTGTCAAAAAAATTATTTTTTAAAAAGTTGTGATTTCCTCTATATGTTGTATTTTTGTGGAAGATCCCTTTGGTTGGAAGTTCTTTGTGTTTGGATATAACTTTCTTTGGATTTCAGGTTTCAAGAGAAGATTTGAAGGATTGCATGCTACAGGCAATAGAGGCTCTCTCCTACAGACAGATTTCAAGTTACAGGAAAAACAGGTATTTTTCTTTGTAATAAATCTGTTTTCTTTAAAAAAAATGTTTGAGGAAATATTTGTTTTGTGATTCCTGTATATCTTCTCGGTGAATTTTGTAGAGATTTAGTTAATATAGTTGAAAATTCTCAAAGGAAATAGGAAAGACCTTGAAGAATTTTAAATGAAGCTTCCTGTAAAAATTTTGTTATGGGTTTCTGTAGAAAAGATTTTGATATTTTTAGTTGAGAATCTGCTGTGTATTTAATTGAAAATTCTTTGAGAAATAAAATGTTAAATGGATAAATTTCTCAATTTTTCTTTAGGAAAACCCTGTGGAAAGTATTTGCTTAATCACAGTATTTTAATTACTATAGAAATTTTATATATATATATATATATATTATATGAAGAATATTTATGAAATTTTATACCAAACTGTGAAATCCGTATGCGGACTTTCATAGAAATTTACACGAAATTTATTTTTCAGAAATGCTGAATAGTGTATGAAATTCGTAGAAAATCCATTTAAAAATAAATAAATTTTATTGTTTTTGGGGAGGGCCGAAACCCTCCCCTCACCATATGTGGTGGGCGCAGCCCCCATGGCTACGCATAGCAGCCAGCGGCTGCTGGGCGCAACCCTGGTAAGGGTTGCGACTTCCCCAATAGGGAGGCCGTAGCAGGGGCTGCGGCCAATGTTAGTTTTAATACATTTAAATGTAATAAATGGAAACTTTGCATTATGTTTAAAAAATTCAATTTTTATTTATTCTTTTATTTATATATATATTATTTATATATATATATATATGAATATGAGTATATATTAATTGGAATAAATATAATAATTAATATATTTATATTTATATATAAACATATATGTATATATGTTTGTATATAAATATTTGTAAGATTTGTGATTTATTAAATTAGAAAAATAATTTTGATATTTAAAAAAAATTGCATGTGGAATTTAAGATTGAGAAAATATAGAATATACTTTAATGTGAATTTGAGAAAATCAAGAGAATAGATTAAATGAAACAATTACTTTTATTGTTTTCAAAATAGATCTTTTATTAAGTTGATTTATATTCATGTTGTTTTCAAACTGATTCAAGTGGATTTATGATGTATTAAAACTCCAAGGGTTGCTTGTACTACCTTCTAGGAAACTCTCCATTGTCTCCTGCTTGGAACCTGCTACCATAGGTTCCTTTTTGGGCTTAAAAGTCTATTCTTACCCTGTTCCAACTCTTCTCAAAGAGTTTTCATCCTTGTACTTTACCCTTGAAGATTCAACACCTCTTGTAATTTGAGTGCTGTTCCTTGGACTTAGAAGGATCTAAGTGCCATGTTCTCCAACTGACTTGAACCTCTTGCAGGGGAGCTAGAGATACTGGTTTCTTGTTTTTCTCCTCCAAATGGATGCATCTTGCCTTGGGTTCAAACTTCAAATCACCTATTTTTGTGAACTTGCCTTGGATAGGCCTAACTCTCTACTAGCCCTTACCAGTCGGTATTTGGATTTTTGCTCTCCAACTTGACACATAACCTATCAAACAAAGGACATTTCCAGATACCCTTTTCCCAGCTTTAAATCTTGCATTTGGGTTTCAGGCCCCTACTGTTCCGTACAGCTGACTCCTAAGATCTTGGAGAGGAGGGCTAATTGCCCTATTTTCTAGGGTTTTGTTGTTTACCTATTGATTTCTCACTCAAGAGAGTTGTTCAGACCTTCATCACTCTGGTAGCAAAGGTTTCATAGATGGGATAGCTAGAAGAGGAGCTAGGGGAGGCTCCAGCTCTAAAGGAGTAGCCAAGGGAGGATCATCCTCCTTAGAGCAAGCATCCAAAATGGGAGAGCCAACTGTGAGGTGGTCCATGTCAACATTCTTCCACCAAGTAGTAGCATGTTTGTAGCGAGCAAGAGGGAAACTAGAGGCCAAGTGACCAACAAAGAAACAACATTTGCAATGAAAAGGGAGCCCCTCATAGTCCAAAAGCTACTTCCAAGGTTTGTCCCCCACCATCAAGACCACATCACCATGGAGAGGTTTGGAGATATCTAAATTGATTAAAATACAAGCCACTATAGTATGCCCAAGATCTTGAGACATAAAATCCACCTTCAAAAACTACCAATGGTGTTGCCAATAGCTTCAAAAGATGAATCCTCCCAAAAATGGAGAGGGAGATTCGATAGTCAAACCCAAACTGGTCTAATATTCAATAACTCTATAAGGGGATTAACAGAGCGAGACCAAGGTCGGATGAACAATGAATGAACACCCCACATCCACACCCTACCCAATACTCTATCCCAAGCCTTAGGGGTAGAGAAGGTTGCAAAGAACAAACCTCTAGCATAGGGATAAAGGTCAATTTGTCCAAAAATAATGGGCTTCCAAGAAATAGAAACCCATTCGTGGAGATCAGGAATGGTGGGCCACAAGCCATTAAACCTATAGACCACACCCTGATGCACATAGAAATCCTTATTCTTAGTAACCTCAGGTCCACATACCACAATAGGGGAGGCCTAAGCACAAGGCAAAGGACGAACCCTAGCTAAAGTTGAAGCAGCTCAAAATGCACATAGTCTTTTGAAACTACTTCAAAAAAAGACTTTCATTTACCATGAGTAGCAGCACCAGCAATAGGAATAGCAGGTGGCACCTTAGAGAAAATAAGATCACTCTTTAAAAGGGAAGCATCAGAAACTCCCAAAATAGGGGAGCCCCATCCACCAAAACCCCATCCAAACCACTAGGTAGAGGCACAGATCCATCCACACCCAATAGCCTATAGCTGCCCACAGCAAGACTCTGCATAGCCCCAACCACTAGCACAACCTTGACCAAATCTTGTGCAATATTCAATAGAGGTTTTGAATGACCACCAAGAACAACTCGTGTTGAAGGGAGATTACTGTCAATAGGAACAAAGAGAGCTCCAACCATAGAAGGGCTCCCATGGATCACCTAGTTATCCCTAGTTAAAAGCATTGGGGTTGCGCCCATAACTAGCTCTTCATTGCCATTCAAAATCTAATCTACCCATTGGCTCCCACCCAACACCGCTCTACTCTTCATCTCCTTTGTTTTTGACAAGATAAGTAGCATTTATAGGGTGTCATACCCTTTACACAATAAGCCACATGGGCCTTTAGGAAATAAGGTTTTGCAAGGACCTAGAACCTTAAATAGAGCTAAGACACACCAACCAACAAAAAATAATAGAACCAACTGCGAACATGCAACAACCACAGTAGAAAAAAAACAACACCTAGTCAGTAGAGACTAGGAGAGATAAAGAATTCATAACCAATAGTAGTCCTAAGAAAATCACAAACAAATAGCCCAAACTTGGCCCTATAATTAGGAGTAACTGAGCACTTAGGAAAAAAACCAATCCTATAGAGAACAAGAAACAGTCCACACATTGTAGGCCCAAAAGACTTCCTGGGACAACCAAGCCACACTACACCTGCAACAACAAGACTACAACAAGCTTTCCTTCAATCACTCGAGAAGGTCGACCCACTAGTAGACAATATCTCCAGTTCTATAGGAGATAGAAAGAAAAAACATAAGTTGAAGCACCAAAGCCACCATTCTAGGAACCCATAAACTCTCCACCTCAATAAAAGAGTTTGAAGGAAGAACAGAGCCAAAGACAACAACCCCTTGCAAGAATAGTAGTCCCCATCAACTAAGTTGAAGTCCACAACCTCCACCTTGAATAGAAGAAAAATCCACCTCTAAAAGAGCCAAAATATGTGGACCCAAAAGGAGATCAAAAATTTCAACTAGAACCATAGCCTCCACCTCAATAGGAACAGCATGAGGATCTACGAAGAAAGTGAGAACAAGACCAACATCATCAGTGCTCTTATGCCTCAACCCCACCAGGGTTGTGAGAGAGAACAAGACTTCCAGAGAAGCACAAAAGTCACCCCCCATCAAACACAACTTTAGTAAGAAACCAACATCTCCAAACCACCAACACAAGCTAGTCTGCACCAAATGGGCAGTAGACCCCCAACACTCTAGAATAGAGATGGCCACACTAATCAACCTCCAACCACCCAAGGGGTCTGATAAAATTCTATCCCTACAACAAATACTACAACAAAACACCACCACAATCCCACCAACCAACAAGGGAAGAGACGAGAGATCAGGAGACAACAAGCAGCAAACCAAAACCCCAACAACAAAACATAAGATGCAATAGGCAACATTAGACCCCATCTAACTAGAGAAAGCAAAGGAAAGGACAAAATAAAATGCATTGGGTGAGGGAGAGACCAACAAAGGAACCAACCATGCCAGAACTAGGGTCCCAAACCAAAACCCAACCATGTATCTCCAAGAAGTCCCAAGCAAGCCATTCTATAAAAGATCACAACAACACCAAACCCACAACAAACCAGTCCTCCTAAAGCACAAAACCCACCACCACTGACCAATGCTAGGCCTTGAAAACCACCAAGAAAAACCCAAACACCACAAACAAGCAGAGGAAAAAACACTCCTAAAGAAACAAAGTACCCCAACTGAGCACAGTCACCAAAGGAAAGACAGCCAAGGGAATATATCACCAGACCCCAAACTTCCCTGAAGAGTTGAACTCTAAGCCACCGTGCTGAGACCCCCACACATAGAGGACCCAACACCATGTAGTTCCAACAAATGCAATAGATCACAAGCACAACCACAAAAGAAAGCCCTAGCCAGAACTCAACCCAAAAGGTGATAAGACCACCAACACACAGGCGAAACCCAGAACAATAAAGGGTGTGGGGAAGGAGGAAAATTCACCCCAATGGACCCACCCAAAGACTCCACTAGAACCCATCACCAAGAGGGAGCATAGAGTTGTTCCACCAAACACCAAGGGAAAGCAACAAACGAATGGTAGTCACACCCATTCCTACCTAGTAGAAAGCACAAACAACTACCAATCCCATTTTTTCTAGCCAACCCACCACACACATCAGTAGTCCATGCAAGAACACAGACCCACCATAGGACACCAAGTAGCAAGGAAAGAAGCCAAGAAACCACCACAAAGCCAAAGGCATCAACCCCCACAATACAAAGTAAATTCCAGGAGGAAGCAAACACCTAGCGCCATTGGAACCCCTACCAAAGGAAGAAAATGATAGCATCCACCAAAACAAGGATTCCATACTCTACAACGCCAAAGGAAAGTAGAAAAATATGCCTGAAAACACAACCAGGCACAACACCACCCTACAAATCCAATACTAGCCAAGCAAAATGGGAATCACCATCCCCATCATCATCCTTGCTAATGCTTTCACCCTTGATGCCCTCATGAAAATTCCAAAGCCATATCAAATAGCTCTTCCCACCCAACACCATTCTGTTGTTAATGAATATCTCCTTTGTTGAGTTTCTAATTAGTGAGTTTTTTATTTATCTATGTTAGTATTAATATTTTAAATAATATTCATTTAGAAAAAAAGTAGTGTTATTTTATTTTATTTTATTTTATTTATATTGCCTTTTTTATTTGAAAAAATATTTTAGTTTGTGTGTTTTTTTTTGTTTAATTTGATTTGTTGATACTAATACATATTTTATAATTTGGATGTTTTATATTAATACATAGTGAGCTAATGAATGTACAATTTTCATATGACACCTCCTTCCTTTTTGAGATGTAGCAAAGCAATCTGGAATAACTAATGGAGAAGTTGGACCTGTACTATCAAGCCTCAGGGGAAAGGTTGTCCAACCTCAAATCTACATTCCTTGGGTGGAAAGAGAATAGATGGTTGATCAGGTTTGGACTCCAATGGGGAGGCCCTAATACGCTAGTTAGGTATCTAGGGATACCCTTTATAGTCAACCCAGACATCAAAAATATGTGGAATTGGATCAAAGACAAAATTGATAAAAATCTTGGAAGGTGGAATAAACACTCTCACTAGCAGGTGTGGACATGGAAAAAGTAACCCTTCTACTTTTTCTCATGTTTAGGCCCTCCTAGTGGACTTTGGATTTATTTTTCCTAGATTTAATGTTGTAATGTGTTCAACACAATCACATTAGGTCTTGGACCCTTGAAAATCATTAAGAATTCTAGGTTGTCTTGTAAAAGTGTTATGAAGTGTTGTAACCCACTTTCACACTTTTCTAGGACCCTTTCATTATAATTTACTTAAATAACCTCTTTTTATCACTTACCAAGTCTTATTTCAAAGTGTTTTAAAGGGTTGTAACAAACTCTCATGCTTTTCTAGGCTTGTCATCACTAAATTGACCCTTTCTTATGTTTTAATGACCCCTTAATGCACTTTCTATCCCTACTTAAGTGTATTTTTTAAGATATTCCCAATCAACCTTATTTAATGCACTCTAATCCATGACACCCAATAAAAATTCCCTGGTGGGACCAAGTCGCCACCTGGGGTGACTTAGTCCCATTGGGCACAAAAATAAAAATAATTTAAATTTTCTAGCAAGTTTTTATTCTCTTACCCTTGAGATTGGCCTATGATGTGTTATTTTCAAGAAATAATGAAAAATAAAGTATAAATAAATGGTTTTTCCTCTCATTTTAACACCCCCATTCATTCAAGCATTCATTCACTTAATTAATCAAGTAACTATCAAGCATTCAAGCACTCTAAGCATAATCAAGTCATTCAATGGAGCACTTCATTGCACATCTTCAGATTCAAACATCAAGGATTTGGTGAGTTTATGACATTGCGTGTTTTTTATTCATCATTCTATCTTTATTTCATTTCACTATCTAGGGTTTGATTACCAAATCGAGGTTTGACCAAGGAACACTCCTATAGTCTAACCCTTAAACCTTTTCCCCCTCTTTGCATGTGTGTTTGCGGGTCTCATATGCAAATTTTTCAATGAAATTGATGTTAAAAGTTTGTTTTCAATCCATCAAATTCATCAAAGTCAACAAATCCCTAATTAAAGCTTAAAGACCAATTTCAGCCTGTTTGCTAAAAAATTTAGAATGGACATCTGTCAGAAAAGGAAATACAAACTAAAAGCTACAGAATCCTTCCCTGAATTTCAAAAAATTCCCAAGTGGACTAAGTCACTATCTGTGGAAACTTAGTCCCACTGTCAGGCCTGAAAAGTGGTATTTGTATTTCTAAGTACCCATTTAGCAAATTCCTATTCTGACAGATTTTTCCCGAAACTGGACTAAGTTTCCAAGCTTTGTGTAAGTGTCCCAATCAAAATTTTGAGTCAAGTCTATAGGATTCCATAGCCTCTCTACATGAGCCTTTAGATTCCAGGTGCACCTCTCTAGTATTGTTTAATTTTGTCATCATTTACTTGCATTCTTAGGTATTTTTGCATACATCACTATGTTTTCCAACACTTTTCATTTCTTAGGTTTAGAGTCTATAATCATCTTTCTTTTTAAGTTTATTGCATTTATACATCATATATAGACATATTGCATCCGTTCATACATTAATCTTGAATGTATACATTGCATTTTGGCCCATCTTTTCCCTTTCAGGTGAAAAACCCTAGAAATGCTAAAAAGCATTCAGGTGCCAAAATATTTGTTCACACTTTGGTCAGCCAGACTTTTGAACATTTTTGCTTCTGATTTCAAGTGCATCCTAGGTTTAACTTGCATCAACATTGCATTATTTAAATTGCATCCTAGGGTTTTAAACATTGCATTAGTGAAATTCTCATATAGCTTGCATTTTTACATCATATTTCATTAGAAAGAAACAAAATTCTACATTTTCATACTATACCTATATCTATGCATCTGATAAAAATCAAATTGCATTCAATTATTTTCAAAAATCTAAAAAAAACATCACTATGACTAATTTTCCACATTGGGCGACTTAGTCCTTCTACACATTTTGCATTGTAATTTCTAGCATTTTCTAGGCATTTTCTGCATTTTAGCTTTTTGTTATTACATTCTATCATATTTTCTAGATTTACTATTTTCTTCTATTTCTTGCATATAGTTTTCTTGCATCATGGCTTTTTACTTTAATAAGTTTTGGATGTCAATAAAATATTTAGTGGACATGTCAAATTGTGCCTTTGGAACTAATCCTAATGACCTTGAGGTTCCTCATGATCCAACTCCACATGAATGTCCTCCTCATGATGTTGACATGATTGGAGAAGATGATGAAAAAATGAATAAGTTCTTAAACAAATGCCTTGATAACCTTGAATCCAATGCATCCTTTTATCCTTCCATGAAACAACAAGACCTTCCTATGGTCTCACCTCCAAATATGTTTGGTTACCAACATCCTGAAACAAACGAAGGACCTAAGTTTCCTCCAATAGGTGGACCTAATTCCTCTAAACAAGCAACTCCTCAACCATTCTATGATAACAAAGTTACAAACACACCAATCAACCTTGAAGAAACTTATGGAAAAGGTTTTAAAATATTAAGCAAGCAAGGATGTGACACAACTGAACATAACATTCATCAACTTTTAGAAAAAAGTTCAAAAGATGAAAACACAATAGGGTTGGGCTATCAATATCCTTCTCATGAAAATAAGCCTCATTTAGAATATTGGAGACTTCATGATGATGGCACAATGATCTTCGATTCTCCCCCTAATTTGAATATACTTCTTCCTCATGAACAACCCTTACCTAATACCAATGACAAGGATTATAGGATTGCCATGGGTCCTCTTCCTCCTTTAATCCATGAAAAGGGTGAATCTAGTAAATGAAAATGACCTTATAAGTTGACAAAACTAAAATTTCATGTCCATCCACCACCTGAATGTGAAAGGAAATTTCAAATCCTTCTAAACAAAGAACTCATTTTATTACCACCTATGAATAGGTTAGTAATCTATCTATACAATAGAAAAATGGATCTTTGACATTTTCATGGTCTTTTAGGTCTTTCTTCATGATGCTTGGTACATTTTGCTTTGATTTAATGTTGTAATGCAACTTAAACATTCACATTAACTCCTAAAAATTCAAATTATGGCACCTTGTGAAGGTGTTGTGAAGTGTTGTAAAACATTTCTACACTTTTCTAGACTCCTTTATTACAATTAACCTAAAAATCACCTTTTTATACCTTATCAAGTCCTATTTTGAAGTGTTGTAAAGTATTGTAACAAGATTTCATGCATTTCTAGGCATAATTTCACTATTTACACCTTTCTTATGCTTCATTTGACCCCTTTATTCACTCATAATACTTAATTATGTTTATTTTTGAATGTAAACCTGCTAAACAAGATTAAATGTGATTTAATTCCTGACACCCACTTTCAAGTCCAAGGTGGGACCCATTCACCATGAGTGGCAAATGAGTCCCTCTTCGCTCAAAATTCAAAATATTTCAAATTCTCTATCAAGTTTTTATTCAATACTACCTTATTTCAGCCTATGATGAGGTGTTATTGAGTTACTAAGGCACAAGTGTGTATAAATAAGTGTTTTTCTGCTCATTTTAGATCTCCTAGTCTTATAACTCATTCAAGCATTCAATCAAGCATTAATCAAGTATCTTGAAGCAGCCATTGACATAACTTTAGATTTCTTCAACAAAGTTTTTGTGAGTTTAGGACATTTTCATGTTGTAAACACAAACAACCTTACAAGTTGAAAAAGGGTGAATCTAGTAAATGCAAATGACCTTACAAGTTGAAAAATTAAAGTTTCCTCTCCATACACCACCTGAATGTGAAAGGAAATTTCAAATTCTTTTAAATAGAGGTATCATCATATTACCACCTATGAATAGGCTGGTAATATTCCCTAAATATTACAACTTACCCTATTGTGAATACCATCATGTTCTTGGACAAGCTATAGCATTGAGTGTCGGACATTGAGGGAAATACTGAGTAAGTACCACTTCAATGGCACCGACTGCTATCCCATAATATCACAATACACTTTCCCACTCCTTAGCATGCAATAGTTGTAGAATCTTCCATTCTCACTATTGCATTCCCTTTCCTATCACCTATCTTGACTAATTTTTTCCTTGCACTCAATGGGGGCAAGAAATTGTTAGTGTTATCATAGTAATGCATTTGTTCCTATCTCCTTGCTATGTTTTTCACCTTCTGCTTATCCTAACTGAGATTGGGAGGTGGATGACTTGTTTTATGGTTGACTTTCCTTTTCATTACTAGTATTTTTACTTTTTTGGTGTGATTTCATACATGTCTAATGTGATCCCTTGTGACATGTTGTTGTATGTTCTCTCTATCTTCGTGCAATTCCTTTATTTGTCCCTTCATTCTTTTATATGTCATGCATTGCTTTCATTTTTCTTTTTCACTTTTTCTTTTGTGTTTTCCTTTTGGGGATGATGCAAAGCATTGAGATGCCCTATGTCTCTTCCATTTTGACCTAAAATGTCTTTCTATTTTCTTTTTTTCTTTTGTTTTGTGTTTTCCTTTTGAGGATGATGCAAGGCATTGAGACTGAAATGTCTCCTTCATGTTGACCTGCAAGGATTACCTTTTGGGGATGATGCAAAGCATTAATACATCCTATGTCTCTTCCATGTTGACCCAAAATAGATTCATTTTCCTTTTTGCTCTCTTTGTGTCATTCTTCTGGTTCTATACATGTTATCCCACAATAATGGGTTACACTTTGTGGCCAAACTTGACATTGAAATCAACATTTTTAGAGAAAACTTCACTTTCTGACACTTATAGTAGGTAAACTATTAGGAATTTGAAAATGATGTAAACTAGTGATTTGTGAGATTTTTCTATATATTTTAAATGTATTTTTTGAAAAAAATTAATTAAATTGTAATTTTTTAGTGTCTCCCTTGATAACTAGTTTTAATAGTAAACAACATTTTTAAGAAGGATGTGTACTTAGTCAAGCATAAATTTTTTTCTACAAAGGATAAAACTATAATTCTTTTGAATTTAGGTTGGTAACACAAGTATCTAGGGCTTTCATTTTGTTTCATAGCATTTTGTTCAATAATTTTCTTTTAATTAAGTTTTGAAGTCAAAACATTTATAATTTAGACATAGGTGCGGCCGCATATAACTTTTTTGGTATGTATTGTAATTCAATTTTTCTTTTTTGTTAGAACGAGGACATCAATACCTAGTGGATATATATTTTTCAATTTTTCCTCAAATTTACTATTTTTCCACAATGATTTTTCATCGAACTTGACATTCGGTGAAAAACCTATCTACATAAAACTAAAAATAAAATAAAAATAAAACAAAATATATTAAATTTATAGTTGTTGGAAAGCACGTTTTGATCACTATAATCATCCAATTTTGTTTATCAAGTTGACTCCATTTGCACCTCCTTCCCAAGCCGATAGTCAAAAAATGCATAAATTTTGAAATGGTGGAGGGGAAGGTAAAAAAAAGGGGGTTCATTAGAAGGGGGGAGGGTTCATTAGAAGGGGGGTGGTTCACTCGAATCCCCTTCATTAGAAGGGGTAAACCAATGTGTATTTGGGGAATGATGACAGTTTTGAGCTCTTTAATCAAAACATTGTAGCAACAAACATATTGACACCAAATCCATAGATACCTTATGTGTTTGGTGTTTTGATTCTTGGGGCACCCCCTTCCTTTCTGTAAATAAATATTTTGGCACCCAAATGTCTTTCTAGTCCTTTGAGGAATTTTCACCTAAAAGGGGAAAGATGGGTCAAAATAGGCAATGTCTACATTTAAATATTAATGTGATCTAGGTGCAATTTGTCTAAATCTAATGTTCTAAATGTGGAAAACTAATGATTCAGCTTATTGATTATTAATGCAAAACTATTGAAATGTAAGTTGTTTGAAAACACATTCTAAAATGCAAAAAGACCTAGAAATCAAAGTAAATTGTAACAAAAAAGAATGAAATTGAATGTGTGCACCTGAGAACTTGTTGAAGACTAGAAATGACACCAAAAACTCTATTGATGTTGAAATTTGGCCTACTAGGACTCATTCACCATTCTGGGTGAATTAGTCTCTAATTTGGGAAATTGTTCTAAAGTCCATTTCAAATAAATGGGTATCCAAAATTATAGAAAACACTTTTTAGGCCTAGCAACAAGACCCATTCACCACTAATGGTCAATCAATCCAATTTTGAATTTATAAGAATTCAAAAGTGGAAATTGAAGCCCTCAGTTTGCACTTTGGTTCCTAATAGGTGTCCTCCTCTGAAAGTCTAATTTTTGGCACTATGGGTGACTTTTAGTGGATATTTTGTCTTTGCAAGCAAGGAGAGGTCTTCAACAACCTTGTAACTTGATCTTTAATGATTTCCAAGCCTTCAAGAATCCTAAATCTACAAACACTTAAGAAGAGAAGGAGAAATGTTAAATGTTAAAGAATGGGGGTTTGCCTTGGTCAAACCCCCTTGTAGGTAATTAAAAAAAAATTAAGAAATGATGTAATGAAGCATGAAGCAATGGAGTTAGTACCTTTCCATGAAGATTCATCTTGAATTTCTGCAACAATAGATGAAGATTTTTCCCTTGAATTTTTGAAAAATGATCTTAAATGACTTGTAATGTTAAAACCCTAGCTTGCTTGACTTGAGGTGGAAGAAAAATGATGAATGAGTGATGATGAGTTAATATATGATAATTAATTAGGATTTATAGACTTCTATTTATAGGCAATTCACCTAATTTTCTCATTAATTTGATCCCTAAAATGGATTGTAGACATGAAAAAAGTATCCCTTTTTGCTTGCTTGAAATGGGAATAATTGATGACAAATTGGACTTAATGAGGCCTTGATTTAGTGTTGTGAGGTTTTTTACACATCCACACTAGGTCTTGGGCCCTTGAAAATGCATTTATTGATGTCTTGTAAAGGTGTTGTAAAGTGTTGCAAATCACTTTCATACTTTTCTAAACTCCTCTTAAGCATTAAAGTCATATTATTTTAATTCAAAAATTATATTTTCCCTCTTCTATAATTAAATAATTATTTCAATCATTTAATTATTCATTAGCCTTTTATCTCTATAATTAAATAAATATCTCCCCATTTAAATAATTATTTGAATGATTTAATTATCCCTTCCCTCTCCATAAATAATTATTTTTAATTATTTAATTATCTCATTATTTGTTCTCACCTTTCTTTTTAAATAAATAAAATTAATATTTTATTTATTTCTCCTATGTTGGCCACCTAAATTAAATAATATTTATTATTTAATTTCTCCCATCACCTCTTTGTTTGTGCCAATCTTATCTTCCACCTCAAGTCTTTATCTATACATGTCTTTCTTCTTTTAATTAACCTCCATCCTTGATTAAACTATTTTCTAATTTAATCTTATCCCTTGATAATGATCCTTATTCTTAACTCTTCTCTATAAAATGAGTCCTCTAAACCCTAATTCATAAGGAATTTATTATTCATCCATCATTCATCCATGTTGTCAAGTCAAGCAAGCTAGGGTTTTAGCATTCTAAATCATTGAGATAGATTTATAAGGCATTCTAGAGAAAGATTCCTCATCCATTGTTGTAGAAACTCAAGATCTATCATCATGGAAAGTTTATAATTGTTTTTTTTTGTGTTTCATGTTTCATTATCTTATTTCATCATTTTGATTAAATTACCTAAACAAGGTTTGACCAAGGCAAACCCCCAATCCCTAACAATCAAAATTTTCTCTCTCTTCCTTTGTTTGATTGCAAATTTAGGTGCTTGGATTGCTTGGACATGATTGAAGGCTAGGTTTCAAACTTGTTGAAGTCATTTCCCTTTTGGCAAGGTCAAAATATTCACAAAAAGTCATTATCAGGCCCGAATTTGGCAGTTCCAGAACCAGACACTTGGAGGAATAGAAAGTGTAGACCAAGAGCTCCAGATTCCATATTTATATTTTCAAAAAATTCAAAGTACCTATGTTTTATAATTTTTTTGTAGTTTAGACACCCATTTGGCTGAAATGGGCTCTAGAGCAGTTTTTCTAGATCTACAACTAAGTCGACCAGATTGGCACAAGTATCCCACTTGGATTTTGCATCAAATTTTTTAGCATTCTAGACCTTCATCTTATCCATTTTTAGACTCTAGGTGCACATCTTTAGTTTCATCAGTTTCAGTTACAATTTACCTTCATTTCTAGGTATTTTTGCATATCATAATGTGTTTTCAAACAAGTTGCATTCCTTAGGTTTAGCATTAATAATCATCTTTCTTTTTTAGTTATTTTTATTTAGACATCATATTTAGACATATTTCATTCATATAACATTAATTTTTGAATGATTACATTGCATTTTGGCCCATTCTTTATCCTTTTAGGTGAAAAACCCTAGAAGGACAATAAAGCATTTGGGTGCAAAAATGTTTGTTTCCATTTTAGTGAACCTGACTTTAGAATAATTTATTTTCTCATTTATATTCCATAATTCTCCTAGAATTATCTTGCATTTCATTTTTGATTTGTTAAGGTTGTATTCTGGCATTTCTAAAATTTTGCATAAGTGAAAGTTCATATAGGTTACATTGTTGCATCTCAAATCATTGAAAAATTCTGAAATTTTGTATTGGCATCATAGGTATGCATCATACAACACAAAAACATCAAAATAAATCAAAAAAATATAAAAAAATCTTTAAAAATCCCTACTGGGACTAATTCACCACCTTGGGTGACTTAGTCCCTTTTCAGCCCTAAAACTGCCTTTTACAAAACTAAAAACCCAAATTTTAAGCTTATGTTTGGTTCCATTACCTATTTTTATTGGTTAGCTTATTTTTTGTTACATGCATTTCATTAAATCTAGCTTAAAATAGCTCATTTCATGCATTGCTTAATTTCAAATTTGCATTCAGAACATTTCATTTTCAGATCATTGCGTAGTGTAATCAATAAATTACCTTGTTTGAATCTAAAAAGTTGCATTTCATCTTATGTCTTTACATTAAATTTTAAGTTTGCATAGCTTCTATTACATTTAAATCATTAGCAATAAGCATTGTTTACATGGAAATCATGGATAGCATTAGATTTTTGTAATTTCCATTTTTAGTATTAGTTCCTAGTTCATTTAGATCAAATTCATTAGAAAACAAAAACTAAAAACTAAAAACATCAAACGACCCAATTTAAAAGATGATTCAATTTAGAAAAATCATAACATCCAAGCCCTTTAGTAGTGATGACTTAGACATGTTAGATGAATCCCTTAAAGACTTCATCTCTCCTAGATCATCCACTAAAGGTTTGACACAAGAAGATGCAAGCATCGATGCTCACATGATAATCATACTTGTTATTCTCTCGATATCTCTGCCATTGGTAATGAAGGTATCTTGATGAAAAAAGACATAATCATTGAAGATCATGAAAGTCTTGCTTGTCTTCCTCCTCCTCCCCCTTGGAAAGAAAAAACTGAGATCATGGCCACTACTCCCAACACCTCCCCTAATTTTGAAAATTCTTTAGTGAATAAGGATACAATCGTGAATGGTCATGAAAAACACATTTGTGTGGAGGATATGATTGAGAGATATGAAAATCCTACCTCTCCTACTCAAGAAGACATTCTAGGACATGAAGATGTAAGTGTAGATAATCATGACAATCAAACTTTTTCTTCTCCTAATATCTTCTCTAGACATTTCAGTGCTAAAAGATATTCCTATTGAGACCCATGAGAATCTTATTCCTCCCTTTCTTGATGCCCCTACCATTTGGGAAGACTTATTTGAACAAAAAAGTCCAATCATTGGTAACCATGAAATTCCTAGTCATCCTTCCAATCTCTTTCCTAACTATGAGAGTTTCTTGTTAGAGTAATAGGTTGTTTATTTGATTAATTTAATCATATTGATTAATTAATTAAGTCACCTTAACTTTATTTCACTTAAGTTAAACTTAGGAATATTTATTTTTACATCATTAAACTAGTCATGCCATCTCATTCGTTATGATCTTAACACTTGTCACATGCTAATTTAATCATAATCCTAGGGTTCACATTGGGGTTATGATCTCTTTTCTTAGGATTGATATCTTTGTAATTATTTAACTTCTCGGGTAATGCATTTTACCTTCATGTTTGCAGAGAACCATTCTTGTGTCTCTTGATCTCCTTTGGTGACAGGTTATTTTCTTGCAGGTTTTCATTGGGATTTATGAGGTTAGATTATCAACTTCTACATGGTATCAAAGCCCCAAATCTACAAGCTTCTTATTCCTTTTTTGTGAGATCTTGCCTTGAAGTAGTTTTATAGTGCATCCATAGTCAAATTAGACCTCTCCATTAAATCAAAAGCTGCTAAAATAGTCAAGATTGACCTTTGTTTAGTCAAAATTGGCTTCTATTTGTCAGATCTGTGAGGGTTTGAAGAAAGGGATTTTTTGCCAAATCCAAGGGGTGCTTGATTTTTCGAGATTTTTTGAGCCCAAACGAACCTCACCATTGCGTCCAAATGTCCCAAAAAATGTGAGCAATTGACCTTTAAGGAAATGTTTTTTTGCTATCCATGCTTGTATGGCCATCTACACGCATTACAAGGTAAAATTTTTCATTAAGAATTTTTTTTTGTAAAAAATAAATTGGCAGTTTTTAATTGTTAAAAAAAAAAAAATTTAAAAATCTTAAAAATAATATTTAAAAGCTTTAAATGATTTTTTTTTGTTTTTTGTTTGAAAAAAGGGCATTGAAAGGGGCGGTACCCTTGTGTAGGACCTGCGCAGGTTCGTACATGTCCAACTTGTATAGGTGTACTATGTCCCACATGGGGAGTGGTGGGGGTTGGCCCACATGGCCCCCCCACCCAAATATAATTTGTTTTAAATATATATATATATATATAATTATTGTAATTTTTAATTATTTTTATTTTAAAAAACAATTTTTTTCAATAAGCCAAATTGTAAAAATGCATCAATGACCATTTGGCCATGAAATTTAGGCTCACAATTTTTCTAAGATGGCCTTATGGTTGTCAAATTTAATGCAGCAGGTTGTGTTTTTTTTTCGCTTTGGGAGCTATTTTCTTTCAAAAGCCATAACTTTTTCCCATGGTGTCAAAATTGGGCAAACGAGATATCATTGGAAAGAGGAATCAGAGGATTTTCCAATGACAGGTATTTTTAGGAGATTTTTTCTCTAGTCCCTATTCTTTCTAGTTAAAAGTCAGATCTTTTTTTTCTGGGGTTGCCTTCAATGTTTTCGGCATAAATTTTTCATACAATGTCGAAAATGGGAAAAGGAGATATCTTAAGAAATCTTTTTTCGAGAACTTCACAATGGTGTAGGTTTTTTCTAATTTGGTTTTTGGGTTTTTTTCCATAAATCATTCTTCTCAACTATAGTCTTTTTTGGACTTTATGGGCTCACATTGCATGTTTTTATCATCTATAAACACACTAAAATAAAGTGTCTCAACTTTGTATGTGTAGTATTGGGATTCTTCCACATCACTTGGTTCCTTATTGTATTCACACTATGATATAAAGTTCCATGGGGTTTATGTTTTCCTTTTTTTTCCTTCATACCTTTCTAATATGAATGTGACTTTTTTTTTCACATCCTTTATATCTGCTTGTACTTTCATGATTGCACCTTCAAATGTTCTTGGTTCCTCTTCATGCACTACTTTCAAGAACTCATTTTAGTGTACCTATCATGCCTCTCCTTTTTTTAGCATTATTGGGGGGTTTCTACTGTTGGCGCTAATGCTTCCTTGGTTTTGCATTGGAGTGAGCTATGTATACAATATATGTTCCTATGTAGTAGATGGATGCAGTGGTTGGTTACCCATGCATTTCAGTGAGATGGAGCACTTACCATATTGACACTCTTACATTCCTATTTCTAGAGGCAACCTTCCATTTTCACTTAGTCAACTCTTTAGACTATTGGTACTTGTGTCATCTATATCTTCAAGTTCTAGATTCTTTTCCTTGGTTTGCCATCAAATTTGAGTAGTGTCATTGAGGGAACTCATGCAGATTCTTGTCTTCTTGAACCTAATCATCATTTGTTTTAGAGAGGGTTTTTTCTTTCAGCATTTCAATAGTCATTCTATGATAATATTTGCAACTTCTTCATACTTTAGTGTTTTTTTCCATCTTCATCCTTTGTTCCTATCTTTTGGGAAAACTTCTTGATTGGAGGCTTCTTCGTCCTTCATTCTTGTTTGGAGGATTCTTAGTCATTCACTTTTATTTCTCTCTTTTGGAGAGGATTTTTTCTCACGAGGTTTTCTCCTTTTCTCCTATTGTGAGAAATCTTTTACATTTGTACATGGGAACCTCCTCTAGCCTAGTTGTTGGGACCCATCTTTGCTTTCATGCATCTATTCTTAGTTTCTTAGCTTCTACCTAAGTTCATCTTAAGGGGGGGTGTTAGAGTAATAAGTTATTTACTTGATTAATTTAATCATATTGATTAATTAATTAAGTCACCTTTACTTTATTTCACTTAAGCTAAACTTAGGAATCTTTATTTTTGTATTATTAAATTAGTCATTTCATCTCATTCATTATGATATTGACACTTGTCACATGCTAATTTAATCCTAATCCTAGGGTTCATAGCATCCAGAAGGATTTGGCACACTATGATTGTCAAGGTGGAATTGACAATATATAGCATTAGCATCCTGTAATTCACATGTAGCGGCCTGAATGACGGTCTAACATGGAGGATCTCAAACTTGACAATGTGGTTGAATTTGAACATGGCCAACAACCATTCCTCCATAGGACCCATGTGATTACTAATTAGAGATTCCCCATTGAGGAATCTCATAAACCTCATGCTTAGCTAGTCCATAAGATTGTGCTTGCATATGATAATTGTTGGCTTAATAAACACCTTCTAGATGCATCTAGCTAGGAAAAGGTCTTAAATTTCTTTGTAAAGAGACACTGAATAGTCACATAAGTTTACAATCTCTATTTCTAGATTGTAATATTGAACGTCCATGCCCATTTTTTCCCATACACCAAAGACATTGTTAAAGAAGTGAACATAACTATGATAGTTCAAATCTGTGTGGTTTGGTCACTTTCTATTAATTATCCTTAATATATTTTCCTACAACCTATACAGGAGGCTCAAATCCTCAATTCAAGCAAGAATATTGCAAGGAAGATATGAGTGGTAGTTGGTCAACTAACTATCCCTCCATGCTCATGAACTGTGCAACATCTTCTATACAACTATAGCATTAGGTACTCAAATTCCTGAAATGAAAGAAAAAACAAGTTTTTCAGAAGGAACACCTATATTTTGTTATTAGAAAGACATTGTCAGTGCAATGGAAATAGTGAAAAAAAAGCAAGAAAAGTGGAAGATATAGATAATGTTTTCACTAAATAGATTGTACCTATTCTTTGAAACTTAATGAAGTAGCATGTGCAATATCTCCAATCGAATATGGAAATGCATGACTAGAATAGGAGGAACAACAATGCCTAAAATGAAAGACAATAAAAATTTTAGTAGATACAACATTATCTAGTTATAAACACAATCTGAATGCTAGCTTCATTACAATCTTGGACTATAGGAAATATTAACATTTTAATGAAGAAATAGGTGACAGGGGACAATGTTTTTTCGAATAGTGAAAATAATGTGAGAATTCTATTTGTTGCATTCACATGAAGAAAGGTAGAAAGGACATTTTCCCTACACAAAACAATTGCTAAAAAAAATTGAAGTGAAACAAAAAAATTTAGAATGAACTAACTGTGTAGGGATAGTTTGTTTTCCAACATGGCATATAATGTGAGCATTTTATTTGTTGCAAACAGATGAGTTTAATTAATGAATTGTAGAAACTAATTTTTTGTAGTTTATATTCATATTGCTGATTGCATTCATTGCATTGCACATCTTTCTAACTCAAAGCTTTACTTCACATTGCATAACTAATAACTAGATGTTGATAGATGATAAAATTTCAATTATAATATAGTTTTGTACAAAGTCAACCTAAGCAGTTATGCAGTTACTTCACATTCCATAACTACTGATGCAGTGCTAAGGGGTTGAAAGATATAAATTTCTCAAACTCAATCTACTATAAATATTGTTCACCATAATGGGTTTCCCTCAACTGACCTTTCTAGGCAACCACCTTTCAAAACACCTTTCAATCATAAGGAAACTTTTAGTTTTAGTCTTAGATTCAAACACCACCCTTTAAGGTCAACTTACCATGATCTAATGACCTTTCCAAGTAGAAGATTCCACACTATAAAAATATTGTCCTAGGCTGGTAGCCCTACAATAAGTTCTATCAGACCATATATCTTGAACCAAATCATCAAATTGAATTCCACACATATATTCAAATGCCCCTTAAGATGTTTAAACACATATCAAAAGATAGGATATTTTATTATAACAACACTCATAAAAATGGATTAGTTTTCTGCAATTTAGGCCTATTTAGACATATTTAGATTGATCAAACTTGTCAACATAGACACCCACAACTAAAAATGACTCTTTGTCCTTCCCCATAGTTTCAATAGCATGGAATACACTTCAAAAAATGATTGTTGAAGTATTTTACAATAATTAATCAAAGGAACTCAAAAACAAATAGTTTAATGGGGTCATTAGTGCTAAAATTGTAAAGCATGCAAAATCTTGCATTTATTGCCAGCTACTTTGCATGTTTCAGGTATAGATAGTGGGTCTCCATAATGTAACTAATGGAGTTAGTGGGATTTTTGCATGGTAAATATTTTTAATACCTTTTTAAAGGACTTGTAGTTTTTTTTAATAGAAGATACTAGAATAATATTGAAAAACTTCAATGAAAAACTCTATTATTGCTTCATATTTCTATATTTTACACTCAAATTTGCACTTTTCTTGACTTTGTAGAAAGTTGAATAGGTGCTATATTGTTCATAAGTCAACTTGATCTGGTGAAGGATAGAACTAAGGTTATTTGGGTTCCATTCTTGTGAATATTCACTGATATTTATGCATCTGAGAGCAAAAAGATTGCCTACGGGTCTATAACCAAATTTAAGGGTTTTAATGCCTTCATATTGTAAAAATGGCCATTCCATCTATTGTATGAACTATAGCTCAATATAATGGCCATGGTAGTTTTTAATAGGTCTAAAAATGTTTTTTGTGAGTTTGTAAGAGCTATGAAGGTGTTGTAGGTGATTTTGTGTGTTGCCATCCATGGCAAATATGAGTGGTTTTAGGTGAAATATGGTGGTTTTAGTAAGTGAATGTCTATGAAACTTGGAGGCATAAACATTTAAGGTTATATTAAGTTTGTACAGGATTAAATAGTCATTTTTGAAGATTTTTAAGAGAGTGGGAAGCTTGGCAACATTGATTGCCATAAAAACTCATTAAAATGGCTCAAAATGAGGGTTTAGTGAAACAATGTCTTGGAAAGCATATCTTCCAAAAATAATTGTGGATTTGATGGTTTCGGTGATTGGTTAATGCTTTACCACCAAAATTTCAGGTTTGGTAATAGTTTAAATATTAGTCTCTTTGTAAAATAGGCCTATTTCGGTGTCTAGGACAACAAAAAGAGCTAGTTTGAAGTGTTTGTTCCAAAAGAACCTATTGAAGTTTTATATTATTTTTGAGTTAGGCATAAATTTTTTTTTAAGTGTTAATATTTGGGTGATTAAGTTATTGGTGTGTAAAGTTGAGAAAATAAGTCTGCAGACCTACTAGAAAGTGTATCCAGTTGTGTAAGTTGCACCCAAGTTTGGGTTTGAGAGTCAAATCCCTATTTGAATCAAGTTGACTTGTGTTTGTGTTGTTCAAAACCACCTAGATCTTGCATCATATGACTTAAACCCTAAAACAAGTACTTTTGAATAAGCTATGGAGCTTGGAAAAAAACCTGTCAAAGCATAATAGTAAGCAATAACCTACACAAGGCAATGGACTATTTCAAAAAATGTATCAAAGAATGAAATTCCATCACCATGAGACAACATTTCTTTGAGGAATCTTTTTCAAATAGTTCACTACCTTGTCTATGCTATGACATTTTTCGTACATGTCTACCAAAGTATTTTATGAAACAGTTCATTGCCTTGCTATTATGGCTAAAAGCCTAAAACAAGTACTTTCGAACAAGCTATGGATGCTTGGAAAAAAAATTCAAATCATAATAGTGATGCAAGAGCATCTACCAAAAACCTCAAACCAACCAACGATACTTCTGATCCAAACAACAATTGAGAAGATGAACCAACAAAATTACTTATCTTTTTATCAAAATTCATTAATTTCACCATATTAGTATTCTACACCTTTAGAAAATTCAAATACATCTTAACCTTCATCAAACTAACTGAACCATAGCATAAACTTGATTAGAGAGCTCATCACTACCAACATTCACCAAATAACTTCTTTTTCCAACAATATTCCAAACAAGTTAATTAAGACAACCAATCAACCAAACTTGCTTTAAATCTCTCCAAAAACCTTGAAATACATTCATTACCATTTCATTGACTAAATCAAAAACCAAAACTTGATTAAAACATCCTGAACCAATCCTTACATTAAACAAGCCCAATTTACCCTTCATAGCACCTTTTTTTCCATAAGACGAAAGGTGACCTATCACTAATTCTTTCTTGGAAACCTTTACCAAGCCTTGAAATACCTTTAACCAACCTTACTATGATAGTAACAATCCAAATATTCTACCTCCCAACTTTATTTTACCAAATTCATAATTTCATGCATCCAAGACTCCAACCCTAGTAGCATTGCAACTTGGAAAAAGTGGGCATCCCATCCAAACTACATTGAAACCCCATAAGATATTTACTATTCCAGAAATCCATTTGTTCCAATTTTAACATATCACAAATTCAGATGTTATTGTTTTGAAAAGAATGCTTGAAAACATGACTATACAGGTAGAAATGCACTCAATTAGCCAAAATTTACAAAGGAGAAGGTACTAAATCATCATCAAAACACCTCATGACTTCAAACAGTCCTTTAACAAGTCTCAAAAATTAGGAATCATCAATTTTTAGTAATAGAAAGGCTCAACCAAATGTTGATCTACTAAACCCTTACTTTATGCACAAAACAAGCTCTAAAAAATGAGGGTTTAATAGAATAGAGTATTTCAAACCTCCCCATGCTTTGCCACAATATGAAACATCTTTTGAAATGTCTACCCATGCTTTAGGAACAAATGTTCAGCCCCATTGAATACACTTTCCTCAATTACCAACTTGTAGTCATCCATTTTCATTGGAAAACTTCTATATTTTCTAAAGATTAGCAAGCAAACATTGAATGCTTCACTTCGCCTACATGATTCAACACACTCACTTCTTAAAAAAAACTAATTACACCCTAAACAATCTATAGACATGTGAAATTGACATCACACATATTTAATTAAATCATATTCACCCATCAATTAAATAAATCAAGTTTATTTGATTGATCTCCTAAGGTTATCTTTTTAATTCAATAAATCACTTTATTTAATTATCTCCTAAAGTTTCTTAATTTAATTAAATCAAATGTATTTAACTAAATGGATAGTGCATCAATTTCCTCTCTTTTGATTTAAATAAATCCAAGTATCTAAGTCAAAAGTCAAAATCACCTAATCCTCTTTTAAATTAATCTAATCCTGATTAATTTAATCTAATTCATGTCCCATCCTCTAGCTTTTCCCACTTGCACAAATAAATAATTTTAATTTATTTATTAAATCTTCATTTTCCATCAACATGGCATAAAAGTGGAATATTCACTCAAATTTAAATTCAAATCAAGTGGACTTGTCCCTTCCAACATAGCATTAATTCTCCTCTTACATGTCCCCCACTTGGCATTTAAGACCCCTTCTTCTCCCTCCAATAAGCCAAATTTGAAATTTGAAAAGGCCACCTAATGTCATTTATTGGCACATTCATCAAAACTTGCACATCCTTGGCCCATTCACATGGTGACAAGTGGCTCCTTCCTATTGGTTGATTTTTTTGTCCCACATTCATCCCTTTCACCTCTTCTCTCATCAAAATCTTCTATAAAAGGAGAGGCTATCCTTCATTCAAACACACACAACTTCATGCAAAGTTACTCTCTTCACATTGAGAGGTAATTTTGTCCATTATCTTAGAATTGCATCTTCATCATTGGCTTATCAAGGATTGGGAAAGGGATTCTTTCCACAAAAGCACCAATCCACTATGAGATAGGATTTACTTCATGTTTTATATGCTTTTAGTTATCTTGTCATTTGTTTGCATTTTGAAGCATTATGTATTATTTCATAGGGATGTTAAAGGTTTTTTTTGTTTTAAAAAACTAATCATGCTAATGTATTGTTTAGAGTTTTAGCCATTTACAGATTTTCACATCCACATAATATGCATCCATCTTGCATCCATAAACCATCAGCATATTGCATGTCATATCATATCATATAAGAAATACTAATTGAATCTCACATGCACATTTATCATCACATAATATAGATTTGTTAATCTAATCATCTCATAAAACAATAAATTTGCATAAAACATCCATTGTATAATCATATAGGTATCAGCACATCATATCATCATTTAAGTTGTTGAGGATAATATAGATTGGTTATTCTAAGCATCTTAAAACCATCTTATTTGCATCATCATCACAACCATCCATATGTCCATCTTGAACCTCTTTATCACAATATCAACCCTCAAATCAAATCTTTTCACTCAATCTCTCGAGGGGCCAATGTACCAGTGTACTTCTTTCCACTAGGGCATTTGAAAAAAAATTTTAAAAAATAATTTTGATCATAGTAAGTTTATTCTTTGAACCAATGCAGCAAGTACATTACTTCAAAGAGGGGGAAATGTATACATGCAAAATTAGCATCATGCATTTAACTAATTCATATTCATCCATTCATCAATAAATTAAGTTCATTAAATTCAATATCCAAATTCCTCCATTCAAATTAAATAAATTCATCTTTACTACTAACATCATCCTCTTTGATTAAATAAATCAAATTTTTTTAATTAATCAAGTCTTTATCATTCTCTCTCCTTTTGATTTAGTTTAATCCTTAAATCTAAGTTAAATGAGTCAAATCACCTAATCCTCTCTTAAATTATCTAAATCATGATTAAATAGATAATCTTAATGCAAGTCCCATCCTCTACCTTTTCCCACTTACACAAATAAATCATTTAATTGATTTATTAAATCTTAATTTTCCATCAACATGGCATAAAAGTGGAATATTCCCTCAAATTTGAATTCAAATCCAAGTTGACTTGTCCCTTCCAACATAGCTCATTAACTACCCTCTTACATTTTCCCCACCTGGCATTTAAGACCCCTTCTTCTCCCTCCAACAAGCCAAATTTGAAATTTGAAAAGGCCACCTGAGGTCATTTATTGGCACATTCATCAAAACTTGCACATCCTTGGCCCATTCACATGGTGACAAGTGGCTCCTTCCTATTGGTTCAATTTTTGTACCACATTCATCCCTTTCACATCTTCTCTCATCAAAATCTTCTATAAATGGAGAGGCTATACTTCATTCCAACACACACAACTTCATGCAAAGTTACTCTCTTCACATTGAGAGCTAATTTTGTCCATTATCTTAGCATTGCATCTTCATCATTGGCTTATCAAGGATTGGGAAAGGGCTTCTTTCCACAAAAGCACCAATCCACTATGAGATAGGATTTACTTCATGTTTTATATGCTTTTAGTTATCTTGTCATTTGTTTGCATTTTGAAGCATGATGTATTATTTCATAGGGATGTTGAAGGTTTTTTTGTTTTAAAACACTAATCATGCTAATGTATTGTTTAGAGTTTTAGCCATTTTTAGATTTTCACATCCACACAATCCATCCCAAATTTCCTCTAAACCTACATCAATGGGATTGAGGTCTAAAACCTCACAAGATTCTCAAAACCCCTTGTTAAGGGTTCACAAGTAGATTTTGAATTTCTTGCTCTTTACACTTGTAAATTTGATTCAACCTCTTATAAATACCTCAAATGGATTGCCCACTCACTAAGCTAAGTAAACAAATCAAATATGGTTACCTACAGACGAAGGTTCACTAAACTATAGATTCTTGTGCAATCCTTAGTAAGTGTTGAAGAAGCAACAAAATGAAGATATGTTCACAAACATCAGCTTGCCACCATAGCCATTTTTTTATAAGGAAGCATAGTATTCTATAAGGTCATACCCAAAATTGGACTTATGTACACATAGTTGTTAAATTCAAACCATACCTTACATTGGGTTTACACTCGCGAAATATAGTCATTGGCAAGGACTCCTTTCCCCATATTGGAATGTTGAAGTGAACAAAAAGAGCTAAAAAAGAAACCAGAAAGTTTATGACATGGTATAAGCACATACTAGAAAAAATAATTCTGAAATACCATTTTTTATTACAATATAGAAATTAAAATGGGTTTTCTCAAAGTCATAGGTGTATTAGATGTTGTATCCTCTACCACATCCATAGTAGTTGTCCCTAAAGTCTCACGTTTCATATTTATATTCACATTCAAGATTTTGTTTGTGGAGAAGGGAAAGGAGTCATCTAGAGGGTTTCAGTGATTTGATTGTTCTGCAACAGGCTTCATATGTTGGGTTGCACGTCGATGATGATCCTTGCTTGCACTAAACCATGGATACATGCAAACGGTGATATTTGTAGCTTCATTAGGATAGGGAATCAATTCAAATGACAATGCATTTGATTTTCATTAGTCCTATAGAAACCTCTCCATGCATTCTATGTATGATTTCACCTATTGTAGACACTATGGTGGTGTATGGATCACTTTGTGCAAGACTTCATTTGTGTCATTCCAATGATAAATTTTGAGCACATGTTCATCATATACATGAGTGATAGAAGGAGCTTGTGTAGGAGTGAGAACATTAGGATTTTTTTCTACACCCCTTGTGACAATGTCTCATTCAAATATATCCCTCTACCAATTGGTTGAACTACCCTGTCTAAATGACCAAAAAAAAGAAACTTGTTTTAGGTACTAGAAAATGAAAAACACCATTTGACTCCCATAAAGTAACACAATTCAAATTGAAATTCACTTACCGTGGACCACCCCTTCAATGACAGATGGTCTTTTGATCAAGTCAACAACTTTCAAGACATGTTTGCAAGTGTTCCCCTACAAACTCCAAGGGTAGTCATAAACAAAATCGTGCTCCGTAAAATTTTGAACAAGATAGCATGGTCATACCTACTTTGAATTTTCAACTAGTACCATTCAAGATTTGTTTCATCAAGAATATAGTGATCGTCCAAAATTTCCTTGGCCTACTCCAAACTAGATTGCATATTTAAACACTTTTTGTTCATCAAAAATCATAATGTTGCAACTTTTCCTTTTGCCTGTAGAATGGTTCCATTTTATACACAAGTGTGTAATACAAATAGTCCATTCTCCTAGTGCATTTTTTAGAACGATCACACAAGTACCAAGTTTTGAGTGCGCAATGGTACGACACAATGGTACAGCTCAATGGCTACATTTGTATCCTAGTTGGCATGTGGGAATAGTCTACAATTTTTTTCCCACATGGCTATGAAAAAAATCCAATAGTCAAGTAAACCACAATGTATTAGGGGTAACATCAAATAATTTGAATGGTACGAATCCTACAATGTGATGGAAATCATCAACTCTCCAATTTGACCTTCTTCTTCACACCAAGTCTTGTTGAAGTACTCTAAGAATCGAAGCTGATCATTGAACTCCTGAAAGAAAGAGTTCAATAGCTGAGTGATGCTATCTTCATTGTAACTGATTTCCATCATGATCATACCAAGACTGCAGAAGATGTCCATTTCCCTTTCCTTGGCTATGTACTTATATGCATTATTCAACAAAGCCCTTTTGACATGCCAAAGGAATAGAAGCACATGAAATTGAAAGAAAATCCTAATAGACAATACAAACGATATTGTTTATCGCTCATCCGCATGAGAATGTGGCATTGAAAATAAATAGAAAATGAGAAAGGTACACAAAGGAACAAAGGGATGGGATACACATATTGTATGGTTTTTATTTTTCTAGTCGCATCATTAGTCAAATTTGCAGTGATTCTCCAGTTGGTTCTATCTCTTCTTCCACAGTCATGTAATACACATAGCCACACATAGATGTCCTCAATCTTGTTTCATGAGGAGACTACCCACACAACTGGCACACCGCTATGTTGCTTATCAAAAATGAGAAAAGTATATAGTGGAAATTGTATATAGAACAACTCAGCATGAGCATTGTCAGGTTTATTGCCAATAAGATCATTGAAAACAAGAACTATTTGTCAATTTTTGTAAGGCCTCACCCCATATTTTTTAGTTGAAAACATGGAATCCATCAAGATGACTAAATTATGTGAGTGGCTAACCATCCTATCTAGCATCCATGGAGTCTAAACCCTGAGAAAAAAACATGTATTGTACCCATCGAGCCATTGAAAGTACAAGAAGTTGTCAAAGTCCTTTCCACACCATAGTAGGATACTTTTCAAAATGACTTTTTGTTTCTGTGCGTGAGTAGAATGCACCTTTTTCCAAGCATTCATTACATCCTTTCTTGCAAGGAATTGATCTCTCTTTGACATCATGCCACATAAGATAGGATCACTAATGTGTCTATCCATTATTACATTAACACTGACGTCCATGAGAAAAAGGATTTCAATATAGATTTTTCACTCCATGGATAGATTAGTGGCCAACATAGAATGCTTATCTCCACTTGTGTCATGAATACCATGGAAAAATTGACTATTTTTTTTATCAACGTGGAACATTTCTTTGTAGCTAATATAGGCAACATTTTTTTTTCCATTCATAAGCTTTACCATGAAGTGGTATTAACAACCTCACATTTGTATAAATATCTTATGTGGTTTCTTCTCCGGTTGAGGCTGGTCCCTATTGTCTGTAGGACGATACTGACACTAGTAGCTATGAAAAAGGCATCATCTCATCATGTTGAAGCAAGAGAGAGTAAAATATCATTCTACCATACAAATAAATGTCAAAAGATACAAACCTTTGATACAAAATTATTTTTCCATAATTTTTTTCATTGAGGGGATATGTGGTGATGGATTCTCTTATTTTCTTGTACACAAATTTAGTTTCAAAACCTTCAATGACCATTTCACCATGAATGAAATCATCAAGTCTCATAAAAGGAATTATTGCAATAAGGTCAAGGACCTTATCCTTTTTGATGAAAATAGTAGGCCATTCCAAATTGGAAGAGGAAAAAGGAGAGCCTCCATTTTGTACATCTTGCACCTACAATTCTTCTTGCTTCTTCCATTCCAAACCTCTCCCCCTTCTAGGAAAGGATAAAATTGGACGAATATTTAAAATTAGTGTGGATTATGTCAAGAAAAAGAAATAAATCATTCATTAAACATAAATAAGATGAGCTTGCATTGTTGTCACCCACGTGAAACCAATAGGAGGTTGTCAGCTTCGACCGAGGAAAATTAAAGGTGATAGATTGAATCAAGATACACATAAAATATAACACAAACACAGGCTGAAAATGAAATAGTCCATCTCAACGTACAACTGGACAGAGACAATGAAAATAGAAAATGACAAGGAAAACCTTTGATGCCAACCTTGTATGCAAAAAAAAAGTGCATCCATTGCTGCCAGCAATGCCAAAATGATAACATGTTTCTTGTATTTGTTGAAAAAAAGATGAATCAGTAATGGAGAGAATGAGGAAAGGAAGAAATGTGTAAAATTTCCTATCAACCATGATGTAATCCAATATAGGTTGGAAAACCCAATGTGTATATGAACCTCCACATGGATATAAAGACTACAAGTAAATTTGTAATCCTACATGTAAATATAACAAAGATTTCAAAGTATATGGGGTGTACAAACCTATTTACCTAAGGAGGCATGTTGTGATATTCAACCTTCCATTTGGCATGACTTAACATGAAGAGCAAAAGCACATCTACCAATTCATGTAATAAACAAGTGAAGGTTGAACCACACAATGAGTTGTTCAACCTGCAACTTTGTATGTGGCGTAGGAGTGTAACATGCATAACAATATGTAATTACTTATACAATAGAAACAACATATGTATTATCATGGAAAAAAAAATTGGTTGTGTTGTGTTTGTATGTGTCAAAGGAGAGGAAGGGTTAGAGGGCAACCAAAAGCTTTGATGACAACCTTGTATGTAAAAAGAATAAGTGCATCCATTGCTACTAGTAATGCTAAAATGATAACATGTTTGTTGCATCCATTGAAAAAAAGATGAATTAGTAATGGAGAGAATGGGGAAAGGTATAAAGGTGTAAAATTTTCTATCAACCATGATGTAAGTGAATCTAGGTTGGAAAACACAGTGTGTAGATGAACCTCCACAATGACATAAAGATTGCAAGTAAACTCACAACCCCGCATTTAAATATAAGAAACATTTCAGAGTATATGGGGTGTACAAACATCTTTTACCTAAGGAGGCATGTTGTGATATTCATCCTTCCATTTTGTGTGACCTAACATGAGGAGCAAAAGCACATCTAGCAATTAACAAAATAAACAAGTGAAGGTTGAACCACACGATTAGTGGTTCAACCTAGAACTTCATATGTGGCGTAGGAGTGTAACGTGCATGATAGTATGTAATTACTTATACAATAGAAAAACTAGATCTATTATCATGGGAAGATATGTTGTTTGTTTTGCACGTGTAAGTGTTAAAGGATAGGGAGGGTTAGAGGGAAACCAATACCTTTGATGAAAAACTTGTATGTAAAAAGGACAAGTGCTTCCATTGCTTCCAACAACACCAAAATGATGACATGTTTGTTGCATCTGTTGAAAAGGAGATTAATCAACAATGGAGAGATTGAGGAAAGGAAAAAAGGTGTCAAATGTCATATCAACCATGATGTAAGTGAATGTAGGTTGGAAAAAACATCTAGATGAACCTCCATGCTGACATAAAAATCGCAACTAAATTCACAACCCCGCATGTAAATATAACTAATATTTTAGAGTATGTGGGGTGTACAAACCTCTTTTACCTGAGAAGGCATGTTGTGATATTCAACCTTCTATTTAGGGTGACTTAACATGTGTAGCAAAGTTGCATCTATAAATTCATGAAATAAGGAAGTGAAGGTTGAACCACACAATGAGTGGTTCAACCTACAACTTTGTATGTTGCATATGACTATAATGTGCATAACACTATGTAATTAATTCTAAAGTTGCAAGAACAGATTTATTAGGGAAGATACCTTGGTTGTGGTGCATGTGTATGTGTTAATGGAGAGGAAAGGTTAGAGGGAAACCAAAACCTTTTATGACAACCTTCTATGTAAAAAGATGTGCATCCATTGCTGCTAGCAACATCAAAAGAATAAAAAGTTTTTTGCATCTATTGACAAAATCATGAATCAGTAATGGAGTGAATCAAGAAATTCATGCATGTGTAAATTTTCCTATCAACCATGATTTCAAGCAATGCATGTTGGAAAAAATAGTGTATGCTTGAACCTCCAAGTAGACATAAATACCATAGGTAAAATCACAACCTCACATGAAAGAAGACTAAGGTGCCATAGTATATGGGGTGTACAAACCTGTTTTACTTGAGTAGGCATGTTGTGATATCAAGCCTTCCATTTGGGGTGACTTAACATGACCAAAAAAAGTGTATATGATAATTTGTGAACTAAAAAAGTGTAGGTTGAACAACAAGATGGGAATTCCAACTTGCAACTTTATATGTAGCATATAAGCCTAACGTGAAGAATAACATGTAATTATGGCTGCCAACAATGTGAAAATAAAAAAACACGATCTTTGCATCTAGTGATAAAACAATGACTCAATGAACGTAGGCTAGAACATGTTATTTATTTGTGCATTTATTTGTGAAACATATGAAGAATTCAAAAAGAAATTTTAACTATAAACCACAATTGCAATAAATTTTGAAGCTCACTTGCATTTAAACCCATAGTGAATGAGATAGATACTTTGTTGACTTAGGAGATTCTTCATGCTCTCAATTAATTGACAAAGAAGCATCTATAGTATGTGCAAAGGCAAAGAAAAAATGTAAATCTGGATGCAACAGGTTCTATAATTTATGAAATTGAAATACAATTTGTTTTACAAACACTTGAACACAAGGAGATCAAACTTAATGAGATATGTTTTAATTGAAGAGATTCTTACCACTCTTGAGAAGTTGACAAAGGAGCACATGTAGTATGTGCAATTGACAAATCGCAATGCAGAAGTGGATAAAGTTGAGAAATTTTCTATTTGTATATGAATTTGTCTAAGTAGAGAAAACAAAAGATGATCCTATAATTGGATTTCAAGTTCTAAATTTAAACATCTATGAACATAAAACTAAACATGACTAGCAAAAGAACATCAAGCATGAAAGCAAAAAATTCCACCCTTCAGCTTACAATAAGCAAAAGTATAGAAACTACAACCCATAGTGTTTTCCAACATGCCTATAGTTTATTAATTAGAGAAAGTTGAAATGCAATCTTTAGTCTACCTGAGACTTTTTATATATTTTGAAGATGTTCGTTTGATTGCATTCGTATTGTGTAAACAAGAAAAGGTTTTCATTGTAAAAAAGGAGAATCAATTGGTTGGAGACATGAAAGCCATATGTGTAAAGGTATAGACAAGTTTTGTAAATAACTTATCAAATAGAAAACATATGCATTCTCTAATAAAAAATACACTCTCAACGATAAGCAAAGACCAACTCCAAAGCTACAAAAAAGTATTAAAGACACTCAAAACTCTATCCAAAAAATGGATGTTACTATCCTAAGGGCTAATAAGGAACCAACTGCTCCAAAGCTACAATGGAATGTGTGATTTTGAAGACATTCATACTATCTTGTAACATTCCATGTTGCAAAACCGTGGGTGTTAAGAAACAGGAAACCCACCATGAGACAACCCTTTACATTTAAACAAGGAGATTCAAATAACTAACACCCAACATTGTGTTTTCCCATTTAGAAATATTTTTTGCACTTTTCTTTCAATCATGTGAAATTTAAAAACAACAACTAAATGTGTGATTTTGAATAAATTCATACTATTTTGTAACATTCCATGTTGCAAAGACGTGGGTGTTAAGAAGCAAACAAACCACCATGAGACAACCTTTGACATTTAAATAGGGAGATTCAAAAAAATAAAAGCCAACACTAAGTTTTCCTAATTACAATTATTTTGTGCACTTTATTTTCAATTGTGCAAAATTTAAACACAACAATGGAATGTGTGATTTTGAAGACATTCATATTGTTTTGTAACTTTCCATGTTGCAAACCTATCAGTGCTAAGAAGAAAGCAACCCACAGTGACACAACCCTTGACATTTAAACAAGGAGATTGAAATAACTGAAACCCAACATTGTGTTTTTCCAATTACAATTTTTTTTGCACTTGATTTTTTCAATCCTATGAAAGTTAAACACAACAATGGAATGTGTGATTTTGAAGACATTCATATGGTTTTGTAATATTCCATGTTGCAAAACTATAGGTGTTAAGAAGCAAGCAACCCACCATGAGACGAACCTTGACATTTAAACAAGGCAATTCCAATAACTGAAACCCAACATTGTGTTTTCCAAATTACAATTATTTTTTGCACTTAATTTTTTCAATCATACAAAAGTTAAACACAACAATCCAGAATGTGTGATTTTTGATAAATTCATACGGTTTTGTAACATTCCATATTGCAAAACCATGGTTGTTAAGAAGAAAGCAACCAACTATGAGACAACCCTTTAGATTTAAACAAAGAGATTCAAATAACTAAAACCCAACACTGTGTTTTCCCAATTGCAGTTATTTTGTGCACTTTTTTTTTTCAATCATGCAAAATTTAAACACATCAATGGAATGTGTAATTTTGAAGACATTCATATGGTTTTGTAACATTCCATGTTGCAAAATCTTAGGTGTTAAGAAGAGAGAAACCCATAATGAGATAACCCTTGACATTTAAATAAAGAGATTCAAAAAATTGAAACCCAACACTATGTTTTTGAAATTACAATTATTTTTTGCACTTGAATTTTTCAATCATGCGAAAGTTAAACATGATAATGGAATGTGTGATTTTGAAGACATTCATATGGTTTTGTAGCATTTCATTTTGCAAAACCATAGGTGTTAAGAAGCAAGTAACCAACCATGAGCCGAACCTTGACATTTAAACATGGAGATTCAAATAACTGAAACCCAACACTATGTTTTCCAAATTACAATTATTTTGTGCACTTTTCTTTCAATCATGCAAAATTTAAACACAACAATGGAATGTGTGATTTTGAAAACATTCAAACGGTTTTGTAACATTCCATGTTACGAAACCATAGGTGTTAAAAAGAAAACAACCTTTCATGAGACAACCCTTGGAATTTAAACAAGGAGATTCAAATAATTGAAACCCATAACTATGTTTTTCAAATAACAATTATTTTGTGCACTTTATTTTTTCAATCATGCAAAACTGAAACACAACAGTGGCATGTGTGATTTTGAAGAGATTAATATAGTTTTTTAACATTCCATGTTGTAAAATCGTTGGTGTTAACAAGCAATCATCACACCATGTGACGACCCTTGACATTTAAACAAGGAGATTCAAATAACTGAAACCCAACACTATGTTTTCAAAATTACAATTATTTTGTGCACTTTTCTTTCAATCATGTGAAATTTAATCACAACAATGGAATGTGTCATTTTGAAGACATTCATATGGTTTTGTAACATTCCATGTTGCAAAATTGTAGGTGTTAAGAAGAAAAAAACCCATCATGAGACAACTCTTGACATTTAAACAAGGAGATTCAAATAATTGAAACCCAACACTATGTCTTCCAAATAACAATTATTTTGTGCACTTTATTTTTTCAATCATGCAAAAGTGAAACACAACAATGGCGTGTGTGATTTTGAAGACATTCATAGTATGATTTTTTAGCATTCCATGTTGCAAAACTATAGGTGTTAAGAAGCAATCATCCCACCATGAGACAACCCTTGAAATTTAAACAAGGAGATTCAAATAACTAAAACCCAACACTATATTTTCCAAATTACAATCATTTTGTGCACTTTTATTTCAATCATGTGAAATTTAATCACAACAATGGAATGCATGATTTTGAAGACATTCATATGGTTTTTTAACTTTCCATGTTACAAAACCATAGGTGTTAAGAAGCAAGCAACCCACCATTAGACAACCCTTCACATTTAAATAGAGAGATTCAAATAACTAAAACCCAACACTGTGTTTTCCAAATTACAATTATTTTGTGCACTTTTCTTTCAATCATGCGAAATTTAAACACAACAATGGAATGTGTGATTTTGAAGAAATTCATATCGTTTTAAAACATTCCATGTTGCAAAACCTTAGGTGTTAAAAATAAAGCAACCAACCATGAGATAACCCTTGACATTTAAACAAGGAGATTCAAATAACTAAAACCCAACACTATGTTTTCCAAATATATATTTTTTTTTCACTTTATTTTATGAATCATGCAAAAGTTAAACACAATAATGGAATATGTGATTTTGATGACATTCATACAGTTTTGTAACATTCCATGTTGCAAAACCGTAGGTGTTAAGAAGCAAGTAACCCAGCTTGAGACAACCCTTCTCATTTAAACAAGGAAATTCAAATAACTAAAACCAAACACTATGTTTTTCAAATTACAAATATTTTGTTCAATCATGTGAAATTTAAACACAACAATGGAATGTGAGATTTTGAAGACATTTATATAGATTTTTAACATTCCATGTTCCAAAACTGTAGGTGTTAAGAAGAAAGCAACCCACCATGAGACATCCTTTGACATTTGACAACAACATTCAAATAACTTAAATCCAACATTATTTTTTTCCAACTACAATTATTTTGTGCACTTTCTTTTTTAATTGTGCGAAATTTAAACACATCAATGTAATGTGTGATTTTGAAGACATTCATACGGTTTTGTAACATTCCATGTTGCAAAACCTTAGGTGTTAATAAGAAAGCAACCCACAATGACACAACCCTTGACATTTAAATAAGGAGATTCAAATAACTGAAACCCAACACTGCAATTTCAAAATTACAATTATTTTTTGCACTTGATTTTTTCAATCATGAAAAAGTTAAACACAACAATAGAATGTGTGATTTTGAAGAAATTAATATGGTTTTGTAACATTCCATGTTGCAAAACTATAGGTGTTAAGAAGCAAGCAACCCACTATGAGATGAACCTTGACATTTAAACAAGGAGATTTAAATAACTGAAACCCAACACTGTGTTTTCCAAATTACAATTATTTTGTGCACTTTTCTTTCAATCATGTGAAATTTAAACACGACAATAGAATTTGTGATTTTGAAGACATTCATATTGTTTTGTAACATTCCATGTTATGAAATCATAGGTGTTAAGAAGCAAGCAGCCCACCATGAGACAACCCTTGACATTTAAACAAGGAGATTCAAATAACTAAAACCCAACACTCTATTTTCTAAATAGCAATTGTTTTGTGCACTTTATTATTTCAATCATGTGAAAGTGAAACACAACAATGATGTGTAATTCTGAAGACATTCATATGGGTTTTTAACATTACATTTTGCAAAACTATAGGTGTTAAGAAGTAGTCATCAGACCATGAGATGACCCTTGACATTTAAACAAGGAGATTCAAATAACTGAAACCCAACACTATGATTTCCAAATTACAAATATTTTTTGCACTTTTCTTTCAATCATGTGAAATTTAAACACAATAATGGAATGTTTGATTTTGAAGGAATTCATATAGTTTTGTAATATTCCATGTTGCAAAATGGGTATGTGCAGGATCATCATGGAAAAAATAAGCCCTTAAGTGGCAAAATAATCAGAAAAATCAGAGTTAGGCAACTTGACATAAAATTTTGAATAAGTTATCTATATTATTTCAAAAATATGTAAGAATAGAATTTGTAGCAAATTTAATGTAGTTTCTAAACTACTAGGTTTTTTTTTTTAAATCTATTTGGTGAAAATTTCAAATTTCAATGTAGCAGATTTAAATTTCAAGGAAAAAATAAGAAGTAGGTGTCTGTCTGACCATCCTAACCACAATAAAATGATAATATTTTTATATAATATTTTGGATATAACTATAGAACTCATGTCCCAATGTGATGCATTTTTTTTTGTAATTTTTTTCCAACTAAATAATTAATTATGAATTTTTTATTACAACTTTTAAAAATATTAAAAACGTGTATGTCTAACCACCTTAACTTGGTCAAAACTTCATGAAATTCATTTTTCTTTTTTTAATCCTATGGTATGCGAAGCATAAAATGTGACACATGTTTTGGATTCAAAAAATGTGATACCCTGTGAAAGCTATAGATGTTTTTCAATCAGTCTATCAATCAGGACTTTAGTCATAATTTGAATAGAAAATGAATAATAATTACTTATTAAATTTAAAGTAAAGCAGAATTTATATTGGTGGAAATTTGAGAATCTACTTTAAAAACCCTTTTCATTTCATCAAGTTTAGGTACAAAAAAAGTCGTCAGCCACATACCCATCATGTTGCCACTTTTTTCCCATCATGATCCTACACATACCCAAATTGTAGGTGTTAAGAAGCAAGCAACCCACCATGAGACAACCCTTCACATTTAAACATGGAGATTCAAATAACTGAAACCCAAGATTGTGTTTTCTAAATTACAATTATTTTATACACTTTTCATTCAATCATGCAAAATTTAAACACAACAATGGAATGTGTGATTTTGAAGAAATTCATATGGTTTTGTAACATTCCATGTTTTAAACCTTAGGTGTTAAAAAGTGCAAACAACCAGCATTGAGACAACACTTGAAATTTAATCAAGGAAATTCAAATAACTGAAACCCAACACTGTGTTTTCCAAATTACAATTATTCTTTATGTTTTATTTTATCAATCATGTGAAAGTTAAACACAACAATGGAATGTGTGATTTTGATGACATTCATACTATTTTGTAACATTCCATGTTGCAAAGCCATAGGTGTTAAGAAACAAGCAACCCAACTTGAGACAACCATTCACATTTAAACAAAGAGATTCAAATAACTGAAACCCAACATTTTGTTTTCAAATTACAAATATTTTGTACACTTTTCTTTCAATCATGTGAAATTTAAACACAATAATGGAATGTGTGATTTTGAAGAAATTCATACGGATTTGTAACATTCCATGTTCCAAAACCATAGGTGTTAAGAAGCAAACAACTCACCATGAGACATCCCAAGTGACATTTAAACAAGGACATTCAAATAACTTAAATCCAATATTGTGATTTCCAAATCACAATTATTTTGTGCACCTTTCTTTCAATCGTGGGAAATTTAAACACAACAATGGAATTTGTTATTTTGAGGACATCCACATGGTTTTGTAACATTTGATTTTGCAAAATTGTAGGTGTTAAGAAGCAATAACCCCACCATGAAACAACCCTTAACATTTAAACAAGGAGATTCAAATAATTGAAACCCAACACTGTGATTTCCTATTTACAATTATTTTGTGCAATTTTCTTTCAATGATGTGAAATTTAAACACAACAATGGAACGTGTGATTTTGAAGAACATTCATACTATTTTGTAACATTCCATGTTGTAAAACCATGGGTGTTAAGAAGCAAGCATGCGAGCATGAGACAAACCTCTACATTTAAATAGAGATATTCAAATAACCGAAACCCAACACTATGCTTTCCCAATTACAATTATTTTGTGTACTTCTTTTCAATCATACAAAATTTAAACACAATGAAATATGTGATTTTGACGACATTCATACTGTTTTGTAACATTCCATGTTGCAAAACCATGGGTGTTAAGAAGCAAGCAACCAAACATGAGACAACCATTTACATTTATAAAGGGAGATTCAAATAACTGAAATCCAACACTGTCTTTTCCCAATTGCAATTATTTTGTCCATTTCTTTTTTCCAATCGTGTGAAATTTAAACACAACGATGGAATGTGTGATTTTGAAGACATTCATACTATCTTGTAACATTCCATGTTGCAAAACTGTAGGTGTTAAGAAGGAAGCAACTGACCACGAGATGATCATTTACATTTAAATAGGAAGATTCAAATAACTAAAACTGAACATTGTTTTTTCCAAATTATAATTATTTTGTTCACTTTTTTTTTCAATCGTGTGATATTTAAACACAACAATGGAATGTTTGATTTTAAATACATTAATACTATTTTTTAACATTCTGTGTTGCAAAACCGTGGATGTTAAGAAGAAAGCAACCCACTATGAGACAACCCTTCACATTTAAACATGGAAATTCAAAAAATTGAAACCCAACATTGTGTTTTCCTAGTTACAATTATTTCAAATGTGCACTTTTTTTTCAATTATGTGAAATTTAAACACAACAATGGAATGTGTGATTTTGAAGACATTCATACTATTTTGTAACATTTCATGTTGCAAAAATGTGGGTGTTAAGAAGTAAGCAACTGACCACAAGACAACCCTTTACATTTAAACAATGAGATTCAAATAACTAACACCCAACACTATGTTTTTCCATTTAGAAATATTTTGTGCACTTTCCTTTCAATCATGCAAAATTTCAAAACAACAACTGAATGTGTGATTTTGAAGACATTCATAATATTTTGTAACATTCCATGTTGTAAAAATGTGGGTGTTAAGAAGCAAGCAACCGACCATGAGACAACCCTTTACATTTAAATAGGGAGATTCAAATAACTAAAACTCAACACTGTGTTTTCCCAATTGCAATTATTTTGTGCACTTTTTTTTTTCAATCATGCAAAATTTAAACACAACAATGGAATGTGTGATTTTGAAGACATTTATATTGTCTTGTAACATTCCATGTTGTAAATCTATGGGTGTTAAGAAGCAAGCAACTGACCACGAAACAACCCTTTACATTTAAATAGGAAATTCAAATAATTGAAACACAACACTGTGTTTTCCCAATTACAATTATTTTGGGCACTTCTTTTTCTCAATCATATGAAATTTAAACACAACAATGGAATGTGTGATTTTGACAACATTCATACTATTTTGTAACATTCCATGTTCCAAAACTATGGGTGCTAAGAAGCAAGCAACCGACCATGAGACAACCCTTTACATTTAAATAGGGAGATTCAAATAACTGAAACCCAACATTGTGTCTTTCCAACTGTAATTATTTTGTGCAAAATTTTTTTCAATCATATGAAATTTAAACACAACAATGAAATGTGTGATTTTGAAGACATTCATACTATCTTGTAACATTCCATGTTACAAAACTATGGGTGTTATGAAGCAAGCGACCCACCATGAGACAACCCTTGATATTTAAATAGAGAGATTCAAATAACTGAAACCCAACACTGTGTTTTTCTAATTACAATTATTTTGTACACTTTTCTTTCAATCATGCAAAAGTTGAACACAACAATGGAATATGTTATTTTGAGGACATTCATACTATTTTCCATGTTGCAAAACCATGGGTGTTAAGAAGAAAGCAACCCACTATGAGACAACCCTTCACATTTAAACAAAGAGATTCAAATAACTAAAACCCAACACTGTGCTTTCCCATTTAGAATTATTTTGTGCACTTTTTTTTTCAATCGTGCAAAATTTAAACACAATAATGGAATGAGTGATTTTGAAGACATTCATACTATCTTGTAGCATTTCATGTTGCAAAACCATGGGTGTTGAGAAGCAAGCAACTCGCCATGAGACAACCCTTTACATTTAAATAGGGAGATTCAAATAACTGAAATCGAACAATGTGTTTTCCTAATTACAATTATTTTGTGCACTTTTTCTTTCAAGCATGCAAAATTTAAACACAAGGGAAGGTGTGATTTTGAAGATATTCATACTATTTTGTAACATTCAATGTTGCAAAGCCGTGGGTGCTAATAAGCGAGCAACCCACAATGAGACAACCCTTCACATTTAAACAAGGAGATTCAAAAAACTAAAATCCAACATTGTGTTTTCTCAATTACAATTATTTTGTGCACCTTTTTTCAATCGTGTGAAATTTAAACACAACAATGGAATTTTTGATTTTGAAGACATTCATACAGTTTTGTAACATTCCATGTTGCAAAACTATGGGTGTTATGAAGCAAGCAACCAACCATGAGACAACCCTTTACATTTAAATAGGGAGATTCAAATAACTGAAACCCAACACTGTGTTTTCCCAATTGCAATTATTTTGTGCACTTTTTTTTTCAATCATGCAAAACTTAAACACAACAATGGAATGTGTGATTTTGAAGACATTCATACTATTTCAGTAACATTCCATGTTGCAAAACTGTGATTGTTAAGAAGCAAGAAACTCACCATGAGACAACCCTCCACATTTAAACAGGGAGACAAAAAATTGAAACCCAACATTGTGTTTTCCTAATTGCAATTATTTTGTGCACTTTTTTTATCAATCGCATGAAATTTAAACACAACAATGGAATGTGTGATTTTGAAGACATTCATAATATTTTTTAACATTCCATGTTGCAAAACCGTGGGTGTTAAGAAGCAAGCAACCGGCCGTGAGACAACCCTTTAGATTTAAATAGGGAGATTCAAATAAGTGAAATCCAACACTGTGTTTTCCCTATTGTAATTATTTTGTGCACTTTTTTTTTAATCATGTGAAATTTAAACAAAAAAATGGAATGTATGATTTTGAAGACATTCATACTATCTTGTAACATTGCATGTTGCAAAACCATGGATGTTAAGAGGCAAGCAACTGACCATGATACAACTCTTGACATTTAAATAGGGAGATTCAGATAACTAAAACCCAACACTATGTTTTCATAATTAGAATTATTTGGTGCACTTTTCTTTCAATCATGTGAAATTTAAACACAAGAATAGAAGGTGTGATTTTGAAGACATTCATAATGTTTTGTAACATTTAATGTTTTAAAACTATGGGTGTTAAGAAGCAAGCAACCAACCATGAGAAAACCCTTCACATTTAAATAGGGAGATTCAAATAATTGAAACCCAACACTATTTTTCCCCATTTATAATTTTTTTTGTGCACTTTTTTTTTCAATCATGGTAAATTTAAACACAATGATGGAATGTGTGATTTTGAAGACATTCATACTATTTTGTAACATTCAATTTTGAAAAACCATGGGTGTTAAGAAGCAAGCAACCCACCATGAGGTAACCCTTTCAATTTAATCAGGGAGATTCAAATAACTAAAACCCAACAATGTGTTTTCCCATTTACAATGATTTTGTGCACTTTTTTTTTAATTATGTGAAATTTAAACACAACAATGGAATGTGTGATTTTGAATGCATTCATACTATTTTTTAATGTTCCATGTTGCAAAACTATGGCTATTAAGAAGCAACCAACCTGCCATGAGACAACCCCTTACATTTAACCAAGGAGATTCAAATAACTGAAACCCAACACTGTGTTTTCCCAATTGCAATTATTTTGTCCACTTAGTTTTCAATCATGTAGAATTTAAACATGAGAATGGAATGTGTTATTTTGAAGACATTCATACATTTAAACAAGGACATTAAAGTAACTAAAATCCTACACATTTTTTTTCCCAAATTACAAATTACAAGGTCTTGTAAAACCCTATGCCTACAACCAAATTGCTTAGCACCCCTCACCTCGATTTGGTTAGTATTCTCCTCCAACTCCTCCACGTGCACTCCAAACTTCAACTTACAATGTGCACACTACCAAATAGCACCTAGATTTGGTCAGTTTTCTCGTTGAACTCCTCCATGTGCACTCAAACCTTTAGCTTTCAACGTGTAGATTGGAAACAAATAGTATTTTCACATTTCTTTCTCCAAATAGAAAATCCACATGTCATTCCCTTCCAATTTTCCCACACAATCCAAAAGAAACTTCATGGCAAAGCTAAGGTGCCTGCCTTTTTTGGCCAGCAAATGGTGGGAAAACCCACCTGATAGTGTCGTTAACTCCTACCTACCATTCCCTAGACGTTTAGTCTTGTCTACCAGATTATTCACTTTGATCACTCATCTAGTAGGCCCTACACTATGTCTTGGCATATTATGTATCTTTCCATGTATGTTTTCATGTATATTTTTCATGCATATGTGTATGTACATAGGTGTGTCTTTTCTAGTAGTTAGTCAGCGCCTTCTTAAGGAAGGCTTCTCCAATTAGCTTGAAACACAACACCTAATCTAAAGCAGACCATCCCAATGCCACCCACCACTTTCTTCTCCAAAAAATCCAACATTATATCACTACTTTCTCTTCTAGATCTTACAGATGCATTGCATTTATCTTTTTTCATTTTTAAAGCATCCATTATACACATTGTCTAGGTATCACAACTACTTTCTTGTTTCTCCCATTTTCATAAATGTTATTGATAAAGAGAATAGGTGGGATGTTGACTGAAGTCTTCATAAATGATGATCATCACCTGCTTTCTTCACTATGCACCTTGGATTTGTGAATCTTTAGTAACTTCTGCACAATAATACGTCCTTTCTTCGATGCCCACAAATTCATCATGCTTACAAATGTTGGCATTGAAATATCATATAATTGCAATAGGAAAAGAAAAAATAATTTAATGGGTGCAAATTATGCCTGGGGTATGGGCTATTCTTAATCAACTTCCATACTTTATGTACTCTCATAGCAATGACTTTAATTCCATGAACAATGAATGGAAGGGGGAAAAGACACACATTTAGACTACGTGGGCACACAAAGAATTATAGGAAAATAAACAAACAATATGATTTTGATCATTTTGCATCTTTTAAAGAGTAGTTTCAACTATTGATGGTGGAAAGCAGATCATTGCCTTGACATAAATATAAAATGTGGGGTTACTTCTTGTTACTTTCCACACCAAGTTTCTTGAGATCTTTGTAAGTGGTGCTTATCATATAAGACTAAAAAAAAATGAAAAAAAAAAATGCAATGTTTAAGCATCCCCCACTCTACCTATTCTTTAAAAAATATTTTTGAGAAGGTAGGAAATAAAACAAAAAAGACTGGGGCCACGGTTTATAAGCTAATCCCACCTCTTGCGAAGAACTTGAGCTAATAAAATAATATAATTTTATATGTGGCTTCTATTTTAGAGTTCTCTTTTCATCTTATAATATTTTATTAATGTTTTTATTAAAAAAAAAAAAAATCAATTGTTTTTTTGTCTTTTTTATCGTGTGGATTATATTGGGTCTATCAATGTAATGCTAAAGGGTGCCAAAATTTTGGTTATCAAATATTTAGAGTTATATTAAAACATTTTAGAGTTGTTTAATTTTAGAGTTAACCTAAAATAATATCTCAATAGTTAGTTTTATCTAAATATTTTAGAGTTCAAATATAAGAGTAATATTTTTGGAAATGAGGGTATTTGGGTGTCAAATTTATAGTAGGATCTCCAAAATTATTATGAAATAGTAATTTAAGAGTCAAAATTTGAAATAATAGTTCTAAAGTTATTTTTTGTGGAGCTATTTTAGAGCTAGTTTTACGTGAGAACTTTGGTATTAGAATTATGGAGTTGAAACTCTAGAGTTGAACTTGAAAGATAGCTTTGTAGTAGTTATTTTTTAACAATTCTTGTGTAAATATTTCAGAGCTAACATTTCAATGCTTGAACCTCTAAGACAATTCTATATGACTAATCTAAAACTAAGAATATTTTGGAACCAACTTCATATGGTTCCTTCATTATAGTGTTACACACCATAATAATTGATCTATGCAATATCATATGGCTCCATCATCTCCTCATCAAATTGATAGACACAAATCTAACATTTTGTCATGAAGGCTAACACATGTATTATTATGAAGAAAACATTATTTAACTCATTAAAGATGATATGATTACTAGAATATTTTTTCATGGTGGTAGTTGTGCAACAAGCTATGTAATTTGGAAAAAAATCAAAACTAACATCTAACAATAAAGTTCATTATCATAATCAATTATAAAAATCAAACTTAGATTTAGCTGTCAAATTAGATTGCTTCAATAGTGGTAAATGTGTACAAGGGAAGAAGGATACAAATGATTATTATCTTATGCTATGTTCATAGGGGCCAAGTGCAAGTCTAGCAATTTAGTGTGTCTAGACAAGTTTTAAATAAAATAATGTGTCAATACTTTCATATACACAAGAAGATTAGTTACATAAAGCAAAAAAAGTAAAAATTGAAGCATAATTTAACTTTATCCATTAAAAACAAATAAAAGTATAATTTTATTCTTATAAATTACGTTCCAAGAATAGTTCTCCTTATATTAAAAGTTTACATACAAAACAAAAGTCCTAAAATTTTCTAAATTAATATTGAAAAATTATTCAAGATGATCTTTAGAATCAAACTCTAAAATTAAAAAAATCATTTATACTCTATTTTAAAAAAAAAAATTAATATTTACTTTCATAATAAATATAGAATAATATAAATTATAATTTGAAGCACTATATTATATTTTTTATTTATGCCGAAGTTCTATCCTTTATTTGAGTTTCACAAGTTAAATTTTTTTGTGTGGACAAATGCAATGGAGCCTTGCAAGATGATTGAAGCATTGACAACCATTGATCATTTATTCAAATTTGCAATAAATGCAAGATGATTAAATGCTCATATTTGACCGGTCTACACTCATCGAATCGATGTGTTAGCAAGATACACATAATGTTTACTAATATTTTCCCTAAAAACACCGCCCATGAAAAAGCTTTCATGTTAATGTAATAAATTAAATATCTGGGTGATAAGGCTTGTTTTGTATGTAAAATTAAATGAATAAAATCCATACCTCTGACCTACCCATTGCACACCAAGGTGTGATTGCTAGTAATATGTTTTAAGTATAAAACAAATCAAACTATAGAATCTAATGCATTTCAAAATTATAAAATACTATATCAGTAGTTGTTTCTAGATTTGATTGTGTGTAAGCTTTTGAATCAACATTTCAAATCACACTTTGTGATCCATCATCAAGATAAAGAGCTCTAGGATATGAAAAAGAGGGAGGACCAAGCAAAAGCAAGAGACCACCAAATCCAAAGAGGAGAAGGGGAAAAAGGGAAGAGAGGAGACGAGAGGACAAAAAGGGGGGTAGGGGGGCGATTGAGGGGTTTGGAGAAGCAGCAAAGAGAGAAGGGGGGTCAAGATTGAGGGGGGTGGTGGTTTTTAAGGAAAGACAAAAGAGGCTTCCAAGAAAGACTTAAATTGCACCCTTCATCATGATTGATGTTGTTGGAGTGATTGGCAATTTCAATGGATTCTTTAAACTTCCTCTTGCGGAAGTTGTCTTCAATGAACAAGATTTGAGTTTTTTCGAAACAAATATGGTGTTTGGTTGAAGATGAGTGCTCGGTTAGGGCTGATTTTGAAACACGTTCATGATTAATGTTGGCACTATGCTCTCTAATTCTTGTGTTGAATGAGCGACCTATTTCACCGATATACAATGTCACAAGAGCAAACCACTTAATAGACTCCTGAGTTTTGATATACATTTTTAGGGTCTTTGAGAGGTGGGATGTGGTTTCTTAGCATAGCAAAAGGCTTGAAAGCACATCAAAGGCCTTGTTTAAGAAGGATTTTGGAGATTTTATGAGAAATGCCTTCAACAAAGGGTAAGGAGGCACTTGGGATACAGATAGGTTGGGAAGAGGAGTTGGATCTAGAAGAGATGGAAGAGAAGAAACAACATTTGGAATGGTTGAGGGCTCTAGAGATTTGTTTGTTGGTATAACCATTTAGCCTAAAGACCAAGCAAAGATGGTCCAACTCTTGGGTTAATTTTTCATCATCGCAGATATGATAGGCTCTTGTGGCAAGGGTTTTTAGAATTCCAATTTTTTGACTAGGATGCTGATGGGAAGAAGAATAGAGGTATAAATCAGTGTAGATAGATTTACAGAAAACACAATGACCAAGGGAACCATCAAATTTTTTGAGGATTGAAACATCAAGAAAAGGTAAATGGTGGAAACCTAATAGCATTGATTATAAAATACAATCCAAAATTGAAAAGATGGTCCGCAGACCATCAAATTCCAATCCTGGCAATGACGACTAGCTGCAAAAGCAGCGGTTTACACTATGGCCAAGGAATCCGCTAAAACTATCTAGAAAATCATAAGAGATTCTCTCAAATCATGTTAAATAAAGCTTATGGTTGGGTTGTTTCGACATTGAAAAAGACATGATTTGCCATTGTTGCATCACATGGTTTCTACGGTAGTTTAGCTGCCACCTAGTAAGCGCTCCATAACAACATCCTTCAATAGATGCTACGACAAGACATGAACGACAAACTATCAAATCCTAAAGGTGACAAAAAAACCAATAATAGAGAGAGGATTTTAAAACTGTATATGTGGATATGATCAATGCACATCATTATTCAACATAATTGGTCCTCTCTCTTACTCTGCATATTCTCCATGGATAAAAATTCATAGTTTCTCGAAGATGCATCTTGGAGACGAAGACATGTCTCTGGTACCATTTCCGGAGACACTTTGAGGAGGCTGGAGACTGTTGTCAAAGTTTCTCGAGTACCCTGCCGTTTCCTATTGCAGAAAACAACATCTCCCTCTAAAATATCTAAAAAAAAAATTAAAATTTAAAACATTTGAAAATTTAAAAATTAAAGCATAATGTATTTGACACATCTAAGAGTAATTAAAAGTTAATGTTCATTGTTAAACTTTATTACTGCTATTGTTTTGAAAGTTTAATGTCATCATATTTTCAGATTTTCTATAAATTGTTAATTTTTATTTTTATTTATTTTGTATTTATATTTAAAAAACATTGAAATCTCCAGGTACCCCATCTCCTATTCTCAAAAAAAAGTTGTACTGGTATCGATACCAGTCTCCTATACTAGTACCAGTACCTATCTCCTCACAACTATGATAAAAATAAAACACTTAGTTGCAATTGCTTTCATTGTGAATCTTATAAAGCACTTTTGGACACTTTTGGTCCTAATTTTCTCCAAGATTACTTGGATCATTTAAACATTAGTATGTTATATAATATTATTAATAATGAATACAAAAAATTCATAATCAAAGTTGGTAAACTTTAAGAGATTTATAACTAGTATTTAATCACGTTATCAAATGTCTCCTACAAGATCATAACAAAATTTATTTCCTTGTGCATTCATAATATGTTCACTGCCATCATTTATCTAGAGTAGACTAGTTTCATCTAAATTATTTTCATCTTGGATAATATTATTGTAGTTTAGAAAAGTATGGAGTGGAATTGTCACTCCAAGAAGCAAGTTATCTCTATAAAAACATGATTTCATGAAAACTTGTGACCACATTGAATGACCTTACAATATTCTATGAGCACTAGGATTTAATTTGAAATTCTATTTTTTTTAGAAATGTCTTTGTTTTCCTTACTATTAATGGTTAATAATCATCATAGTTTAGGTTTTTTAGGTATATTTCAAAGGTTATTTGTTAGCCCTAGCTCTCCATGTTTTATCTACAAAACAAATTGGCTACTTACTTGGTCATGTGGTTACCCAAAAAATGTTTTAAATTATTTCCTTTTTAACATTACCAACAAATTTTGAATGATCATCACTTACAATTCTTTTTTCACTCTTTTATAGGAAGAAATAGAAAAATATTTGTAGTGTCTTAAAACTTTATGTTGTGATTTTGGATCCAACATTTAGTTGGAAAATATTGATTGCTATCACCAATCCTTCTTGCCTTAGCCCAAGCCTTGGTTGGACCCTTATACATTGAAAAAGATTGATCATAGGGAATATATATATTTTTCACTCAATCCTCTACTTATTTTCTTTATCATTTTTTTCTTGCTCATGTGGAGAAGAATTTGCATCATTATATATCCAAGCCTCTTTCTTTTTCTAGAAATTATAAAAAATTTATAACAATGCATGTTTCTTATTCTTTTTGTTTCCCACCTTAAAAATATTCTATGAGACTTTATTTATGTTCCTCCAAGTAAGTGAAGTCTTTTCACCAAGTTTCTTGAAATTTCCCTTATCTCCCACATGATTATGGTGGCATAGGTTTTATTAATACTCATAGTTAGGGGTTGAAGTTATATGTTGAGATGGTTATTGGTGATCTAGAAGGAAATAAAGCTAGAAAGACTCCTCTTTATGATTGTATTGCTTCTATCATTCATCATGGAACACAAGATTGGAAAATGCTTAGTCTTGAATATATTCCTATTACATGAAGGATCCTACTCAAATTTAAGGATTTTTCTTTTTTTCAAAGAACATATAGAAATATTGGGATTCTTTGAGACCTTGGTTAATTTTGAATGAGGAATATTTTTAATACAAGATTCCAATCAGCTAGCACTTTCGCTAGTGATCTCATGTGATGACTTACCAAGAAATACCTTTATCTAAATTCCATTTGGTTCACTCTTTAAGTTATATCATAGATGAATTTGTTTCATTTTAGAAATGATCTAGTTTAATTTCAATATAAAAAATCAGCACTCTAGTTAGGAATATGAATTACTTAGGTCATTATGGTGTCTATGCCAATGGATATGGTTCACAAGATTATAATTATATGCAAGTCAAGCCATGGTGGAAGTACTAAGTATGATACACTAAGAATCCATTCTAGAATTACATGTCATAGAAAATTTATTGCAATATTTACTTACATTTTCCTATTATCTAATAGGTAAATGATAGATGAAATATTCAATCCATTTCCTCTCAATATTAATGTGAGTTTCATATCATTAAAGATACAATTTTGGACCTACATCAATGTTAAACCTTTCTCACTATATTAACTCAAAAATTAAAATTTTTGCCTGATCTCTCAAGGAGGCAGGGTAAGAACTTAATTCATTTTGCTAGGGAAACAATGGGGCATCCAAAAAATTAGAAATTTTTAAATATTTGATCTAAGAAACAATGTAAATCTAAAAGAAGAGTCAGCCTTTGAACCAATGTAATAGGTACCCTACTTCAAAGAGGGGAAAATGGTAGACACTTAAAATTGTCTTGACCGGTATTCCTCAATTGAATCTAATTACTAACATAGTTTCATCCTAAATTTGCCTCTTTTTTTATTGTTTAATTGAATTGTCCTAGTTGTTTAATTAAATGCATAAATTTATTCTATTTATCAAATAATCACTATTATTTATCTAATTCACCCCCTTTCACACTAATTTTCAACTTATTTAATTAGGTAATGCAAATTATTTGATTAAATTTCTTATGTCCTCTCATTTAATTAAATAATCCTAATCATTGAATTAAATGTCATTTGACCCTCTTTCATTAAATAAATTAATTATTTAATGAGCATCCTGATTTCACTCAACTTGCACAATTAAAGCTTCATTTTAATTATCTAATTTGCTAATTTCCCTCACCCTCCCACTTGCAAGAGAATATTCCCTTAGAATATTCTTACATTGGAACTCCAAAATGAAATATTCCTTTGAAACAAATTTCCTAATTTTTAGGAAGCGTGCTTCTTTGAATCATTGAGAGCCACTGATTAAATCTTTGATCCATGCCAACTTGCATTCCCAACCATTGATGAGAATCCTTGATCCATGCCTTCACCTCTCATGGCTTCTCATCCCTTGAATGATCAAATCAATCCTAACCCTTGATTCACCATTTTCTACTATAAATTCTCCTCATTTCTTTGAGAAAAGGATCCACAATCATTTGAGAAAAGCTATGCTATTGAAATGCATCCATACTTTCATCCATTAGCATTCATTTGAGCATTTTTATCCATTATGGTTCAAATCTCAATTATCACTCACCAATCTATCAAATCAAGTTTATTTCAATGGAAGGGATTAGGAAAGGGCTAACATTACATATCAATGCAACACCAATCCCCCAATGGGATGAGGTTTGAGGCATTAGAATAGGTTTTCATTATTCATTTCTTGTTGTTTATGTTTAATGGCTTCCTTATTTAATGGTTTTCAAGAATTTCATTGGGAGTATAGCTTAACTAGTGAGATATAGCATAGAATCTATTGTATTTGGTTTATTTAGTTTGTGTTATGTTTATACTCACAATTGTATACCCCGTTCAAGAATTGTATGCACTTTAGATATTATATATGCACAAGTACACTTGACATGTGTTGACTGGATACAAGTACATGGAATTTTTCCACCTAGCTTCATAGGTCTTAGTTATTCCCCAATGTTGGTTATATGGGTGATGTCACATTGGCCAATTTGTTAGCCTTACCCATCGTACATGATTTGAGTGTGACTTCCTATTATCTTACCCATTTTGATTAGATTTGGTATGATTTCAAATAATGTATTCCTATTGCGGAATCTGAGTGAAAGTGTGTGTGTTGATTTATTTAAATTCTAATTATCATAGAGTTAATTAAGTTTTATGCTTAAATATATTTAATGGTTAATTATATGATGAATGAGGTTTGGAAATGAATTGAATTGATTAATTGAATTTGTGGGAATATTTGGGGGACTTTTAAATTAAGAAATGGGAAAATATGAATTTTATTAACTCTATATTGGGTTTTGGAAAAGGGTAAAAGGGAGAAAAGGCATTTTATTTCATTTTTATGTTATTAGTAAAACCCTAATTTATTTTATATTTTCCTAAATAAATTGTAAGATGTATCACAGATGATAAATAGTGTGATTGTGTGACAATATTCTTGCATTTCATTTTGAAATTTTGTTTTACTATCACTACCATGAAGGTGCTAGGAACTCATAAATTGTGGAATACAAATTGAAATTTCAAATAGAATAGTTGTATAGTTAAATCTTAGGATATTTAGCTAGCAAATTCATCTAATATACAATTGCTACATATGATTGCATTGGTAATTTGTAGGAAAGTAATGGTGCTAGTATGAGAAGGGAAAACCATTGAGAGCCAATCAAAAGACATATTCTTGACGATATGAATTTGACTCTTTTATTTTGGGGCTTACAAATAATTGAGTTAATATATTGAAAGACTAAGGTTGTGAGGGTTGATATTAAAAGGAAATTTTATTTTTGGTTTATGAGGGTATTTAATTATGAATAATGTGAGGTATAAGTGTGGTTAGGGTTTAGGAAACCCTATCTAAGTTTGAAACTTGGATGGATCCTTAAACATGCCTTTAAAGAGAGTTTTTGGTCAATTCCCTTGGTTGGGATGAAAAATAAACCCCTAGGGTCTATACCCTAGTGGTAGGGGCCAAGTGGGCATACAATAGTTCCCCTAAGACATTATTTGACCTCTAAAAAGTCCTCATAATGAAGAGTGACGAGTTTTGAGGAGAGGGTGGGGTGGAAAGATTGAGGGGTTATCCAGGTGAATGTTACCCTCTTTAATGAGGAAAATACGCTCACTGATGGAGGTAAGTACACTCCACAACTCCCCATCCAAGAGTTTCAATTTTAAACTCCTATAGATATTGGGGAAGAAGAATGAGTGAGGTGTTACCCATTTCTCCTTTTGGAGAATTTTGATTGAGATTGAAGAGAAGATGAGAAAGGAGAGGATTTCCCCTCTTAGGAGATGGTGCTCAAGATAGTTGGATTGAAGAGGAAAATTTGGTAGAAGAGTTTAATCCTGTCATCTCAGTAAAAAGATAAGGTTCCCTACTTCCATCCCCCTTTGTTTTATTGTTGTAAGATGTGGAGATGTTTGTGTCAATCATTGCTAAATATGGTGAGTGGAGACTCTATGTACATGTAATTCAATGTTATACTATTTAATCCCTTTTGTAAAATTTGAGAAGACTTCATTCATCATCTTGAGGTTAAAATATTGTCTTTCTCAAGGGTATGGCTAGAGCCCATGAGGCTCCATGATGCCATTACGATTGGGTGGAGATCAAGCCTTGTTCATTTTTGTGTTATTCATTGTTTGAAGGTTAGTGTTTTATTGTAGAATGAAAGGATGAAAAGAAGGGTCTTAATTCATTGACGTGCTCGTTTTATTTATAATTTTTAGTGTAATAATTTGGAAGTTTAATATATTTTGGAATGGAGAAAAGAATTATCTTATAAAATTGTATTCAAAGAGATGTTTGACACAAAGATATATTGAATTTAAAACTTGAAGGATGAATTATGTTTTCATGCATTCAAGTTAATGAAGAAAGAGTTTTGGGTAATGTGTGGAGTAAAAAGGATGTCCATTGCTTTAAATGTAACCCATCAAATGACAGGTTATCTAAATTTATTTAAAAAAATATATCTTCAAAAAGGTACTAACATCTTTGATATGTTCTTCTGTGTTTTTATGGATATGTGCTTGTATGTTTTTGTGACTCCCCTCACCTTATGACTGTTCCTTATGTAAATATTATATATTATAAGCTTGAATAAAATAGAGGCCATATCCCTTTGTGAGGATTTAATTCGACATTAGTGTCTACTTACATCACCATTGTAGATTTACTTGTGTGGATGTATTATAATATATTATACATGACATAAATTATGCATGTGAAGATTTAATAGAATAAGCAATAATAAATAACTTAGAAAAAGATTTATACAAATTAATAGGAAATTTTAAATAATAAAAATTAAGAGAGGCTTCAAAAACATAGAAAAAATTCAATGGAGAAAACCAAATGTTGGAGAAAGGAGAGAATAAAAAAATCACTCTTAATGGAGAAATTATTTTCAGTCACTTATGTCAGATTTGCCTATGCAGGCTACCACCCACTTTAGGTGAAATCAAACCCCTCCCTCGCTATTAAACCTTCTTGTGTCTATGTGAAATTCATGTTCCTAGTTGTGGCATACTTGAACAATGACATTGGGATCAAAGTTAATCATAGCCAAATCCCTTCTTTTTGCAAGCGAGTTAAGATGAACATATAAAACCAATTAAAATGAAAAAAATATATTAAACATTTAGGAGTGGGAGCTTTGACTCCTCCTAGGCCATAGCCTATGGAGGAGGGGAGTCCCCTCCCCATTCGCCCATGGCATCCCTCTCAAGAACATCCCTACAAAAAAAGAAAAAGAAATCATTTTTTTCTCAAACTTAGCATTGAAAATGGGTCCTTCGCAGAAATTGTAATTGCAAGTGCCACTTTTGATCACCATAGCCTTCCCAAAAAAACTTATGTAAAAAATTCAATAAAGAATATTTATGCACAAGCCCTTGTGCATTATTATTTTTTTTACTACTTACTATTTACTGTGACTTGGAGACTTACAACTCCTCTTTCACTGAACTTTCTTAGCTGTCTGACCTTAGGTTCTCTTAAATATGTTCTTTTTGCATGGTGATGAGTTTTAGGGTGCATTGTATTGTTTGCAATTTAAGCATGGATTAAATGAAATAAAATTATTCTTGAATGTTGACTTGGGATGGGCATATGAAGTGGGGTCTTCATGAAAATTTCTTTGTGCAGTATGCAGCGGGTCCTTTGTGTATTAGAATGGACCAAAAAATGTTGTATCATGTTATTGCATATGACGATGTGTGTACATTTCAATTTCAACATTTATTGATACATGTGTGGATATAATTTTGTCATTATATGATACGAATTGAAGTTTAAAGCATCTTGCACAAATAATAATCAAGGAGAGCTATAGTTTTAGCAATTATTTGTGTCAAATCTTGATTCACAAGTATTCATGTTAAATAATTAAGTGCTTTTTGGTCCTTTTCTTGGGATGAACTCCTTTTATATAAACCATTCCACATCATTGAATTGAAGTTTTATATAAGACATTTCTTAACTCAACATAATTATTATATTGAACAATATATTATAAGCCTCTTTACAGACTATAAAATCTAATTCCTACTATACAAAAAAAAATAAAAAATTAATTAATTAATTAACTTGAAAATAAATAATTTAATTAATTAATTAACTTGAATTAAAAAGGTCCATAGAATTCTAGATTTGATTGTGTAACACTTTTCAACATCATTTATCTGTTTCAAGTTCATGTTTATTTGTCCATGATAGCAATGTGCATAGATTTTTAGATTTGATTGTGTAACGTTTTTCAACATCATTTATCTTTTTCAAGTTAATGTTTATTGAGACATAAAATATAAATGATGCTAAAAAAGATTACACAATGAAATCCAAAAATCTATAGATATTATCAAAAAAGTTTACTTCCATTTATATAATGACAATGAAAATTTACATATCGACAATCAAGTTTTCAATTGACAAACGTAGTTGTTGAAATTCCAGACCTTTCTATTTATCATTTAGCTGTCATTTCTTGGCCTTAGTGTTATATCATTGGAACAATAATGCCAAGATGATCCGATCTGAAGAGACATGTCAGGCGATACCTTCCCTTACACGTCGGGTAATGGAAAATGCCAAAAGGGAAACATTGATTTTGTTGCAAGTTGTAGATAAGATCAACCCACTTGCAGACTGTGTGTGGTGGCTAAGATTTCAATCTCAACGTCACATTGAAATTTACTCTAAACTCCAAAGAACGTCACCACTCGACATTTATTTTAGGCAATTTGTGGACCCAACCTCAACACTAAGATCATCTGTTTGCACACCATGTTTACCTCTTTTTATACATATCAATAAATTTTGTCTTTAAATGACCAAACTGTGCAATTGCGTGGCAGTTAATCTTTCTGATTGTAAGAATTGAAAACTTTACCTGAATCTATGGATCATTTGTCCTTTTGACTATTCTTAAATTGTTTATTATAATGAATTAAAAACTTTATATGAGTATAAATCATTTATCCTCTTTGACTAATCTTGACATTTATAGATATAATGGATTAAAAACTTTACCTTAGCGTATATGAAAAGCTGAAATATATTAATTTATAGGTATTGATAAATTTAAATTGAAGTTTTTATTATTTTTAACAAAATGAAAAAAATTGTCCTCTAAAAATGATATTGCATAACTAGAAGTTGATCGAACATTGTTTGGTTTGGGGTTCAAATTCAGCATGCACAAGTCCATTAGTCATGGCATACACGTGTGATGCTATCTCCTTTTATTTTGTAGAAATTCCCTAAACCGGCTTTAATAACCTCTATGTTGCATGGTGCATATTCATTCCAAGTTTTTTGGAATGAATTTTCACCTCATATTGTCTAGTATTTCAACCATTTAGTGATTCTTTATTATTGAACATGGCATGCCACAATAAACCTGAGCATGTATGTTAAATAGCATTTGTTGTAGGTTTCCATTGATTGCAGGCTCGTAGCTTTCATAGCATCGAGTCACTTCATTTAATCCCTCAACACAAAAAAAATAAGGGGGCCAAAACCATGATCATCCATTATCGCTCTTCCTTGAGGATAGCAGTCAAGTGGTATTTTTTTTTATCATTTTTGTGTCCCTTGAATGTTAAGTGTTGAAAAGTGTGATTTAGGTTGACACTAGCCTTGGATCCATTTTTCTACACCACACCAAGATAGAATTAAGAAAATTGATAACACTCTTGAAAATATTGTGTCTATCACTGATGACATTATGTTGAAAGCTATAGTGGGTAATATTTCTGGGTAGTCAAAGGTAAACAAGGAAAGGAAGAAACAATGAAAAGTGAAGGAGGCTCAAGATCTAGGAAACAAGAAAAATAAGGAAAATACTTCACATGAAAAGGCCTTATAGGATGATTCACTTTAATCTTTGTTTGATGATCGTAACTTCATATTATAGGTTCTATATTTTATTTTTTTCTTTGGCTTACTATTTTTTAAGACTTTAATTTGGGTTGGCCATGGTACCAACTTTTTTGTTTCTATGTTTTTCTATTTTATGTTGAACTCTATGTAATGGGATTAGGGCCCTTTCCCTACCGATCTAATAAAAAATAATTATATTATGAAATCCTCCCTATTATATGTCATGCATGCCATGTGGATGGGAATCTTCAAAAAAATTGCTATAAAAAAAGGTCAAAGGTATCTCAGATTTAATAAAAAGTTACTATAATTAAGATGACAACTAGAAGAAAAGCCATAGTAGAACCAAATTCAAATGATTTTCTTCCTCTTAAATCTCAAAATAAATAAATTTTATATTTTGTCAACAAGAAAACCCCTAAAATCTGGCATCTTCAATATTCATTATCAATTTGGTGTAAAATTTCCACTACTAAATCATTTGATATTATTGTAGCAACACCAAGAAAATCCTAACAAACAAAACAAAACAATCTAATCATAAACATAGAATATGAAACCACAACACAAAGAATAATATTTTGAAAATGTAAACTTCTCTCTAGACAATCAGTTATTTGTTAAGGATGTTCTCAAAACTATGGTATATACAAATGAAACCATACTAATGCATTTCTAATAACATCAAAATGGAGTTTTTCAATTTTAATTATTGTATTTTTGAATTTTTGAATTTATTAGGATTATACTATGTCTTCTAGAAGCATGCCTTCCTAATTTTAAAAGTGCATCAATGAATCCAAATACTTCTTAAGAAAACATATTTCCTACAACACCATTATTGGGCATAACTTTTTAACTTGGAGAGAGATGTGGAGAGGATTTATTAACTTGGGACACAATTGCAAATTCTTCTCCCCTTCTTCACAATATAGATATGAAAGTGAGAAGAGAGAAATTAAGGTGGGTATGTTCATACTCTTCACAAACCCACCAAATAAGGTAGCATGAACATTGAGGGCACATGTATGATGAAAGGAATTTACATTGTTTGTTCACTAGTATGTGTTGTACATTCATTCAATTTGTGTATTTTCAAAAGATTGTTCATTTCCTTGTATTTTATAAGGAAATTTGAATTGTTCAAAATTCAAATTTCACTTTCCCTTTTCAAATTTGAATTGAGATGGGTATGGAAATCTCACCATTGCAATAACATCAATATAAATGATAGAGTGAGTAATATCAAGAGAAATATGTTCCCAAAATCAAACTCAATCCAAATCACATTACATGGAGGCAATACAAACAAATGGATAAAATTAATTTATTATTTTTTGTATGGTTAACTCTTCGCACTCACACAGGAAATCCATACATAGTGACACTAGAGTTTAAGTTTTCTAATCTATACCATGTTACTATTGCTTTTATCTACATGAAAGGAAGGTGCGCCATGATTCCCTAGTTCATTTTATCATAGGTTTTTTTCATATAGTTTACTCCAATTTTGAAGAGTCCACTTGTATGACATGAACATTTCAGAGTTGAAAATAAATAACTTGTGGGAAAATGAAAAATTTGGGAAATTTCACAAGTGATATAAGGAAGGGAAAATGAATAAAAAAAATTCATTTGCAAACACAATAGCTTTTATGGCTTTTCATGTCAAGTTGAAAGAAGCATATCCCAACTATAGTGTTGCACAAGGTATCAAGTTTATGAAGTAAACATGAATAAAACAAGAAAGATATTAATTTTATAAAACATTGTTCAATGTGTAGAGGATTTTTTCAAATATATAGTTTTTTTACGATCTTTTATTTTCATGGGAATGGCTTAATTTGATGGAAAAATTAATATCAAAGGGGATTGTCTTATATTTGATGGTCAAATGAATGTCAACAATGCTTCCAATGTGCCTGGTTGCATGGGGCAACCACTCGCCGACCACTAGGGGGCTTAATTTTGGCCTCTCAAGCCCTAATTGGGAAGTTTTTTTCTAAGAGTCATAATTTTTAATGGGTATCAATTTTTGATGAACAAGATATTTTCAAAAATCTAGTTCCAAGAACTTTCTATTATTGTAGGTCTTATTAAATCATATTTTATTGTTGGTGACTTATATTTCTATTTGAATTCATATCTTCCATTTAGACTTTTGAGCTCATAAATTTTTGTCTAGATCTCTAATTTTCATGAATATTATGGCATTGGAAAGGTATTGAGGATATCTATTATCATATCTATGCATTTTTTAGATTCAACCCCAAGTATATTCTATTCATTTTTTTCTAATAATACATTATGATTGATTACTTGGACATCCTGAATTTTGGAGATTTTTTTGTCTTTTTGTGAGGGCTTCATTTCTACTATTCATCATTTTTGGGAGTTTCTAATTGTTTTTGAAGGGTTTTTTTTTGTGATTTTGAAGATATCTCATAGTTTACTATGGGTTTTAAATTTCATCCTTCACAAAGGGGAACCTATAAAAAATGGAGATATGACATCATAAAAAATCTCTATTAGCTTCATATGTTGCCACATTTGTATGGTCTTATTTCCCTCCAAGTACAACTAGTAAGAAATTTTCTTAGAATTAAAAAATGGATCATGTCTTAGGGCTTATTTCTATACATTATGATGAAATATTGAATGTTATTATTTATTTTAAGTATCCCCATGCTCCTTGGACTAAAAACTAGGAGATATATGGAGATCTTGATACTCAACCATTCCCATATTCTATTTCAAATTGTCTTGTATCTCTTCATATTTTAGATAGGATACCATATGAATATGATGTTGGAGTAGCAAATATTGAATGCAATATTCAAACTACCACGAAATGAATCAAGAAAAATGATAAATCCAAATAAATATCATAGAATGTATAGAATACAATGATCACTCATTGTTTATGTAGGATAAGGAGGAGGTAGGAAGGCGAAAAAAAAAGATTAGCTAACCCTCCAAGTGATTTGGCACACGTAGAACACTTGGGAAAAGCATGAAGGAATGTGTCAAGTGACTATGAGGTGAGAAAACTAAACCACTAATTAAACTTAAGCTAGTGTAAATAGGACTAATAGGTGTAGGAACTAGATAAAATAAAACTAGATGCATAAAGACACTTTTCACACTAACACGATCCCCCTTAAGTGATACCTAGGGAGGAAGTCACTAAAAGATTACTCCTAACAACAAGGCCTGATAAGGTACTCATGTACAAAACAAAAGTTTCTCACAAATGGAGTAAAGGAGAAAACCCAATGGGAAAAAACTCCTCTCCAAACAAGAGAGCTATATACAAAGGAATGAGCCCCCAAGGATACCTTCCTTCACCCCAAGCAACTGGCATAACACAATATGGTGATGTGATTCTAAATTTTTAGTGAAGATGTCTACAATGTTATCTTCAGTATGCAAATATTCTAAGAATAGAACACCATCCTAGAAAAGATATTGAATGAAGTACAAATGAATTTTGATGTGCTTTGTCAATTGATGCTCAACTGGGTTAGGTGAAATATGAATGGAACTTTGGTTATCACACCAAAGTATAGTAGGATGATCAATTAGAAAACCAAACTCTATCATAAGTTGTAAAAGCCATAGTACCTCTTAGCTAGTAAGAACTACTCCTCAATACTCATACTTAATAGATGATACTGCAATGGTAGTTTTCTTCTTGCAAGACCATGCAATTAGACTAGAACCAAGAGGAAAAAAATCAAAAATGTACTTTTGAGAATCAACATCTCCTACCTAATATGAGTTGGTGTATCCTACTATTTATAAAGCCCCTAATATGTATTGAATGCCAAAATTAGTGGTGCAACTAATATACCTTAAAATATACTTGGGCACCTTCCAATGACTCTCATGAGGGTCATGTGAAGAAAAGAGACAATCCTAACAATGAAGGTAATATTTAGAAATGTGTGGATAAAATACAAAAGACAACCAACAAATTGTCTATATAAGGTAGCATCAATAGTAGGTGTGATGCAAGTGGTAGTCAAAGTGACACCAAATTGAAATGGTGTAGGCACATGCTTATAATCACTCATATGAAATAAATGAAGCAAGTCAATGGTGTACTTATATTGGTATATGGAAATCCCCTTAGTAGACTAAGGGACTTAGCCTTAAGGAAGAAATGTAGAAGCCCAAGATCTTTCATGTCAAAGTGTGCCATCAAACTATGCTAAATATAATGAATAATGGATGAGGAACTACTACTAAGGATCAAGCCATCAAAATATAAGACTAGTATCAAAAATTTATCTCCATGTCTTCTAATTTAAATTGTGTGGTTCGAGTGGCAACAAGTAAAACCAGATGTAAGAAAGAAACCATCAATCTTGTCATACCAAGCCCTAGGGGATTTCTCGAAACTAGATGTAAAGAACAATGTAACCTGAACAAGTGAAGAGTCGTGGACAAAACCTAGAGGTTGCTCCATATATATATCCTCATGAAGATCACCATGTAGAAATACACTCTTCACATCCATCTAATAAACTGGTCATCTCTATGATGCAACAATAGAAATAACAAGGTAAACTGAATCCATCTTGGCTAAAGGGGTAAATGTCTCAAAGTAGTCAATACCCTCAACCTTTGAAAAACCATTAGCCACAAGACATGCCTTGTATCATTCAATAGAACCCAATCAATTGTATATTTGGTGCAATACAACCACTTGCCCCAAACTAGCTTTCTTTCATTAGTAAGAGTAACAAAATCCCATATATTATTCTTCATCAATTAAGAATACTCCTTTTCCATAGCACTATCCCAATCTAGAATACTAAAAGCCTATAAAAATATCTATAGCTCTAGAGATATAGTATGACTCAAAAAGACTAGTGCCAAAAGTCTATGAACAAACTGTACGCCTAGAGGATGTAGAATCACCAACTCAAGAACCATCCTCCTCAACAACACCTCTAGCCCACTTGGGAAAAATATGAGTAGTAGGGGGTGGTGGTGGTGGTGATTGTGGTGGTGGTGGATTAGGACCATCATTTGAAGTATTCTCAAGTTCTAAAGTATCAACATGAGATAAATAAGGTGGAGTAGGTAGTCAGGAAGTAGAAGATGATGGATGATTTATCTATGTGAAAGACTCATCAAATTTGAAATCTCTATGAAAGTAAACATCCCTAGTGAAAGGATCAAATAACCTATAAGCTTTCACATCCTCATCAAACCAATGTAAAGATGTATTATTGACTCTTCCTAGCCATTCCCTTTCATCAACCATTTGGTATGAATGCCCAAGCTTCACTACCAAATAGTCAAAAGAATGAAACATCTACAAGCCTCCTCTAGAATGAGATTTTAAAATACCTTGTGGAGACTAATATTTTGAATATATTTGGAACAATTGATAGATTCAACCCAAAATGATGTGGCCATAGACCTAGACTAAATCATACAATTTTCATCTCCTTTAATGATTTGTTCTTTCTTTTACAAACACCATTTTGTTGAGGAGTGTAGGGAGCTAAATATTGATGTTGAATACCACATGCTCAACACAATAATCCATAAGGCTTGGTTCACATATCCCCCCCATTTTTTATGCACATCTATCAAATAAAAGAACCTGCCTGTTTCTCCACAAACATCTTAAAGGTCTTAGAAATATTGAAGACATCACTTTTGTACTTAAGAAAGTACACAAGAAAGTGCAATGAGAGTAATCATAAATGAAGGAACAAGTACATACTTGACTCATGAAAATGAAGAAGTTGTAAATGACACAAGGTAAGGGTATGTGCAAGATCATGATGGACCAAAAGTGGCAATGTGAAAAAAGTTGTGTTTTGCATCAACCAAAAAATGCAAAAATCCCGAGTTGACTTTTTTCTGGCTTGGATGTCAGTACATTGCTCCAAAGCAATGCCCAAGGAAAGAATCATATCTCATATATCTGATTTGAATCGGGTATAAATAGATATTGAAGTGGGATTTTAAAATCATTTCAAGCATTTTAAAGCTAAGTGCGGGCAGTGAGAGCGACATTTGAAAATCAGATATCTAATTTCAAGAAGATATTCAATTTCCAGGGTAAGTTATTGGTTTTATTTTTGTTTTAATCAGTTTTTGTATTATTTTTGTATAATTTTAGGTAGTCTTTTATGGATTTTTATTAAAAAGTAGGGATTTTTATTTATTTGTATTAAAAACCAGAGTTTACAATGGATTTTTATTAAAAACTATTTTTTTTTATGGATTTTTATTAAAAACTAGAGTTTGTTATGTATTTTTGTTAAAAAGTAGGGGTTTTTTTGGATTTTTATTAAAAACTAGGGTTTTTCTACAATAATTTCATTTATATTGTGTAATGTCAATTAGATTAATTAGTTTTTAACTTTAATTAGGTATTATGGCTGAGAATGAAAATGCACAAATGTTAAACACTCCACCACCTCCACGACCATCAATTGAAGAATTAATTGGTGGAAAATTGGAGCAATTGAGGGGCATCTGTGATGTTTATAAGACAATCCCTCGATTATCTGAGATGAAAAACACATTGAAGGAAATAATTAAAAATATAGAAACCCTCTCCACCCAACATAATGCACTTCATTCGTGGTGAGAAGACATGAGGGAATATTACTCACATGGATTGTCTTACGATGATGTGAAATATCTCCAAATAACAAAATCCCAAATAGCCTCTTTATTCGTTAACCCCCACACCGGTTTGCTAGTTAATGTTAATAATCCAAAACTTTCTATAAAATGGTGCACAAATAAGGACATTGTAGATAACTTTCGGGATCATTGGTGTATGGTTTTTGATAAACCACCCAACAACAATAGTGATATACCTTTTTACTTTATTAAAAAATTATACTTTGAGTTTGAGTTAGGGAATCATGTCAATTACTTTGACATCAAACCCTTTAAGGGCATTGGTGGAGGTATGCCCCAAGATAGACCAGGGGCAATTAGAGTAGTCCATAACCCATATGTTCCCCATCCTCCCCTTCCTCTGCCACCTCCAATATATCATCCAGATATTATCAAGGATGCAGCCACACAGACTATTCAGGCTATTCACTCTTTGAATGGTATTTTGGTTTCACATACTTCTACAGTAACTCTGCCACATTCTAGTGATGTTGGTGATGGATCGAGTGTTGTTCATCATCCTCCTCAAGTCCACATATTTTTGTGCCACATACTTGCACTATGTGCCACCAAATATGTTTGGGTCCTCTTGTACAGCCCGCTGAGCATCCCTTGGACACTTTTGATTATGAGCTCCATGATGTGGAAATTATAGTAGATTATACGTATGGGAGTGGTGCGCACCCTACAAAGTCCTCTCCTATCAGAAAGGGGGATGTTGGAATAGTGACACAGGTAAGATTTAAGTTGTAAATTTATAACTTGCATTTGTTTTTAAATGCATATTAATAAGAGATAGTATCAAGTACTAATATTTATTTACATAGTTTATTTAACAGTTAATGTCTGAGGAGGAGCTCACATAGGTGAATGATAGCACCCTTAGGGCCATTTCATTTGGCCTCAACATGCACACAGTATATATTTTTGCAATCACTCATTTCCATTTTTTTTATTATATACTTGTTTGTCATTTGAATTATCATTAATGAAATTATATAATAACTTATATGTTTCTTTTATTTTCCTCTTGTAGGAAATACCTAGTGCAAGCAAGGTGCAGCCTTCTCCAAACTATGGAGGCACAATGTTAGATAAGGGGAAGGTAATTGAACTCAAATTCAATTGAATTAAGATTTTTAAGATCTTATATTGATTATACATACATCAACATAGTTTGGTAGTTTCATATGTACTTTTCATTTCTATGTACAAGCGGTTATGACCTATACATCACTGTTGACAAGTGTCACAATGCCTGAAGGAGTAGGTATTGAAACACCTCAAGGAGTAGGTGTTGAAACACCTCAAGGAGGAGGTGTCAAAACACCTAAAGGAGATAAAGAAAAAGATTGACCTAAAGAGGTATGTGTTTATTTTATTTTGTGTTTGGTAAATATGTTCCTATTACCGACAATCGTACGCTAACTTGGATCAATTTTATGTTTTTTTTCACATATATAGCTTGACATTTCAAAAGTTGTTTTGCTTGGTTCTTTGAGAGGGGAATATTCTAGGACTCCTGGCCCTTTGAAGAGACGTATATTTTAGGTAATCAAGATTTCAATTTTAGAGTTTAATTAAAATTCAATGTATATTGATTTTGATGTTAATTATTCGATTTTAAATTATATAGTATAACTAATCTCAATTGTGGCTTGATTTTTTCTTGTACAACTACCTTCAGAGCCAAAGAGTGCTTCAAAGAGGCTCCATTTTTATGATCCACCAATAGTTTAGGATGAGATAGACATTTTGGCATGTAAATTTTGAATAGATATCAAGATGGCATATGCCACATTTTGTAAAAAAAAAATTGAGTTGGCATCGATGTCATTTTTGTATATGGACATACACTTGATTATTAGATAATTTGATATTTAGAAGTTAACAATCGAAATTTAATTTTCTCCTCGTGTGCATGATTAAATTCTTTGAAAATTTAATCTTGAGCAATGGTTAAATATGAATTTACAATAGCATAGAAAAGAATGGTTATATTATTTAGTTTATATTCATATTGCTGATTACATTGCATTGCACATCTTTCAAACTCAAAGCATTACTTCACATTGCATAACTAGCAACTAGATGATGATAGATGAAAAAAATTCAATTACAGTATAGTTTTTACAAAGTTAACCTAAGTGGTTATGCAATTACTTCATATTGCATAACTAATAACTAGGAACAACTATCAATTACATTTTATTGTCATCGAATTCTATGAGACCACATTTCTTTGAGAATTTTTTTCAAACAGTCCACTGCCTTGTCTATGCTACCACATTTTTCATACATGTCTACCAAAGCTTTTTATCAAACAGTTCATTAGCTTGTTGCTATGGCTAAAATCCTAAAACAAGTGCTTTCAAATGAGCTATGGATGCTTCAAAAAATTCTATCAAATCATAATAGTAAGCAATAGCATAGACAAGCCAATGAACTGTTTGAAAAAATGCCTCAAAGAAATGAGGTCTCATGGTGATGGAATGCCATGACAATCAAAATTTCTTTTGATTGTCATGGCATTCCATCACCATGAGACCTCATTTCTTTGAGGCATTTTTTCAAACAGTTGATTGCCTTGTTGATTGTCATGGCATTCCATCACCATGAGACCTCATTTCAGTAAGGAATTTTTTCAAATAGTTCATTTCCTTGTCTATGCTACCACATTTTTCATATATGTCTATCAAAGAATTTGATGTTGAACAGGGTAGTAAAAAAACATGTCTTCACCATTCAATGAGTTTCAATTCATTCTTTTCTCACAATACCATTCTCTGCTAGTTTCTCCAATTGTTCACTAGATCTTTCTTGTAGGTTAGGAAGACCACTTTTCCCTACTTAACTCACAGCGTTTCAAAACAGCCTTCTCTTCTATTCACCAATCTATACACCTATTAATGTCCTCTTTCACATACTCAAAACTCAATGTTTACTCCTTTAGAAAAACTTGACCAAGTGTAGTTCCTAGGGTTGAAATAGACCTCTTTTTCAAAGCAACTACCCTTTAACCTCATCAAAAACTCAAAAGACCTCCAAACAATCTTCAAACTGCTTTCAAAAAATAGTATTCTACAACTTTTAGGTCTCCATTTTCTCTCCAAGACCCTCATGTGCCAAACCCTCACTTTTCTTCCTCTTAACTAGGGGGTAAGTGCGCCAAGATGGTTCCCAAAAAGGGGGCTTAAGTGGCCACTTTTTTTCTAAAATCAGGAAATGCTGACCTTGGACATGAAATTGAGGATAGTTACACTCAAAATTTTGAGATGGAACAAAAACAAGGACCGAAGTACTCAGTCTACTTTCTAAACTACTAATTTATTTTGAAAATGGTTGAGATTAAGGGGTTCAGAGGGATGTACACAAATTGGTGTTATTTTTGTCAAAAACATAACATAGCAACTCTTGTATGACCTAAGCACAATAAAAAAAAATAGTATTTTTAAAATCGCTACAGTCAGAAGTTAACTAACAGCATGTAGTTGATGCACAATTTTTTTTGATAATTTTTCAATGAATATTTGATTTTTTACTAATTGTCTAAGTGGGCACTTCCTAAAAGCAAATTTTGGCCGTGTTCCCCTACAAATTTTGGAAAGTAATTTTTTTTATTTTTAAAATTTGTAGAATGGAGTCTAGTTTCTAAAATGTAATTTATTTGAAATTTCAATGAACGCTTAATTTATAACGAAAAAAAAATAAACACTGCTTTTTGATAAAAAAATAGACATACAAACAAAAGAAATTATGGATGAAAGGCCTAACATTGTCAGAAAGTGAAAAAAATTATATCGTTGGAAAGCTAAGAGAGAACTTAACATTACCCATGTGTTGATTTTATGCGATATTGAATAATGCAATCTGACGGTAACCACCGAACAATTATGTGAAAAATTGTAGAATTTGCAAAAAACACATCTCTGGTCGTTGGGAATTCCCTCCAAACCTTTGGGTTGGTATTCCAAGGAAAATACCAAAGCTAAGGCTCGAGGATTCCCAAAGAAAAATATAATGTGAGTGTGTTATAATGTGAGCACGTTATAACATGAGCGCGTTATAACACGCTTGCATTATTTGTTAGTTTTCACTTTTTCCTTCTCCATGGAACATATCTAGCAACACATAATGCACTCATGTTATTTATTCCTTTAGTTAAATGCCAGTTTTTGAATTTTTTTCATATGTTTGTATGTATATGTATGCTAGTGTGTCATGTATGTATGTATGTATGCATGCATGTATGTATGCTTATATGTATGTATTTATGTTTATGGGAGAGAGGGCGAGAGAGGGTGGGAGTGGGAGAGAGTGTGGGAAGGTGGGAGAGTGTGAGAGGTGGGAGAGTGGGAGAGAGTTTGGGAGAGTGTGGGAGAGTGCGAGATAGGGTGGAAGGGAGGAAGGAGAGAGTGGGAGAGAGTGGGAGAGAGTTGGAGAGTGTGGGAGAGGGTGGGAGAGGGTGGTTGATAGTGAGAGAGTGGGAGAGGGTTTAGGGTGTGAGGGCATGGGAGAGAGTGGGAGAGAGAGGGAGGAAGAGAATGGGAGAGAGTGTGGCAGAGTGGGAGACAGGGAG
>VDFB02193867.1:146989122-146999723 GCA_007258455.2 Sequoia sempervirens
AATCTTTCTTTTTTAATTTTTTTTTTCATTAGAAAAGAAAAACTAAAAAAGAAAGGTTGCTTTTATATCTAAATTAGTAATTGTTAAATTAGAAATTAGAATTTAATTTAAATTTAGAATGAAATTTAATTTTTCCAGATATTGTGGTGATATGATTTAAAGAATAATACAATAATTGAATCCAAAATCGAAAAAGTAGAGATTATTTCTTTTGCAATATCACTAATTCTATGCATTTTTTATTTATTAGACTTGCTTTGATAATCTAGTAATATATTTAAGATATTACTTTGATATGTATTTTTTTGCAATATCATTAATTCTATGCATTTTTATTTATTAGACTTACTCTAATGCTTATGGGTATTTGCATTTAAGATATTCATTATTTACAACTATTTAGTAATATGTTTATGGACAGTACATAGCAAGGAGATATTGCTCTTATAAACTAGTAATATTTATGATATTACTCTGATATTAATTCTTTTGCATATGCATTTCTTTTGTAGTATCATTAATTCTATGCATTTCTATTTATTAGACTTACTCTAATGCTTATGGGTATCTATTTTTAAGATATTTGTTGTTTATGCTACCTAGTAATATGTTTTTTTTTTATTGTGGATAGGTACAGAGCAAGGAGAAAATGCAAAACCAGTGCCTTACTAGATGCATTTACTGCCCATCTCATGTGCAATAGTGGCATCATTGAAGACATACATTCACATCATTTAGTTTTAATTTTTTTTCAATTTTAAAAGTATAATAAATCAGCACAAAAGATTTTGTATTCAAAACTCTATATATAGAGTTCTTTGTAACATATTTTATATACAATTTGAATTTATAGAGAATTATTTTCCAATGTTGTTTCAATCCCAAATTTGTTGAAGTTTTAATAACATAAGAGCTTCAAAGCTTTATATTATTCAATCATAACATAATTTTCTCTTGGCTTGCAATTTCATAGACTAGTTATTGTAATAGCATTCTCCAAACATAAGAGTTTGCATACACATCTGAAAGCATTAGTTCATAAATGACTAAATAAATTATTAACATGACTAAATAAATGACTAAACCATGACTAAATAAATGACTACCATGACTAAATAAAATGACTACTATGACTAAATAAATGACTACCATGACTAAATAAATGACCAATTAACAATAATCAATGGCTAAATTAATGACTAAATATATGAATAAATTAATGACTAAATATATGAATAAATTAATGACTAAATATATGACTAAATAAATCACTACCATGACTAATTAAATGACCAATTAACAACAATCAATGACTAAATCAATGACCAAATCAATGACTAGATAAATGACTAAAATAGTTTAGTCATAAATTTGGTTGCATTATAAATGATCAGGAATAAACTACTAATGGTCACGTGACCAAAATTAGTCATTTATATGCAATTTTTAGTAGTTTATTTAGTCATATATTGTTGTTTTTGTACTAGTGTTAAGGGTCCAAAGGGAAAAACTTCAACATGAGGTTACTCAGACACCGTGACACTTAGAAACTTATCGTCTAATCATATGGGATTGCGTTGAGCCCCTCTACAATAACCTCCCTCAGTTTTCATTATCTCATAGTATTTTTTCCGTAGTGTCCAGTTTTCAGTTGATGAAAAAAAGTCAAATGGAAGCAGTGGAAAGTTGCAAAGTTGTGCAACTTTCACTCTACAACTCGTGTGGTCAAACGGACTATTCTAATGCATTTGAATAGGCACGTTTACACTAGGCATGGTCCTCTTTTGCACCCAAACATGCGGAATTGCTTCGAGCTACGTTCAACTAGATCGATTCCATAAGGGTCCAAAGGGAAAAATGGCTGCAAACTTCAACATGAGGTTACTCGAACAGCATGATGCTTAGAAACTTTTTGTCTAATCATATGCGATCATGTTGGGCCCCTCTACAATAACCTCTCTCTATTTTCGTTATCTCATAGTGGTTTTCCTGTAGTGTCCAGTTTTCAGTTGATGGAAAAAGTGTTAAATGGAAGCAATGGAAAGTTGCAAAATGGTACAACTTTCATTCTGCAACTTGTGTGACTAAACGAACTATTCCAACGCATCTAAATATGCATGTTTATGCTAGGCATGGTCCTATTTCACACCCAAACACACAGAATCGCTCTGAGCTACATTCAACTAGATCGATCCCTTAAGGGTTCAAAGGGAAAAATGGCTACAAACTTCAGCATGAGGTTACTTGGACACTGTGATGCTTAGAAACTTCATGTCTAATCCTATAAGATCATTTTGGGCCCCTCTACAATAACCTCTCTCGGTTTTTCGTTATCTCAAAGTGGTTTTCCCGTGGTGTCTAGTTTTTAGTTGATAGAAAAAGTGTCAAATGCAAGTAGTGGAAAGTTGCAAAGTCGTGCAAATTTTGTTCTCCAACTTGTGTGACCAAACAGACTATTCCAATGCATCTAAATAGAAATTTTTATGCCAGGCATGGTCCTCTTTCGCACCCAAACACGCGGAATCGCTTAGAGCTACATTCAACCAGTCCCTTAAGGGTCCAAAGAGCAAAATGGCTACAAACTTCAACATGAGGTTACTCAGACACCATGATACTTAGAAACTTCTCATCTAATCCTATGGGATCACGTTGGGTCTCTCTGCAATAACCTCTCTTGGTTTTCGTTATCTCGCAGTGGTTTTTCCGTGGTGTCCAGTTTTCAGTTGATAGAAAAAGTGTCAAATATAAGCAGTGGAAAGTTGCAAGGTGGTGCAATTTTCGTTCTGCAACTTGTGTGACCAAATAGACTATTCCAATGCATCCGAGTAAGAATTTTTACACTAGGCATGGTCCTCTTTTACACCCAAACATGCGGAATCGCTCTGGGCTATGTTCAACAGGATCGATCCCTTAAGGGTTTGAGTGTAGTATGTTAAAATAGGCCATTCCTCCTATTGTTCAGGTCGTGTCTCGGTGATATGGGCCTAATGTAACTTGAATTGTGGTAGCTTGATATATAGATTTTATTGATGCTAGGGTTCAATTTGTATGATTTTGAAAAAAGAAGCCAACTGAGTAGAGTTATCAACATTATTCGTAAATCATAAGAATTTGTTTAGTACACTAGGCATTTTGATGCCTTCTTGTAGTCTCAAACATTATTTTGTATCATTTTTACATTGGTCTTTAGAGTGGCAGCTTAATATAGGTCCATAATACAAAATTTGGTTCACGTTGATTTTCACGTGAAAAAAATGTGAATAAAATTGCGTTGATTTTCGTGTGAAAAAAAACTATGAGACCATAGCTTGTTGCTTACTATTATGTTTTGATAGATTTTTTCCAAGCATCCATAGCTTGTTCGAAAGCACCTTTTTTAGGCTTTTAGCCATAGCAACAATGCAATGAACTGTTTGATAAAATTCTTTGATAGACATGTATGAAAAATGTGTTAGCATAGACAAGGCAGTGAATTCTTTGAAAAAATGCCTCAAAGAAATGTGGTTTCATGGTGATGGAATGGCATGACGAATGCCATGACAAGCAAATTGTTATGGATTGTCATGGCATTCCATCACCATTGAGACCACATTTCTTTGAGGATTTTTTTCAAACAGTTTGTTGCCTTTTCTATGTTATTGCTTATTAGTATGCTTTGATAGATTTTTTCCAAGCATCCATAGCTTGTTTGGAAGCATCTATTTTAGGCTTTTAGCCATAGCAACAAGGAAGTGAACTGTTTGATAAAATGCTTTTGTAAACATGTATGATAAATGTAGTAGCATAGAAAAGGCATCGAATTGTTTGAAAAAATGCCTCAAAGAAACGTGGTCTCATGGTGATGGAATGCCATGACAATGCACAACAATTTGCTTGTCATGGCATTCCACCACCATGAGACCACATTTCTTTGAGGCATTTTTTCAAATAGTTCATTCCCTTGTCTATGATATTGCTTACTATTATGCTATGATAATTTTTTCTAAGCATCCATAGCTTGTTCAAAAGCACCTGTTTTAGGCTTTTAGCCATAGCAACAAAGGAAATGAACTGCTTTGATAAAATGTTTTGATAGACATGTAAAATGTGGTAGTATAGACAAGGTAGGTAAACCGTTTGAAAAATGCCTCAAAGAAATGTGGTCTCATAGAATGCCATGACAAGCAAATGCAATTGGAAGCTACTCCTAGTTATTAGTTATGCAATGTGAAGTAATTGCATAACTACTTAGGTTGACTTTGTAAAAACTATATTGTAATTGAAATTTTGTCATCTATCAGAATCTAGTTATTAGTTATGTAATGTGAAGCAATGCTTTGAGTTTGAAAGATGTGCAATGCAATGTAATCAACGTTATGAATATAAACTACAAAAATCTATTTTTTACTAAGTTATCGGTTCAGTTTTGGGTTCGGGTTCGGGTTCGAGAACCCGATTCGACGGTTCAGGAAATCTTTTTTTGGTGGTTGGGTTCATTTTGGGTTCGGTAATACAAAAACATAAAAAAATAAGAAATATATACATATTTGCAGCAATGATTAAGTTCAGAATACACCACCATATTAATATTCAAATAACGTAGCAAAAATACACCACCACTTTCATAGTCAAATATTAAAATATTAGTGATACTCGAATGTCATGATACAAAATTATAAATTAAAGTTCAAACATAAAAATGTCAAGTGTTTACAATCAGCCATTATTGATCATTGATCAATCTGAAAAGTGTGAACATTTTTTTATGTGGAAAGCAAATAAGAAAACAATGTTACATAATTATTTACATTGTGAAAGAGCCAAAACCTTTTTCTTGCAGATTGTAGAAGAATCTCAATAATTTTTTGGGTGTCCTTGCCTTGGAACGGAACTATCCTGAGCCATGAATGATTGACCAGGAATTGTAAGAAAGAAATAAGATAAATCATGCAACTTGTTGCAATTTATGTCCTTGGGAAAAAGGGTAAAGTTTTCTTATTAGGGAGAATCTCCTTTAGAGTTTGAACACATTGATAATTTTCAATATAGACTTAGCCAAATATGTCATCTAGGTTTGAAGTTTTTAGGTAAAATGTTTGCTTCTTAAATTTTTGTTCAAAATTCAAAATGTAGGCTCTCCTCTCTTAGGGAAGAGAAGGCCTATCAAACCTAACACTCTTATGCAACACTTCTTAATTTCTTGTTGATACAATATTAGATGCGAATTTTCAAAATAGGCATGGTTATATAAATTCTCATCTCAGGACTATCATTGCATCAAATTAAGAATTTTCAATTGTTTATGGTCTAGACAAGAGAAGTATGGAGTAGTGTTCCAATGCTAAAGTCTTATTGTGAATCTCTTTGCTATGAGTGGTTCAAAAATGAGGAATTTGTCTTCTACACCAAATGAGAAATATTCACAATATGTGCTAGGAAGGAATAATTCCATGAAGATCGAGTATGCAAGAACTAAGAATTGCAAAATTGGCTTACGTTTGACTTCCACACAAAAAATATTACACTTTTTGATGTTCACACGTAAGTCAAAAAGTATATGTGTGTAAGTTGTATACACTTGAATACACATAACTCATATCTATTGAACCACGAATTTATAATGCAAATATGGACACCATCGATAAAAAAGATTTGTATTAAGCAAATAGCCATGTACAATACATCAATATATGTCGATATAAGTATAAAATATAGTTACAAAATAGACATATAGGCTTACGAGAATGCCATATAGGCATACAATGTCAAATATATCCAATACAAAATATGTACAAAATTGCTATGTAGGCATACAACAAAGGGCTCTGCATTCAAAATTTATTTCTCTCCATGCTCTGGTTCAAATACAATTTTTTTTCCCTTTGCTTGGCGATCTAATGGCGATAAGTCTATCACCTATTTCTACTGTGCTCAATGAGTGCTCTTGCTGCTCCTCCTAGGGTTTAGCTCTTGGTGAATTTTTAACTATTACAATAAGAATTAAAGACATTAATATATAGAAATTTTATTATAAAAATTGATATATTTAACAAAATAATCACTTACAGTCATCTCACGATCACTCTCAATGGAAATATTTGCACGTCGATGTTGAGGCGTGCTCAAGCCCTGTATAAACCATCCAAATAGGAATTAAACTACGAATCAATAATGGTTTGATTTTTCACTAGAACTAGTTCATCTATAACAACGAATGTAAATTGAAATTTAGTAATTTTCATACCTCTCCCTTAGAGCCATCGAGATTATATAGTGGAGGAAACACCAATATCCATTGCCCTTGTAATGTTTGGTGTTTCTGTCACCAACATCTGAAAATAAAACAACTTATTCAATCACAAAAAGTTACTATAGCGATTCCATGGATGACTTATAATGTATGAGATCTAATGAACAAAATTTTGAGTACAAGTATTAAACTATATATTTCTGATTATTAGTTATCAAATTTGAAGTAATGCTTTGAGTTTGAATGATGTGTAATGCAACATAACCAACAATATGAATATAAACTACACAAATCTATTAAACTTAGAATTCATTAGTTAAGTTCTCTTTATTCTATATTACCTCCATGAACGTTTGAGAAAATCTACTAGCACTAGGAGGTGTTTCCTTGAAACCTCCAACATTACCTTGTTCAACATCCAAAATCACATATTAAAATACCATTCGTAAAACAATGCTATTAACATGTAATAAATTTGTAATTGTTTACTAGTTACATACCCCACTAATAGGTGTATTGCAAAAATAAGTAGGGCGATGACTGGTGTATCCAGTCTCAACACTGTGACCCTGCAATTTTATTAAAATAATAAAACTAAAATAGTTAATTTTGCATTTCACAATCAAAATTTAATAAATTAAACTCAATGAACATGTTGAATTTTACCTGAGTGTCAATGCCATATGCATCATGCAAAATGTCAGTCATCCTCTCCATCACCGTAGATGCACACAGATCAAACTGCGTAGTAGCATATGGATCCTGCGTAGCACCCTCCTGAGTGCTGGTAGGGTCATACGAACAAGTCGCCCCGCAAGATTGACACACATGGGTTCGAAGGCCACCATCTGAAGACTCCCCTGGATGGCACTATACAATAGGGCTAGTGCGATGGATGACACTCTGGGTCAAAATTGTGATCGCCCACAATGTCTCTACATCAGCACTCTCCTTCGCAACGGCAAGCATTACAATGTGCTCACAAGGCGGCCTAGCGAGAGGTCGTCTCCCTTGCCGCACAGGATCTGGCTGTGCACCGGGCCTATCCTAAGCCGACCCCTCACCTCTCCCCTGAAACTCCCTCATATCAAAATAATTTGGGATTTGGTTCAATACAAACTCACTGTATAGTTTCCTAAGAAAATATTGGGGGACTTCACAATTATTGCATGGTGGTTAATCAAAGACCAAATACCATCTATCAGAAAAATGGTTCTTAATCTCTTGGTGGTGGCACCAATGAATAGGAAACCTCTTTGCATTGAGGGTAAGATTTTGATTTGTTTTAGGGTCGGTGAATAAAGAGCACAAATCACCTTTAGTAATTTTTAAATATTTTACTTGTTTATATGATAATTTGTCTGCATAATATGCCTTGGTTGCCTACTTGCCTCCTATCTTTCCATCCAGATATTTGTTGGGTAATTGCATCTACATTTTTTAACATCTCTTTCAATGAATTTGCTAGAAGCATTTTTTTTGTGGTTGAAGCATTTGGATCACTCAACTTACTAATAAGATCCTCAAATTGTTTTCTATTGTTCTCAATTTCACTCAAATTTTCTTGAGTGTCAAGAGAGTATTGAGTGATTGGTGGGGGAGGTTGATTTTGTTGTTGAGGTTGATTTTGTTGAGGATTTTGTTGAGGATTTGCCTCCTCTTCTTGTTGAGGATTTGCAGGATTTCCTACAATTTTTTTTTTAAATCAAATATAACCTAAAACAAACAAAATCAATTTCAAACTAAGAAATTTAAAACAAATAGTAAACAATACTTACCTCTTGCACCTCTTCGTTGTCGTGGTGCCATATTTGCAAAGAAAATCCAACTGTTGTTGATGAAATTCATAGAAATCCTTCCTCCTAGAACGCGAGTACGAAAGTGAGGGTTTTTGGTCACGAGCAAAGTTGAGAAATAGTAAATAGAAAATGATATAGTTTTCACCTTTTTTTTTTTGCTTTTAAAACCACATAACACGAGTGCGTTATAACATGCTCGCGTTATCTCTTTTCAAAAACATTTTTCATTTGGCCACAAAAGTGCGACCAACTTCATGCACCCGCCTTAGGGCTTATTGGAACTTGTATGCTCTAACTTCACTCAATCCTGAAACCACTTCATCCTTCTTAATTTTGTCTACTTAAACTTAAAACATCATTGTATTATGCTTCCCCATAATTTTGCTTACATTTTCTTTGTAAAATCACCAATTTTCCCTTGTTTTTGCCCCTTCCAACTAGGGTTTCACACTTTTACTCTTCTTGGGTTACTCTTAATCACTCAAACCTGTTAAACACCATTAAATACATGTTTTCCAATAGTTTCCAACAAGTTCCGACCTATTGTCATTCAACTTCTCAAAAATTCACTCTCTAGCCTTACTCAAAAGGCACAAAAATCTATGTTTCTTAAAAGGGCAGCATTCTCAGACCACTCTAATCCCTTTATCACCTATAAAAACTTGTTCCTACCTATACAAAAGGAGGAATGGCCTTCTCAATTCATTAAAGCTCACAAACCCTTATTCCCTGTTCAAACCCGGGTTGGAGAAATCAGATCGCCAAATGATTGTATCTCCCTATCAAGCACTCAAAGAAATTTTAAAATGATTCCAACTCATATATCAATCAACCCACATACATTTCAGAGGATTATCATCCTGTACGGAACCATACTCAGGCAGAAAATGGAGAAAATCATAGAAAAATAACATAATTACAATGATATTATATTAATTTCCTTCCTCAATCTCTTCAACAACCCCATACATAGAAGGACCATATCATTTTATACATTTCCCAACCTTTCCAACTTCCTACAATGATTTGATAACCTCTACAACTACCTTTGATTCTTCAAATTCCTAAATTTTGCACTATTTGACAATTTATTGACAATTATCACATCATAATGCAAATTTTGAACCAAACTAACACTAGAACCCCCAAATACATTAAAAGTGGTCTTATTAGACCTTTATTAATATGAAAGACTCAATTTACCCCCTATTTCCTAGACCAACCTACAAATAGTGCATTTTTGCAATTACATGTTTTAGGTGCTCTGCACCATACTCCCCGGGTACAAAAGATTTATGCCCCATAAATCAGTCCATAGGTTTGCTCCTTTCTTATTCACAATCCCTTCAAACCTGCTCCAAGTCACTTGCATGGAAATCTTCCTCCAAGGAATTTTGTACCCTTCATACTTTGCTTTGTCTTGGTCTTGACATGCTTGATCATTCTCAAATGGATCTTCTTGCTACTTTTTGTCTTCATTGACAACTCCAAATGGTGTTTCCCAAGCTTTGACACCTACACACAAAAATTCAATACACAAAGCTAAACATCCATACATTAGTATCTATGTTTCATGCTCTTCCATGAGTTTTTTCCAACTACACATGTATCTCTGCCCTTCAACTCTTCTCTTCACAATATTTCTTAGGTTCTTTATGCTTAGAACCATCCCTATAGTAGCATACATCTTCCACACAACCAACTATGACAACCAAGGACAATCCTTTGTCCTAACACCATATTCCTCGAACTCTTCTTCTCTAACCTTCACTAGGCCACTTACCATCAACTCTTCCTCTCTAGTTTCCCACCTAATCTACTATTTGCAAGATTACACATTTGAAGGTTGATAGGTTGAGAGGTTAGGTGATTAAGGTATAGAGGTGTTCGGTGTGATCTATTTATGCTAAATAAGGTCAATCAAGACCATTTAAGGTGTATTAAGTTGAAGTTGTGAGTCTAGGGGTCCAATATGCCAAAAATGCATTCTTGCTTCAAAATTGTCAAAATTGCCATGTAGTCTTTCGAAGGAAAATTATTAAAATTGTAAAGGGAAGTGTAAGATAGGATTCTAGAAGTTGTAGTAGGGTTGAAATAAAGGTGTTTGAGTAGTTTTAGTAGTCATAGTTGTATTGGAAAGCAAAGTTGCATAAATGTGCATTATTAACAAAAAATTGTCAATTTTAGCAATTTTTAAGAAAAATGAAGGGTTTTGGTAGTTGAAAAGGTGTTTGTGGATGTTGGCGAAGTCTACTTGAATTCAAAACATGTATACTAGTAGTCGCATGCACATGCATGCAACGATTAGCTGATAGGGGTCTACCACAAATGATGCAACCAAAAACAATATACTTTCCCACACTACAACATTGAATATTGCATTTACTTCCTCATGTGCCATCGAACAACAATGTCAGGATGCTTTAACCCTCACGTGAGCAAACACTTACCATTCTTCTTTCGCATATCGAGGCAACCACCCCAGGAAACTTTTCCAGTGCCAAGAAATTCTATTCATGATTGGGTTGACAAAAATCCTGACAAAAATTTGACACATATAGCCTATCACCTAA
>VDFB02193867.1:146999823-147050226 GCA_007258455.2 Sequoia sempervirens
ATGATTATCTCCCATTTTTTCATCTATTACATACATATAACAATGCCTAGTCTCTTATAAAGACATTACCCTTATAGGGTACCCCTTAACCTATCTCCCTTGTTGGGTAGATGCTTCATAGTTTCTTTGCGATGGAATGCTATAGGTTCTAATTTGTGTACTATACCTTTCCAACACCTAATGTTAAATTGTTAAGGGTGAAAATTTATGATGTTACACTTTAATAAATTGACTTGTACCTTTGATTATTATTTTATTTCTTGCAAAATTTTCCTTTTCTCTTAGAGCATATTGATATGCTTCTTCCAAAGTTGGCAACCTTATCATACTTAGCTCATCTTGAATATTTAGCCTATGTCCATTAACATATCTAGCCACATTTTCATGGTTTAATTCATTATGGCCAAATCTTATGAAAATTTTATAAAAATCATTTATACCTACCTTCACAGTTAAATCTTGTTTCCTTTAATTTTTTATTTTCTTGAGAAGTTCAAGTTAATAATCACCAGGTAGAAATTTAGCCTTCATCTTGCTCACCATTCAATCCTATCGAGTGATCTTATCTTTTCCACTTATTTTTCTCTCAACCTACACCTCTTTCCACTAAAGTGCTACATTCCCCTTCAATATTTTTTGAGTAACCTTCACTCTTTTGGGGTCAACTTTATCATATTCAAAGCATTCATCCATCTCTACTATCCAATTTATTAGCTCAGTTGGTTCTAAAATTCTTGATAATTTTGGTAATTACATCCTTGTTCCCTTCCCAATGTTATAAATAGCCCTTATAATCCTTCTTAATCTTGCATCCAAATCTCCATCTACATTTTCACCTTCCTATCCTGTCATATCTACTTCTTCATCTTCACTATCAATCTCTTCATGTGCTTTGACTCTTCTCATTCCACCTTCTATTGCATCCATTCTTGCTTGCACTCCCCTTAGAGCCTCTACTACCTCATCTATTCTTCCTATTACTTTTTCATATACAACCTCTTCCATCCTTCTCCTTGGTAGTATCCTATTGCTCCAAATCTCATTTATTTCCTTATTCTTCTTACCATATAGTCCTCTTGGTTGCAATATCACTTGATGTAGGGACACACCCATAGTCACAACTTATAAGGCTTCGTTCAACCCCAATACAAATTCACCATCATCCTTCCTAGATATGTAGTTGTGCTCTAATTCCACACTAATAGAACCTGCCTCCTCATAGGCACCCAAAATCCCAACCTAGCTAGAAACAAGTAGAGAAGGGAGGTTGTGTTGCTACAAGAAACTTACAAAATATCTAAGCTATAAATAATAGTCTACGGCTACAAGCACATAAATAAATGGGTTTTAGGTCCTTGACCACACAATACACAAAACATAACCCTTTTGGGAAACAAATTCATATAATTATCATTTACAATCACACTCACATTCAATCCAAGAAGAAAACAATCTTAAAAGAGGAATAATATATTTATTTTATCTAAGAGAATGTAATCATTTAAAATTAGTTGTATACATTTAAAATTATTGTGAAAAATATGAGATTCCCCTATTTCTCCTCTTTCTTCTTCTCCTAGCACATTCTCCTCTATGCCTTCCTCTTTCTAGATTTTTCCTCCTATTCTTGTTCTATCTTTTGAATGTTTTTCCTTATAGTACTTTGATTTCCTCTTTTTCTTCTTTGTTACTCTTCTTTTGTCCTTTTGTCCCCTTCTATTATGTTATTTTTCTCCAAAATTCCAAAACTCTCAAAGTTTCCTCCCCCAAAATCCCATCTAAATTTCATGTAGTGTTCAAACTCTAGTCATAAATGCCTAAATACTTCAGTTTTAGTTCAAAAGTCTCACCCAGTCTTGTTATTCCCCATTTCCTCTTGTTGTTGTTCATAAATGAGCACGTGGGTAGGTATATTCCACCAAAAAAAGAAAAGTAAAAATTGAAAACTTAACAACTCTTACATGATAGGATTGGGAAAATAATAAAAAAGGGCATCAAGAATGATGCCCATGCATAAAAAAAGTTTTCAGACCAACCTATTTTACAATGCATAATTCAGAAAATAGATGGAGTTTTTGACTGCTAGCTACATAAACAACACTTAGAACAAAATTTCTTGGAGCTTGCAACAATTCCTTTTGAAAATTATAAAAAAGACATGTCTACAATCATGTTCCTTTTGTGCAGATTCCAAATACAAGACGCGTTTACATTTACAATGGAAAAATACATCATTGACCTTGTGAAAGAAGGGAGAAGTGATTTATTTTGACACTTGTATGGACAAAATTCTTGCAAAGCCCCCATTTTGGCACTATCATATAGGATGCAATTTTTTTATAGAATTAAATGCATTCTTGTATCTCAAGATTATAATTTATTAAATGCTTACATTTTCCATTGGAGTTATATATCTAGCTCTTTAAAATACTTATATTCTTAATTTTCTGTAGCAACAACAAAATAAATCCAACTACAACAAAAGCTATGCTTGATCAACTAATTATGATTATATATATATATATATATATATATTATTCAATTGCTATAGAATATGAAAAAATTCAGCAACAAACTTTTTTGTAATTATAGAGAATGTGCATGACCCATAAAAACAACAATATAAGAATTTTGTGGCTAATTGCAAACTTCTTTTTGGTTGTTGGAAACTAAAATGAATTCTTTTATTTCATATCCACTTGGTTCTTTCAAAAGGAGTCCATTTGGAATACCCATTGATATGATGGAAGAAACATCTCAAATTAATGTAAGTGTGTTTTAAAATTTTATTAAAAATCTAAATGAAATTGCTTCATTTACTTAGTTTTCACTCCTTTTTGTATGTAAACAGTTCTTGATGTACTATTATAATTTGTATAGTTGTAGAAACATGCATAAATAATTCTTTTATAGGGTTGTGACTCAAGCCTTACATAGAGTTATCTCTTTGATGGGTTTGATACCTCATACATTAAATGTTATTCTTTTTGGTTGTTGGAAACTTAAATAGCTCCTTTTGCATCAGATCCACTTAATTTTTTCAAAAAGAGTCCCTTTGGAATACCTATTGATATGATGGAAGCAACACCTCAAGATAATGTAAATCTGATTTAAATTTTTGTTAAAAATCTAAATGACACTGCTTCATATACTCAATATCTACTCTTTTTTGTTTGTCAATAGTGCTTGATATACTATTGTACATTTCTTAAGTATTTGTAATAAACTTAAACTATCTCTTTGATCAATCCAAAAGAAGCAACCATAATCAACTCCTTATATCTTCTACCATATTCAATTTCTATTAATATTTAACATGATTTTTGCATTTGGCAGGGACTTTAGTTGTAATGCAACCCTTGGTATTCATCAATAACTTTTCACTATCATATACACATACACTTGCTTGATAAATGGTACTCCTAGAACAAAGAAAACTTATCCTTAAATTTTCTCAAACATCTCCAAGGGAAAAATATACTACTTCAATGTGATTGAGGATGTGAACTAATTGGCTCCATTTTTGAACCAATGAACTAAGAACCTTATTGATATATGTAGCTGACATCTCCTAAGCCAAAATTTTAAGCAATAGGACCATATCAAACATGGTTTTTTAAAGGGAAAAGAAAAATAAGAAGTTGAGAACGTACTTGTGAAGAGATACGTCCAACTAATCCTACTAAAATTGGAATTATACAAATGCTACTCAAGGTCAGACATATATTGGTTTACTTTTAACTAGTGAAGAAATTTTTATTTCAATTTTAAAGATAATTTACAAGAATATATGACATAAAAATGAGCCATGATATTAAAGATATAATGCATAGAGTAAATTTAACATAAACTATATAAGAATACCAATTTAAATGTTTACTTCTATTTTCTTGAATGTTCTAAAGGCGATAAATATTGCAATTTTTAATTATTAATTTAATTGTTTTTATTAAGAAATTTAGTTGAAATGTCTAAGTTTCATGTTAAATTTGAAGAAATAAAGTACAATTGAAAATCAATATGATTTCTACAAAATATTAAAAAATTGCACTAAATGATATATATATATATATATGTATAACTATGTATATATGTATGTATATACATATACATATACATATACATATACATATATATACATGTATATACATATACACACATACACATGCACACATATGCATATACACATACATATAAATACAAATATATCTATATACATATAGATACAAATATATCTATATACATACACACAAATATATATATACATATATATATATATATATATATACACATATATACATATATACATACACATATATAGATATATGCTCTTTTATTAAAATAAAAAATGTGTTGATGTAAATGTATAATATATTATTTCAAAATTTAAAAATTTATTAAAATTAAAAAAAATACTTAATGGAATTAAGAACGAGAAATATATTTTTTTAATAAAATTTCATAAATTATTAAAATGATTGAAATTTAATTATAATAATTAATTATTATTTTTAGTTATGAATTGGTGATTTATTAAAAAATTACAAATCTTCAATATTTAAATAATGAGTTCCCATTATGGAAATACTTACTTTTAGAATAAAATTAAAGAGATAAATCTTATTTTACAAATTTCAGAGATTTTTTAAAAAATTAAAATTGATTTTAATAATTATTTTTATTTTTGAATTATTCAATAATGATTTAAAAGATATCTATTTTTTAATATTTAATCAAAAGTTTTCAATATTTAAATAATTAATTTCAAAAATCTAAATAATTATTTTTGAATAAAATGAAAAATATAAAATTGCTTTACAAAATTTTCTATATTACTTCGAAATTGAAATTTTACATTAATAATTTATTTATTTTTTATATTATAAATTAATGGTTTAATAAAATGGTTGAAAATTTTCACTATCTAAATGATTATTTTTTCATGCTCTAAATAATTACTTTAAATAAAATGAATCAAAGTTATTCTCGTAATTGAAGACACAACTTTCAATAACACAAATTTGTGACCCACCACTTTATACCATTATTATATTGATTAAATATTTATAAACAATTCGAAACGATTGTAAGAGAATTTGTACTTTATGGAAAATGATAAATATATTTCAAATACATAAAGTAGTAAAAAATATTAAAGGTAACATTGATGACTGAAATATTTTTGTTGTAAAGTAATAATTGAATTAATATATAGCATCGATCAGATTCTTACAACTCTTATTCGATCTGTCTATTATTAATATTATCATATGAGTATTGTGAAGTTCGATTATTTATCGAATCTTGCAATAATGAATATGGATCTAACTAAAAGTTAATTGTGTTAACTATTTTAGTTTATACGTACTTAAAGGGACACGTCCCATGAGTGGACGTGTCTCCACCTTGTGGAGACACGTCCTCTCATGAGACGTGTCTCATCCAAGAGTCACCTCTTGCGTATATCTGTGAGATCCGTCTTTCCTTTGCAGATAATCGAAATCATTAATTAATCTGCATTATATCTTCAGATCAGAAGTTCGTTCTTCCATTCTGTATTTGTTACGTCCTCCTTTCTGTGTTTTAGATTTTGTTTTAGCATACTCATAGGTATAAAAGTCGAATCCTTTCTAATCAGATTTGATTACAATAACATGGTATCAGAGCTACGTTGTGTGAATCCAAATCAAATCTAAATATCAGACATACCACAAGGAGAGTAGTAGGAGATAATGCCAGAAAGGAGACACGGACTTGAACAGGGAAAGATAAGAAGTGAAGCGGCGATTCCAGAAAGAGCTATGTCCATGATCCAGAAATGCTATCAATTCATTCTTAGATCATGGGACATATAAAAGATTGAGGAACGAATATAATCATCCCTGAGAAGGACGTCGATGCATCACAGAGGTCACGACAATATAGCAAGATCGATATCATTTACCTTGCTTGACTTCTCTAGAGTTTAGTATATCGCTGCTAGATATAAAAACGACCATATCACTTCACAGAGTTTCAATTATAAATCTCCTATCAGAAGTTACTGCCCTGCAAACTGGAATCTACTGAAATATTTTAGTGGTAGTAAGCAATTTGAATAAGTAAAGAACTCACTGCGACATCACACAGTTAAAGATCAGGAGTGCACCATTCTGATATCTTTTAAAGTCTCAATTATTGGCATATCCTTGATATCTTTATCTATTAAATTGAAGGGAAATATTCAAGTTAATTATAAGGGACGTCACAATGGTATCAGAGAGACGCTGGCTAGAGCCGGAGGCTCTACCTGGATGGCGTGAATCTTGTCTATCGATGATTATCCTGAAAGCAACAAGGAAGATCAAATGAATACTCGTGGGTTGAGATGGATCAAGCATCAACCAGAGGAATGGACCTGAAATTATTCTGAGAGATCAAGTGTCTATTTTATGTGCATTGGAGAGGCTCCATGCTAAGAGTCTAAAGCTTCTCTATGTAAGAATTTAGAGGAAGTGTATCGATGACATTGAACATCTTTATGTCATTGCAGGAGACTTCTAATAACCATTGTCTCTGTTCTGGACGTTGTCCTTCTTGTTGATATATTAACCCGATATCGGGTCTATTACGAAGGTAACCTGGGACGGCTTCGATACCCAGAATCATAACAAGATAAGTATTTCACTTTTGTCTTGCATGTTGTATAAAAGATAGGTTGGAAATTACTCTGTTTCTGAGTTTAGATGGGCCTGTGAGAGGAGAAACAATTTTCTGTGCAATGTGAAGGATTTGTTGTTTCTGTAAGCTGTTATGAGCAGAGCTCAGGAAGCGTTCAAGTGCAGCACTTAAGGAGTGTTTGACTCTTAGCGAGATAAGTATTCTTTGTTTGAAACCCCTTTCTATTTGGATCTTGTAATTAAAGAGAGATAGTAGTTTCTCTTGAAATTGTATTCACTAACATAAGATCCTTTGAAGATTTCATTTATTCTTTGCGAGTCATTCTTTTGAAGATCTCTGAGTGTGACTCTGAGATGAAAAAGAGAACTGCATTTTTGATAGGTTGTTCATATCGATGCATGAACTATGTTTGAGCCTTGACTCTTCGAGAGAGTTGGTTATACATGTGAACTGCATAACGCATTTAAGAAATTTGCAGTTGTTCAGATTGTCCTTTGCTGTGCTGAGTTTAGCACTCTCGAGAGGAGTAAAAGTTGGAAGAAAAAGTTATATCAAAATCCAATAAAGATAAGTTTCTTTATTCCTTCATTCTAATTCTTTGATATATTTATGTTATAGGTTCATGTATTCATGATATAACCTTAGATAGTAAATTCTAGCCTTGATATTTCTTTGGATACTTATAAACAGTTAGTAATCTCTCTCTAAAATGCTTCCATGACAGATCTAAGAGTAGAAGGTGTTGAGAGATTGCTTAGTGATGAAAAGCCTAAGGCATCTTGTGAGGAAATCATGCCGACCAAAGAAATGATCAAGCAGACATAGGACTGAGTTGGTGGCCAGAGGGAGTTCACTTCCAGAAGTCATCTTTTCAATCTTTGAAGCAGGGATCAAAAAGGGAGTTTTGTAACTCACTAAGAAGAAGTGAAGATTGTTGTATTGCAAGGATAGGTGCTGAACTCTTAGAGGATCTCTTCAACTGCTGAGATCAGAATTGCTCAAGATTGTCTTCTGGATTTGTCATTGGTAGCCCCGCAAACCTATTCAGAATAGTGAGATCTGGGATGAGATCAAGGAGTACTATCCTTAACTCTCTACAGTATCTGAGGTGTGCACTGGAAAACATTTATCTAAGTCAAAGTGTTGCAGGCAATCTTGGACGAAGAGGTCAGAAGGTTGATGCAAGTGCTTGAAGATTCAGAGGGAGCCTGTTGAGCCTGAAGAAGATGGTAATCTTGTTGCAGCAAAGCATGTCCTGAGATACTTGTGTGTCACAGTTGGATATGGATTGAAATATTCTTCAGTTTAGGATCGGCTATGATATCTTGGATTTGTAGAAAACAGTCTTCAGTAGCTCAAAGCTCGACTGAAGCTGAATACATTGCAGCCTCTATGGGGGCAAGATAAGCAATATGGCTCCGGAAATTGCTTGTGGTGAGCCCTTGAATCCTACTATTATGTATTGTGATAATCAGAGTTGCATCAAACTCTCTGCAAATCTAGTATTCCATGATAGATCTAAGCACATTGAGATCCCCTAACATTATGTAAGAGACATGGTGGAAAGGAAAGTGATCCAGGTGGAGTATGTTAGTACAAATGATCAAACTGCAGACATTCTCACCAAACCTCTCTCCCGCATCAAGGTAGAGCACTTCAGGAAGAAACTTGGTATGGTTGAAATGTAATTTGATTTATGTTGAAATTCAAATTGTTTATATAAGTTGTACTAATATATATAAAGATGTTTTATGTGTAAACTCTTTTGTCATGTGTGTGACTGCATGACCTTATGGGCCTACTCCCCTGTGTACATTATTGAAAGGTGATGATCTTTCTAATAATGAAACACTTGTATGTGACATTGTAAAGTGACGACTCTACAATGATAAGTTAAACTATCATGATAGATATCATGTGACTTGATATTTGTGAACATGTCATGATAGTGTCTCTTGGACACTTTGATGGATATCATGAGACTTGATATCATTTGAAGATCATTGTGATCCTAAAGAGATAAATCATGGTGGATGATTATATATCCGTGGATATGCCATGAATTATTATGGTAGACATCGTGTGACTTGATGTCAGTGCACATACCATAATGAAGATGTGATTATGAAGAATGTCATGTGACTTGACAATCTTGGGATAACATATCTTCGATATCACGTGTGAAGGTGATATCCCTACTTATTTGATTTGTAATATCTTCTCTAGCTAAGAGGGAGTGTTGAATTAATATATAGCATCGATCAGATTCTTACAACTCTTATTCGATCTGTCTATTATTAATATTATCATATGAGTATTGTGAAGTTCGATTATTTATCGAATCTTGCAATAATGAATATGGATCTAACTAAAAGTTAATTGTGTTAACTATTTTAGTTTATACGTACTTAAAGGGACACGTCCCATGAGTGGACGTGTCTCCACCTTGTGGAGACACGTCCTCTTATGAGACGTGTCTCATCCAAGAGTCACCTCTTGTGTATATCTGTGAGATCCGTCTTTCCTTTGCAGATAATCGAAATCATTAATTAATCTGCATTATATCTTCAGATCAGAAGTTCGTTCTTCCATTCTGTATTTGTTACGTCCTCCTTTCTGTGTTTTAGATTTTGTTTTAGCATACTCATAGGTATGTCGAATCCTTTCTAGTAAGATTTGATTACAATAACAAGAATAATTTGTAAGAGGTATTTTGAATTTTAGAAATATATATATAAATATATTTGATTTAAGTTGTGTCATTTATGATATAATGTGATGGTTAAATTATGATATTGTTATTGCAGTCACCAAGGTTCAAACTATCATAGGGTTATTGTGATTGTGGGTATTGTGTTCTTGTTGATCCATTGTGCTCTTACATTGAAACTTTGACATGATGATGTTGGTGTTCATGCACTTAGTGTGCTAAACCATTATTAGGTTAGTATGCTTGTAGACATTTTTCTCCTACTAGACTATTGGGCTTTTAGGTTTAGACTATTTGACATCAAGCAAATTCATCACCATGAAAAATCTTCCTCATGGAAAATTCACCACTAGCAATTCATCGACGTGGATAATTCATTTCATATACAATTAGAAAATTGATTTATGATAATAAAAATGAAAATATTTTTGAATATATTTTATTTTATTCTAGTAAACTAATTATACAACAATATAAGTCATATCTATTATTTTTACTATTGCAAATATACATATGACAACTATATAATCTATTAGTTGGTATTGTTAGCTAAACTCCTCAAGTAATCACAAACATTGTGCAGTGGAAATTATTCTTTTGCAAAGAATATCAAGGTCTTGGAAATATATTAAAAAATGTTATGCGATGAATTATCCAAGCGATGAATTGCTAATTCATGCTAATGTTGTGCATTTATGTCAGAAATGAGGTCTTCCATTTCTAATCTCACTTAGATCAATTAAAAGTTATTGTATTACTTCTATATATAAAATATTAAAATGAAATATGTTTTACTTTCAACCACTTGTTTTATTTTTTTTCGTATTAAATATCGTAAGAACAACAGTATACATCACAACATAGAGCTTATAGCAGTGCCAAGCAAGAGTTTTTCAAAAAGAATCCAGCAAACAGTCTACCCCAACCCCATACATCTTTGGACAACAATTACAAAACAACTACAACCATGCACATGTATATCAAAATGAACCCAACTAATAGCCTACCCCAGCCCCATACACCTTAGAACAACAATTACAAAACAAATACAACCCCTTGCTTTACAAATTAGATTTTACAAAAGGATACATATCATAGAAAAAAAATAGATCTAGAAAATCAATCCTTTAAAGGATGGCAATACCCCTGAGTTTTGCATCTTTAAGCTTTAAGAGTGCACCTGTTGTCTTAATTCCTTCTCGAGAGAAATCTACAATGCTGAGCAGTTGGGGGGGTCCTCCCCATGGCCATCTTTACTTACCTTGTCATTGTATTCCTTCAGGAATAGCTCAAGAGCTTTGAGAAAGACCTCATTGATGTATTGCCAATCATGTGCAAAGTTGACCTCTTGTATACTGACTAGAAGAATACCATACCATCTTCAATGAGCTTCAAGAATTTTTCCTTGGACACCTTAATCATGATAGCCACCTGCATGGAAATATTAGAGAGTGTGAGCCTTTTACAAGACTCAGTAAGTGCACACTTGACCCCGCTGAATTTTTCCTCATTCCTCTTTTTCAAAATAAACCAAAGGATATCAGTTGAAACAATAATCTAGAATGTTCAACATTAGATTTTTGTCAATAGAAGATAGCAAAACAATTCTGTCAATTCTTAATTTATTCTTTTTAATCCCATATGCATTGTTTGTAGCAAAAAAGATTCCATACTTCCCTTGCAAACACATAGTCAAAGAAGATGTGCTTTATGGATTCTGACACTTTGCATAAATTATAGATCTCAATATCATCTACCTTGTATTTAATTGGAAGCCTTTGTAACAGTAGGAGCCAATGAAAGTAGGCCTTCTTTGGATCGAGCACATTTTCCCAAGTGTTTTTGAAAACTTTTCCCCATTCTTGACTATTTAGATTTGTATCCCAAGTTTTGTTTAGGTGGCTATAGATTTCAACTTGATTGGTGAGGGTATTGTACACCTTTTTTGCACTCAGTTTGGTGATTTTGGAGCCATCATCCACCTGAAGTCCTTATGTTGATCAAAATCAACCTCATGGTTGGCATTTTTTGGAATCTCCTTACAGGCCTCCCTTATGATGGAGTATGTCCTCCAATTGGAGTTAGGCAGCTTGTATTCATTTCTGAGTAGATTCATATCTTTCAAGCCTTCTTGGTCCAAGATATCAGCAAATATTTAACTCCTTTATTTTCCCAAGCATTGGTCGAGCAACCTTGTTTTAATGCTAAGGGCTTACCATTGTGATAGAGGTTCTACCAAACTAACCTTTGTGCAAAGACTGTATTATTTGAGAAGGCTTGGGAGTTGTAAATATGCTCTTTTAAAAGTTCCTAGGCCTTCCAAAGGCTCTTGAAGACCACAAACCTTGCAGGGACAATTGGGTATCTACAGCAAATGAGGTCACTTAGAGGGAGCCCCTTCCAAGACCTAGCATGCTTTGGAACTCCTCTTTCAATGTTGTTCCTGATTAAGATTTTCCAAGGCTCCTCGCCCTCCAAATCCCTTGAGATCCACTTGGATGCCAATGCAATTCCATGGAATCTTAGGTCTTTCAGCCCCAACTTGCCACCAGCCTTGCTTAAACATCACCAGTCCCACCTTACAACATGCTTCTTTTCCTTCCCTTTCCCATCAGACCATAGGAACCTCCTAATCTTTTTATGGATTTCATCAACCTAATAGCTACTGAAAAACCAGATAGATGCATAGTATATACTATACGAAGCAAGAATTTTTTGGAAAACCTATACTCTTCCAGCCAAGGATAGGAGTTGCTTGTTCCAATTACTAATTTTCTTGTCTATCTTTGCATGAATCCAGAGCCACATTTCTCTAAGATTGGGGTTAATAGAGAATGGAATACCAAGGTACTTGACTTATTTTTTAGGGCCACCCCATTGCATACCATATTTAGCCAACCAATCTGGGGGTTCCTCTTTCCAACCTAGCATAGTAGATTTGGCAGTGGAGACCTTTTCTCTAGAAGCGACATAGAAAATATCTTGTTTTTTCATGAGGTTTGCAATATTGCTTTCCTCCAACAATGGAAACAAAGTAGTATCATCTACAAATTATATGTTAAGGACTTCTTAGTTAGGAAGAGTAATACCTTTTATCCTTGGGATATCATTGTCCATTCTTAGAATAAAGTGTAAAGCATCTGAGGCTATCACAAAAAGTGCAGGGGCTAGGGGGTAGCCTTGCCTTATAGACCTCTCTAGAATGATTTCCTCTAAAAGGGTCCCATTAATGTCCACTTGGGCCACTGCATCTTTGAAGAGAGTGTTCTCCATATTGTAAAAAGCATCTGGGAACTTGAAGGCACTCAACATTAACCTAATGAACTCCCACTCTATTCGGTCATAAGCTTTCTCAAAGTCCAATAGTACCATTGCTGCCTCTTGTCTTGTTGCTCTCACCCACTCCATGGCCTCCCAGCTAGTGATTAGATTTTCAAGTATATATCTACCTTTAATGAACCATGTCTAGGTGCTATTTATAAATTTTGGCAGAATATTCACTAGTCTTTTGGCCATGATGTTTGCTAGAATTTTATAGGAGACATTCAACAAAGTTATTGGCCTCCAATTCTTTATTTGAGATTTTTCACCTTCTTTAGGAAGTAACTTTATAATGTCCCTGTTGATATTTTTCCCAATGTGCCCTTTGCCAAGGCCTCTTTATAAACATCATATAAGTCATTTATGATCCATTCACTAAAGTTTTTGAAGAACTTAATCGTGAGTCCATTAGAACCTAGAGACTTATCATTCTGCATTGAACTAATGGCTTGCTTTACTTCCTCTTTCGTAATCTCCTTACTTAGCTCTTGTGCTTCTAATATTGAGATCTTCTTTGGGACACTTTCCTTTATCATATTTCTTGCATTTTTGCAACCTTCCCTCCTACAATTAGAAGTGAAAAGTTGTTTATAAAAATTGCAGAACTGATCTTTTATATCCTCTTGATCTGTGTAGGTTGTCCCCTCCACTTGTATTTGTTCAATGTGCTCTTTTATGTTCTTTTTCCTTCAAGTATTTGAAAAAAAAATTGAGCCTTTTTCCTCATTTTGTAGCTAGCTAATTTTGGATCTCACTTTGAATCCTTGAATTCTGAAGTTTTGGATTCACCTTAATGCATCCTTGGCAGCCCTAAGCCTATTGTCTAGGTCCACATTCTCAGGGGTTTTTTGAATACACCTTTCTATTGCAGGAGCTCTTCTTGTAACAAATTTTCTTCTCTTCTTCTGTCAAGGGCTTTCTTTTTACCTATCACTTGAAAAAGAGATTTCCACCCTTTAATGTTTAGCTCCCATCTTTCCAAGGCACTCAAGCCTTTATACAACCCCTGATTGATTTTTCCAAGGGCCCCAATAGCATCCAAGCAATCGTTGTCCTTCAATAGAGTTTTATTAAGAATGAAGACCCCCCCTCTTCTCCTTGCAACCCTGCCACCATACTTTAGTAGAAATATTGCTTTAATAGGGTGGTGATCAGATAACGTATAGGGGAGGACTTCAACTTTTCCCCCATTTTCCATTGTGTCCACAATGAAGAAATCCTCATTTATATAAAATATTTCCAATCGATAGTAAATCCTCCTATTACCCTTTTGGTAGTTGCACCAAGTGAACCAAATACTTGGGTAATCCTTTTTCTAGCCACTAATTGGATCAATCAGTTTCAACTTGGTCTTCATTTTTGACCAAAAAAATTTCTCATTACCCTTCCACTCCATGTCAATTCCTCCATTTTTGTCTTCCTTGCTTTCAAACATATTAAAATCCCCTCCAATTATCTAGGGAATGTTCTCTAGGTTGCACATCCAATTCCAGAATTTACTCTTTTCACTGTATTCAGTAGGGGTGTAGATTGAACATATTCTCGCTGTTTGATCTTCTCATTTCAAGCTGATCTAGACAACCCTATTGCAAGGGGAGATCCCAACATTGGATATCAATTTATTCCATTTATTAGTAATTAGGATAGTAGCACCACCCTTACCCTAGTCATACAAGGTGGTTAAGTGTGAAGCATCCCTCCAAATGCATCAGAGGCTGGATTCAAGTGAGAAACTGGTTGATTTGAGCTCTTGTAATAGGATCACATCTTTAGCTTTGCACTGCCCCACAAATATTCTCACCACATGCTTTCTATCAAGGGATTCAAGCCCCCTCACATTATGAGAGATGAGGTTAAGAGCCATCCTGCACAGGTGGGTGGTTGAGTCCTTGTTAGGCTTAAAAGCTTCAAAACATTTGGGAACTTTGTGATCTACCTCCATCCTTTTAGCCATTGGGCTTTGGATGATAGGACTTAACTTTTTCCTCTTGGGCTTTGATAGAGTCTTCAAGTTACCATTCCTAATAGGGATTAGTGCCCCATGCTCCTTTCTTGGCCTACCATCCCTTCTTTTACCTACTGAAATGATAACACTCTCATTTGTCCCCATGGCTGGGGCAGTCTTAGATAGTTTTGGTTGAGACAAACTATCAAGTTATGGATTTAAGTTTTCTTTGCAGATTCCACCTTTGCCATCAAGATCCGACACACCCATACACACCTCAGGACCATCAGTTGGCAATAGGGGGGTATTAGTATCATGATCTCTGGGTAATCCATCAGTGGAATAGAGTAGGGTGTCAGTGTGCAGGGTGTTGGCCTCAATGGCAGAAACAATGTGTTTTACTTTAGTTGGGCTCCCTTGGAGCAATTTTTATTCAAAGGCAACCTCCATAGCTTTGGTTGAATGTTTAGCAGGGCTGCCCCATCTGGTACAACCACCCACTACACTTGGGTCCTTTAACTTTTCCAATGCAAGCTGCTGGATGTTCTTCCATACCCTATTTGTAGTGCCAACACCCTCTCCTAGGGGCCCTGACATCAAAATCCCCACTTGAAAGTCCCCAACAAACTCCATATTTTTAGAGACATCCTCTAAGGAATCCTCAGTGGATTGGCAGGAGGCATTGGAGAGAGCGTCCCCCAATAAAGAGTCAACCTCTGTGAGGTTGTCATCCAAAGATTTCTCACAAGGGGCTTCAAAGTTTTTGGTTAGACCTTCCTTTATTATTATTTTTTTTTCAATGTTAGATCCTGCTTTAGGTGGCACATCTTGCAGGTTTTGAAATCATGCAAATTTTGGCGGTGTCATCCACAAAATTTTCCATGTTTTTAGAGTTCCAAACTTCGGTCATCTAGGGGGTCTCCCCACTTGATCATTATTTAGTACTGTGGGTTTTTGAGTTTGGACCCGATCCATTTGCTAGGTGGTCAAAGCCATCCATCACCTGAGGTCTACCCTCTTTAGTTAATCGGGCCCTAGGCTCTTTCAACATTTTCTCTTTTTCAATGATAGCGGCTACAAAAACCTGGGGAGGGTTTTTTCTTTTGATAAGAGGGAAATATTTTCTTATGTGTCCCTCTTTTTGACACATGTAGCAGGAGTTTAAGCCCCCGAGGATTTCTAGGGGACAGTTTGTGCATCCATATTCCAAGTTTAATCTAAGAATGTCAGGTATTTCTACCTCGGGGTTCAAACCAACAAGAGCCCTAGCATCAGTATGAGGAAGGGTAGCCTTAGCATTGTCAATTTTTAACACCCTCCCGTAGGGTTCCAGTAGCAGAGGGATGAATTTCTAGATCTGGGGAGGTAAGTTTTTTACCATGACCCATCTAGGGCACGATAGGGCTAAAATCTCCTCACTTATGGCATCTGGTGCCTAAGGAAAAGCCCTAAAGACATTTTTCCTGATACTCCATAATTGTCTGCCCAAAACCCTAGATTGAGTTTCATGGTTTTTGAGAAATACAATAAACAAGCCTTTTTGAATCATTTTGAAATAGGTAAAAAAAAATCCCCATTTTCTTCCCCTAGACATCTGAAAGCAAAGAGTCCTAAAATCTTCTTGCTGAGATCTTTTCAAGATCCACAACCACCAAGAATACACCTACACTCTTTAGCCTATTATCTTCTTTAGATAACAATTTGCAGAGCTCAACATTTGGAGAAAAGATGGAAATTCTAGGAGGGCCAGGGGTGCACTTACCTCCTCTGTGTCCCTCATCTTCTCTTTCACATCCTACTTCCACCAAGAACTTCACACCTTCCAGGAAATACTCGCTTTCGCCTTCAATAGCCACTTTGAATGACTTTGACTATTGAGAATCTGAAGCCCCATTGTTTTGATTGGAGTGGATGCCGTCGAGGGGTCCGAAGCCCTGGGCATCACAGGGGAACATACACTAGGCAGAGAAACAAGCGTAGCAGCCGCCCAAGGATGCCTCCACAGAGCAAAAAATATAGTTCGGCACCACCACAAAAGGAATGAAACACTGTTCAAAGTTATTCTATGGAGGAGGACGAGCCTCCTCCACTTGTGTAGTTGAAAAATTACACCAAATCCCACACACTCAAAAAACCCTAGTTGCAGACAAAAAAAACAATTTTTAAGGTCCCTCTTTCCAACACCACTTATTTTATATATATATATATATATAAAAGACTGCAAAATTATTTAATAATATTTCAATAAGTAAAGGTTTGATTATTTTTTATACATGTAGCATTTATTATAATTAGCTTTACGTTTTAAGCTTGTGCCACCATATCATCATGAGATTTCCCTAGATCTTTGTGTAGAGTAGTAATTATAACAAACATCCATACACTTTGAACAACTAAAAGTAAAGAATATATGCATAAGTAAGATACTTCTAAAATGGTGCAATATGATATGTTATACATTCATAAGGAGTGTAATATTATTACATCACAATAATTTTGTGGTTATGGTCTTTATGAGTGAATTATACATTTATTCTTTTAAGTGTTCACATGCTAGTCCTTCCAAATTTTTTGATAAGAATTTTATTTGGAATGATATGTTGTGTTAAACATATTAAATATTTTTCTTATGCTTTTACTTAAATTACTACTTAATATTTTAGAATTGAAATTAATATTTTTGATTAAATTGAGTTATGTGATTAATAGTATATGTTTATTTAAATAAAAAAATAAAAAATAAGAAATAAAAATTTCTATCTTAAAAATATCAAATTATATCAAATTTATTATAGAAGTAAGTGATAGATACATTGCACTAATACCATTTCAAGGGATTAAAGAATGACTAAATATTAGTGTAAATAAAAATAATTTTATTTTAAGTTTATTTATAGTAGTTAAATAAATGTATGTAGTCAAGCATGACTTAATTTATATTAAAAAATTATGTAAATTATCAAAATATTAATTTTTATAAAAAAAAAAAATTGTAAGAGATAGTTGTAGTCACTTTTTTAGGAAATAAATGGTGAAAGTACGAGTTTGATGTAGTATAGAATTAGATGATTTTGTACAATAAAATTATTTTTCATGTTTTATGTGTTGTTTAGACTTTTGTGTTCAATTATCATTCTCTTTTGGTAAATTTTAGGTATGTGCATTGATTTCACATAGTGTGAATCTAAATTTTACTCTATCGATCTAGTCTGGCTAAGTTTTTATATCCACTAGTTAATTCATCTATAAATATTCTCTTTGTTTATTATTAAGGATTATTAAAACTTTAAAACTCCTTAAGAGAGATTGCTATCACTAGGGTCAACTTTTCCTAGATTGGCCCCCTTTTTGGACCAACTTTATGGTTGTGAAAATGATTTGCAAAACATTATATAATCATGCAAGCAATCTAAATGTTGAATCTATGAAATATTATAATTCTTTTTGGTGATTTAATTGAGGTGTTCTAGAATGATGTAAACAATAATTGATAGATTCTTTCATGTCCTTGAATAAAAACTGATGCACATTGAATACTTTTAAATAGGAGTACATATCATTAAATTATGTGCTACATTTGACAAGTTAGTTAATGCACCTTGACATTAACCTAGACAAGGAAATATTAATATTGATGCCAGGAAGGAATGACTCCAAATAAGGAGTGTAATGAAAGTTAGATGTGTGTGAATATATGTAGATACAAATAAGATATGGTTGAATGTGTAGTAATAAATTTAAATGGAGAAGGATAGTCTATCAAGTTATGCTCCCAACTTTGTACAAATTGTGTCATTTTTTTATGAATATGTATTTATATTAAGTTGTTCCATCATGATAAGCTGAAATCTAAATTATAATTAGAATGTGCAAATTTTACCATTACATAAATATGTTAATTATTTTTGTAAGTCTCTAATAATATTCAAAAGTGGCTAACTATATTTGTCACAAACATTTTTTATTAGGTAAAAGGATTTTTTGAAAGGACTTCAAGTTTTTTTACAAAGCAACAAAAAGATGTGATACATATCACTCAATAATTGCAACAATAAAATTATAAAAAAACTGCCAAGATAAATTGTGACATAAAAAAGGCTACACAACATCATAACCACCAAAACCTTGCAACTCTCATACTATCGATAACTATTATGTATATTTACAACTTTAAAATAACAACACATTGTAAGAGCTGAAAGATTAGCTCAATACCCAAGACGACCTGCAAAAACAATGAAAACCTTCTACAAAGGGTATGCAAGAATATGAGCTTGCTTGATATTAAGACCTATCAAAAATGATGAAGAAGTATAAAGTATATTCCATATGAGTACAATGACCTTCTTTATATAGGCAAGGTGAGGAATAGAATTGAACATGATTGTGACATGTGTATTAATCCTATGACATGTGACAACTAACAACCTAACTACTTATGAACCATGCATTACAAGCTAGATAAGATAAGTTCTAAAAAAGCCAACTAAGACTTCTAGAAAAAATCTTATAACCTAAATAAACTTAACATGTAAATAAATCCACTAAATCCCTAACAAGATAAATTACTAAATACAACAGTTTTTGATAAAGAGTAAACTAAATACAACAGTTATTTGCACCAACAAACATAATTTTAAAAAACCACACACTACATTCAAAATTTAAAAATAACAACACACTGCATTTAATAGAATACATTGTTACTAATCAACGGATAAAATATATTTAACCCAAGAACCTATATGATAATTAGGTTGATCACCAAATAGCTAGTTATCACAACAAAAAGTCTCCCAAACCAAAAAATGGCGACAATACGAAAAAATTGGTGTTACATGACTCGAGTAGCAATGAGAAGTTTATTTACTATTCAATCTGATTGGTTTCTCTGTTATTTGATTCTAGTAATCAACCTGTCATTATACTAACAGAGGCAATAAAACTGTTCGCTGGTTATTTTATCTCTTGAAATGATGAGGATGCAATCTTAGCCAACCAGCTTGAAACTCTTTCTATATGCAATTTATAGTGATAAATGTCGACACACAACTTTACCTCTTGGCGGATACTAAGGTCGTTTTACATCTCGTTTTCACATTCTGCTGTTTTAAAATTAATGGAGCGATTGTTGGATCTGAATCACCTTGCATTAGAATCCCCCTCTCTCCCCCACAGCTCTCCATTATTGACACTTGCCTCCTCTTCACTATAAATACCTGCCACCTCCTCTCATTGTATAAACACAACGCAACCGTTCAAATATGGTGAATTTCGTAATGGCTGGGCGTGCGCTGTTTTCAGTGGTTGCTGCGCTGTGCATCTTGAATGTTGCGTTAGCAGCAAATACAAACGCTCCCAAGATCACAGATATCCTGGCAAACGCGGATGTTGATGAAGCGTTGGGCAGCGCGTGGAGTGGAAGTTTTCTGCAGCAGCCCAATTCTTATCAAGTGAGAGGAGGGTGGATTTACGCGGACTCCAACTATCCCGACGCCCACAAATATATCCTTGTCCAGCACGCCTCAAAAGACCGCTCACCCCAGGGTTTGTATATCATACTTAAATGCTTTATTACTATTATGTATTGTGTGTTAGTCAGAATTTAAAACGAAATGAGTGTTGCAGGAGCAGATGGAGATATAGAGCTGGACAATCCGGAGAAGGACGCCGTGCTGAGCAGCGAGCATTACAAACTGGTGGCAGACTTCCACACCCATCCCTTCGCTAGCAAAACACAGCAGAGGGCAAACTCAGACGACATCAAAAGAGCATACGAGAGAGGAGTGCCGGGAGTAGTTGTTTCATGCTCTGGGGTATTCTACTATGGCCCTGAGCGTCGGGCATCCCTGGATGGACCCACGGGATACCCTCAAACTTCTCCTGAAGCTTACAGTGGCCAAAACGATGTCAGGTTTGGCGATAACAAATATATCGGCCAAGGCCAATGCAAATGAACTTCCTCTACCCATTACTACTAGTATATCATATTATTTCACTCTGAGCACTTCCATCTTCGCCATCTTGTGTGCATGTTACATGTCTGTATGAACTCTCCCTATAAATAAGTGAAAGGAGATTTCGGTCTAGATAGAATTGCATGTTGCTGTGGAATATAAAATGCACGTCGTCGCCCTCTGCATTTTACGTATGTGTATGAATTCCCGCCATAAATAGAAGTTGATTTCAGAGTGAATTTATTTTCATGTGCTATGATGTGGTGTATGAAATTACAGGCAATTTAGCCTGCAGCAGCTTTCCTAACCCAAAACAATTGATAATTGGTTGAATATTTGTAAGGGTGAAATCTGCGTATCAATGCTATATCTCATTAATTTTGTGTCAAATGTAATAATATAATAATAAGTGGTGTGGTTTATGTTGGTGGTTATTTTTTTCATTCGTTATTCATCTTCATTTGTATTGACTTTTATATATTTGTTCTATGTATTAATTTTTATATATTTGTTTCATGTCTTGATATAATCATCTTAAGGTTAATTTTTACAGAACATTAGATTGATCTAGTTCAAACTTAAAACATACAGTAAAGAACACAAAATTCAAACATTAAAATTGAAAATTTAACTTTTTTACTCCTTTACTAATCATTATGAGCTAACTTAGCACATATTTGTTCAAGATGTTACTATGTCATGGTATTTAAAGACAGTAAATATACACTTGATTTCATATGGAATTACATGGAGAAAATCATTAGATTGGACTTTACTTTTTTAAAGGGCAAATAATTTGCACTATCATCATATAGGCCACATGCATGGCTGTGTATGCTGTTTTTGACATTTCTCATTGTTGTTAATATGAATCAACAAGAGGGTTCACCTAGGAGAACCCATTTTAATCAAGTCAACAATCTATTAAATCATGTTTGTAGACACCAAATGAACAAATGGTCATGCCCACATTTTATTATGGACATAAAACACAACCATTTTTCTTTTTTAAAACACATTAAATGACATATCCTAACTTAGGAGTTATCACAATGTTAACTAGATCTTCAAGCATCCAAGATATTTTATATTGAAAATAATTGTGACACCACCCTATACTTAGACATCTTATTGTGGTGCGATACAAGCATGGATGCGATGCTACTATATAAAACAAGGTACAAGCCCAACATAATTAAAAGACACTAACTAATCATCTAAGATAATTTACAATATTATAAGAATAGACAAATTATGCCATACACTAATGAGAAATTGGAGGTACCTTAATATTTCCTTTGACAATTTATAGGTGAAAATAATATTAAAATTATTTACTTGAAGATATATGTTTAAATGAATGAACCCATCACATTAATTAAATATTGAGGCTAGGTTTAATACATTTACCTAAAGTACTAACATAGTAATTAAAATGGATAAACTCTTTACCACATGTTTAAATTCATTGTATGGAAATAAGTATTTCATTACTAAAAACGTTAATGGTGGGGATGACATTAGTAAGCTTGTCAAATTAAATTAATTAGTTTACCTAGTTAAAATTTGGAAAATATAAAAAAAATGTGGATACTAGAAATTGGATACAAGGAGAGGGATCCAATTTGACAATATTCACATTCAAGGACACCTTAGAGATCTCTACCCAATGGAGGATGTGAGAAATCTGATTGTAAGGAATTCTTGGAGATGATTGAGACAAGAAAGGGGTTCACCACCAAGTGTAAACTTGGAAAATACAATTTTTTTGAAAACACAGGGTGATATGCAAAAAGACCTAAAAATGCAAGTAAAATGTAACAAAAAATTATGAAATTGGAAATGTTCACCTAGAAACTTGCTGGAGATAAAATGGAGCTCTGGAATCCTGAAAAGCCTATTGTTGATGTTGACTAGGACTCATACTCCAAGCTGGGAAAATCAGTCCAGTTCTGAGAAAAATGTGCTAGAATAGGTTTCAGCCAAAAGGGTACCCAGCTTTGCAAAAATCCTATTTAGGCCGTGACAGTGGGACTCATTCGCTAATAGTGGCAAATCAATCCACTTCTAATTTTCTAGAAATTCTAAAGTGGATTATATAGCTCTCAGTTTGCTCTGCTCTTCCCGACTAGTTTCCAGATCCGAAACTGCAAAATTTAGCTTGTAGTCCTTCTCCATGGCTTGCTTTCAACTATGACAAGTTTGAATTGCTTTGAAAACTTGATGACAACTTTTCCAAACTTTCTCTTTGATAAATCTACAACCTAGACCTACAAATCACATGCAAAGAGAAGGAAAAATGTTGTGGGGTTAGTGAATAGGTGTTTGCCTTGGTCAAACCCCTTGTTGGTAATTAAACCCTTGAAATAAAATGGAATAGAATAGAGAATGATGAATGAAAAACTAATGATGTTGCAACGCACCAAACCCTAGCAATAAGGTGCTACAAACATGTAAGTATTGGCTCCAATGGATGAGGACTTGGAATTTTGCTTGATGTTGATAGATCTTGAATGCAATGCTTGCTTGAATCCTACATCACAAATGTTTGCTCTAAAACAACATGATGCAAGCAATCTTTGAGATGATGAATGAAACTTGAAGAATCTCTTGATTGCTTGATAATATGCCCTTGAAGTGCCTTGAATGGTCTTATGAATGCTCAAATGCTTGTTAAATTTTCTAGGTATCAAAATGAGAGAAAGAAGCTTGTATTTATACTCAATTATGCAATAATTCCCAAAATTACAACACTACAGGCCAACCTTAGATCTTGGAGAATAAAAACCCACCAAAATTTTGAATTAAATTTGAATTTTGAGTTAAAAGAGACTCATTCGCCACCCTAGGAAAATGGGTCCCACCTAAGGGGACTCATTCGCCACCTTGGGCAAATGGGTCCCACCTAAGGGGACTCATTCACCACCTTGCGAAAATGGGTCCCACCTAAGGGGAATCATTCGCCCATAATGATGAATGAGTCCCACCTTAGGAATTTAAGGTGGGTTTCAAGATTTTGATATTTTAAATGAAATTTGGACCGGGATTATCCTAAAAATACACATAAATAAGGCATGTGGATGCAAAATGGGGCCAATTAAAACATAAGAAAGCCTAATTATTAATGACAAGCCTAGGAAAGTGTGAAAGTGTGTTAAAACACTTTACAACACTTTGAAATAAGGCTTGGTAAGTGATGAAAAAAGGTTATTTTATTAACAAGAACTTAGAAAAGTGGAAAGTATGTTCCAACACTTTACAACATTTAATTAAGGTGCCTTTTAAATCCTTTGGTTCACAAGGGCGCAAAACCTAATGTGAATGTGTTATCCACATTACAATGTTAAATCAAGGAAATATTAAGCCAAAATCTCAAGGAGGGCCCAAATGAGTCAGAAAATGTAGAAGGGTTACTTTTTTGGTGACCACATTTAGCCCCCACTTTAGTGAGAGGATGAACCTGCTTCAAACTCATAGTAAAGTAGATCAACATGCATGAATAGGGGTTCAAATGTATTGATGCTAGTAGATGGGACGACAATGATCAAGAGGGGTGATCAAAACCATAGGATCATGATCCCATGCCAATCCAACACAAGCACAAAGGAACACACATGAAAATGATATCAAGAACAACAACAAGGCACAAGCATACAATGAAAAAGATGAAAAAGGGAAAAATAAAAGGAAAGAAAGAATTAGATCAAGCTTTGACTGTTTGTCCAACACGATGTGGATTAGATCTAGGCTGTTTGTCCATAAAATACATACTCACTCTGAGGCAATGGAACTCATGGCTGTCTACTAGGTGAGAAGGCCTAAAAGGTGAGAAACATACATTCATGGTTGGTATACAATCACATACATGTAGGTGGCTATGGGGAAAGTCATGCCTTGAAATGAGCTTCCTGCTCAACGATACCAAAGTTATACCTCCTGATAACTTTAATAAGGTGCCACAAAAAGAAAATGGTCTTTCAAGCTTCATGAGACAAGAAAAACTTCATATTCTTGGAGCCCATGAACAAACACAATGGCTCCACAGACATGCAAGTTGTGTTATGCAAGGTGGCCATATAAAAAATGTAACATGCAACATGCAAAGAATGTTCAAAGGAGTCTTGCTTAGTTTGTGTGAGATCTTTAACTTAGGGAACATTGTGCCTAATGTTTCCAAGAGAGGACCAATCAAAGAATATAAATTCACAACTTAGGGGATGCAGTGTGTCACATCAAGCCACTAAGAGGAATGTAATATGCTAAGATAGATCATTCTCATGAAGGACATTACACCCAATGTCATCCTTAAAGAAACAAATACATCATATGAAGTAAGAAGGCTGCACTGAGAACCAAGAAAAATAAAGTATTTAAAAGAATAATGCCAATGTATGCCCCCACTTTAAAGGAATTTCTAAACACCATGTTGTGAGTGATTACTTTAAAGTAGCAAATAAAAAATGCAAACAAGAAGAAATACATGAGAGCCAACTTGGAAAGCCCTATGGCAAGTCATATGTTTCCAAGTAAAGCTACATCATGCAAGAGAAAAAGGAAAGAGAGGGGTCTCCCCCAAAATGAAAACACCAAACACATAAGGGATCTATGGATTTGGGGTCAATATGTTCTTTGCTACAATGTTTTTAGAGAGCTTGGAACTATCATCATCCCCCAAATAAACATAGAACTGGAAGAATGACACAAAGAGAGTGAAAACAAAGAAAAATATTTTGGGTCAACATGGAAGAGACATAGGGTGTCTCGATGCCTTGTGTCATCCCCAAAAGGAAAACACAAGACAAATGAAAAATAAAAGGAAAAAGAAAAAGGAATTTTTTTTGGTTCAACATGAAGGAGACATGAATGTATCAATGACTTGCATCATCCCAAAAAGGAAAACACAAGAAAAATAAAAATATGAAATGAAAAGGAAAATAAAAAGAGAGTCTTTCGGGTCAACATGAAGGAGACATGAATGTATCAATTCCTTGTGTCATCCCTAAAAGGAAAACAAAAGAAAAAGACAAAGATAAAATGAAAAAGAAAAGAAAAAGAAAGCCTTTTGGGTCAACATGAAGGAGACATGAATGTCTCAATTCCTTGTGTCATCCCCAAAAGGAAAAGACAAGAAAAAAGGGAAAGGAAAAAGTGATGCACGACATAGAGAAGAATGAAGGTACAAATAGAGGAATGTCACAAAGAGAGAGAACATCAAACATAACATCACGAGGGATCACATTACGCACATTCAATCACACAAGAAAAAGAGAAAAATAAAAAGAAAATTCAAAAGACTAGTAAGGAAAAATATGAGTCAACCTTTGAGAAAGTCATCGGCCTCCCAATCTCAGTTTGTATAAGAGGAAGGTAGATGACGAACCGAAGGTACAATGGAAAATGCATTAGTAGGACAAGGCTAACAATTGCTTTCCCCCATTGAGTGCGAGACAAGAATGAGCCAAGGTAGGTGATGGGAAAGGCCATGTAATAGTGAGAAGAGAATGTTCTACAACTATTACATGACAAAGAGTAGGAGACTAGGTTATGTGATCACTGGATATAAATTATTGCCATCGAAGTGATACTTGCTCAATATTTCCTTCAATGCATGACACTCATCACTACTATGTCCAAGAAGTCAATGATATGCACAATGTTGAACTTTTGCATCTTTAGGATATAGCACAAGTCAGCTCATAGGTGGTAATAATATTAATCCTTGGTTGAGAAGAATTTGTAATTTTAGTTCACTTTCAGGTGGTGGGCGAGGAGACTTTAGTTTTTCTAACTTGTAAGGCCTCTTACATTTACTAGATTAACCCTTCTCTCTAATTGAAGGAGGACCTAAAGTGATCCTCTCATCCTTGTCATTGTTATTAATCAAGAGTTGCTCTCTAGGAAGGAGGACATTCAAATTAGGAGGGGAATCAAAGATCACTGTACCATCATCACGAAGCCTTATATATTCTCTAGGAGGCTTGCTGTTATGAGAGGGATCTTGATAGCCCAACCCCTTTGTGTTTTCATCCATTGTTTTTCACTCGAAGAGGTGATGAATTTCATGTTTGCTTGTTGTGTCACATCCTTGTTTTCTGAGGATGGTGAAGCCTTTGTCATGTGTTTCTTCAATGTTGATTGGAGTGTTTGTTACTTTATTATCATAAAATGGTTGAGTGCTTTCTTGTCTAGTGGAACAAGGTTTAGGTTCAACTTTTGTTTAAAGATGTAAATAACCAAATGTATCAAGAGGTGGTATGGTAGAAAGATTTGGTTGGTTTGAATGGATGGATAAAAGGATGCAAAGAAGCTTGTATTTATAATCAATTATGCAATAATTATCTAAATTACAACACTACAGGACGACCTTAGATCTTGGAGAATAAAAACTTGCCAGAATTTTGAATTGAATTTGAATTTTGAGTTAAAGGGGACTCATTCGCCACCCTGGATGAATGGGTCCCACCTAAGGGGACTCATTTTCCCATAATGGAAAATGAGTCCCACCTTAGGAATTTAAGGTGGGTTTTGGGATTTTGATATTTTAAATGACATTTTTTGAGATTATCATAAAAAATACACATAAATAAGGCCTCTGGATGCAAAATGGGGCCAATTAAAACATAACAAAGCCCAATTATTAATGAAAATCCTAGGAAAGTGTGAAAGTGTGGTACAACACTTTACAACACTTTGAAATAAGGCTTGGTAAGTGATGAAAAGAGGTTGTTTTATTAACAAGACCCTAGAAAAGTGTGAAAGTATGTTACAACACTTTACAACACTTAAGGTACCATTTGAATCCTTTTAGTTCACTAGGGCCAAAGACCTAATGTGAATGTGTTATCCACATTACAACATTAAATCAAGGCAATATTAAGCCAAAATTACAAGGAGGGCCCAAATGAGTCAGAAAAATTAGAAGGGTTACTTTTTCGGTGACCACAAAAATATATTAAATAATTCTTATGATAACTATTACACATTTAAGGTCCCCCTCGAGCTTGGTTGGTTGAATCTCAACTTTGATGGCTTCACCAAACCTAACCCAGGTCAGGCAGATGGGGGTGGGGTCATTCATGACCACATGGGGATATTAATTTTGGCTTATGTAGTCAACTTGTGGGTTCAATCATTTGTTTTTGCTGAGGTGGTGGTGGCCTTCCATGACATACAAATTGACACAAAAGATAGACTTTCAAATTTGGTTATAGAAGGAGATTCTAGAAACATGACTCTCTTGTTGACGGGGAAAGCCACTCCCTGCTGGACCCTCTAGGACCCTGTGTCGACAACTCGCAATATCATGATTTCCCTTAAAAATTGTAGTGTTAATCATGTGTATAGGAATGGTAATAAAGTCATCTATACGTTAGTAAATATTGGAGCCTTTACTCCAAATTTAGTAATATGTGATAATATCCTCCATATCCCAAGTCAGGTGCTCAAATTAATCCAACATGATGCTAAAGTACTGTCAAAATGAGATTGAGCTGGATATGATGCCAACTCTTATTGATAGTTGCCACACTCTTCAATTATGGAAACTTAAGCCCGCTAATCAGTCTTTTCATATATATATTTACTTGTGACTTTGGTTTTTGTATAGTCATTTCTATAGTTGGTATTACCTTGATTTGAAATTTGTGATTTTAGTGATGGGGGGTGATCTGGTTCAAGATGAACCCACTAGTTGTGAGGGATGGAAGCAAGACAAGGATGTTTGGGCCATTCTAGAATGGGGGTAAGCTGGCTTCATTTGTGGAGCATATGAAGGGGGATAATCCAAATATTTCTATGGTGTTCGCCGATTCTTGGGTGAATGGCATTGTTATTGTTGAAGGGATTTCCTTGGTGGTGGCTTGTGAGCTAATTGTAGAAGTGATGAGGCTCTCTCTTGAACAGGTGTGCATTCCTCATAAGTCAAAAGGCAATTACTAGAAAGACATGGAACATTTTTTGAAAGAGGGCGAGAGGGTGAATAGATTGTAGAATGGCTTTAACCATGTGGACCCACCTAGTGTTTGGAGAAAAATTTCAAAAGTCCTCATCAGGCTGTCATGCTCATATTTTTTCTATACTTAATCATCTTAGGTATAAAGTTAAAATAAAATTTTCCTTTTGGCTTCTATCCTTGCTTGAGAAATTTGTTAGAAATGTCTAGGCTAAATGCAAGAAATTACCCATCCACTAGGGCCTTATTTATTGTCTCTACAAGTTTCATTCTGTGTTGTTACCCTTCACTACCACTATTCAAAAGAAAACTTTGACCATTCACCACCCCACCAATCCCTTTGTGGACCCCAACCCCTCTATTACCTTGGATGAAATCCCTCCTTCCATTCAACATAGCACTTGGGCCTAATGTAAAGTCCCTGATAATTGGAAAACCCATCTCAACCCCATCAAATGCACCCCTTTTTTGGAACCCACGCCTACTTCTACTTCTGGGTTGGAGGAGCTTGACAACTCAAATGACAATGAGTCATGGAATCCCACCCTAAAAAACTCTCTTGTGCACTCTTCTGCTCATGCAAATGTCTCTGATATTCCCAAAACCCCTTATTTCTAACCCTAACCCATAAAATTATCCCAATCTATGCATGAATCTAGAGGAAACTAGAACTAAACTTAGGTTGATTCATTCTTCTAGTGACCCCCTCTATAAAAAAATCAATGAAATCTCAGAGATAATTAATTTCCAGAAGGATATAATGAATTAGCTCTTGGGATAGCTAGTAACGTCTAAAGAAAGAATCCAAATTCTGGAAGGCAAGGTTCTAGAGTAGTAGGTCCCGTGGCTGGGGGAGGTGGAGAACAAGGGGAACTGGGACATGATTTCTTCTTTCACCAAGTCATTCGAGAGGTGAACAATTTGGGAAAGGTAGCTGGATGATGTGCATGAAATTCTTGGTACAGAGGAAGATAAAAATAATTTATTGATTGTGATTGATGTTATCCATCAAAATTAGGAGAAAATCATGCAATGGCTTAGGGTCATCATTGATTATAGTAAAGAAACTGTGAAGAACATTTCCCTCACCCTTTAGGTTTTTTAGGATGAACTAAGGAAGTTCTAGGGGAAACGAGTTGTGGATGATGGTCATATACAAAAGAAAAAAAGGTAAAATGGTGGATACCTTAGCTTGTGATGTCACAGTGAATACTCAAACCATTCAACAAGGGCCTTTGAATTTCAAAAAGAAGTTCCAATTTATAGATCCCAGGAATGGAATGTGGTCATTGGTTTCAAGTTGTTGGGAGACCTATAGGTGTCTAGTGGTCCTGTGTTGGTCTCAGTTTTGTGTGCTTTCATTGTTGTGTTTTGTTGGTCAAACTATTTAAGTTTAAGTTTATGTTTTAGTTTATGGTCTTCTCACTTCTTGTGAGTTCCTCGTTTGCCTCTATGATTGTTTTCTAATGGGTACTGGCCCTTCCAATTTTAATCTAATCAAAACTATTACACATTTAAGAAAAACCACTTAATCAAATAGATCAAAATTTCTTAAATAATATTAAATAGTTCAACTATGATATGTTGATGAGTAAGATAAAATAATTGTTTCACTATACAATTTCATTATAATTAAATTAAATGTGTATTTAAAAGGTTTTAGTATTTCCCAAAATTCATAAATTCAAATATAAGAAGCCTCAGGTATTTGTCATTAACTAACAAGGCTTTGAATTTTCTCTCAAGTTATTCTCTCATTGAGAATGATTAAATTTAATGAATTTAAAAGTATTTATTTTAGGATATTGTAATTGAATAAGAATAAAATCTCATCCATAGGATGAATTCTTTCCCCACCCTTGGATTTAGGGAACCTATCAAATATATTTACCTACATCCTTGAGAATTGACTTAAAGACTTTTCTCTTGATCATTTTTCCCAATTTTCTTTGCAGGTCAATGAGGGAGTGAGGAGAACTCATGGAAGTCCATTTAGAGGGCTTATTTCTATTACATTATCTCCCTTTATTCTTGTAGATTGGAGGATGAGGAGAAATGAAAGAAGAATTTTTATATATGATTATTGTCTTATCTTAGTTTGTTCCATTTTCTATTTTCTTGGCAAGATTATTTCCTTCTTTACATTGCTTTAAAATATACCCATTTGTATCCATGTGCATATGTATTTATGTTAATTTTCAAATATTTATTTATCCTTAAACATTCATGGATTTTTTTATGTTTCATCATTGAAAATAAATAAAATATAAACTAGGGGAAGGGGCCTAGTTCACAAATACATATGCATAGTTATTGGTGCTTCAAATGACATAATGAGAAACTCCTATAAAATTTACGACTTGTCAAATGCACAATATTCACCACCTTCTATCCCATGTACATGTATTAACTCCATCCAGTGTAGGTAACTACACAAATAAATAATGGTTTAAGGCTTCCCTAATAAACATCAAATCTAGATGTAATACAAAATTTAGTCATTTCACAATAAAAAATGCACATTATAAATAATAAATACAAATTCAAATTTGAAACACAACCATCAATGCATTCTATTTTTAGAATTGAATTATTTTATAAAAGGGAAAGTAGCTAACTTCTTTCTCAATTATTCTCCTCTACTAATATCCTCTGCACACTACAAAGTATTGATAGGCATCCTTTGCACATTCCTTAAATATCCATACATTTTCAAATTGGGACAGTCTTTAAAAGTTACTTTCATGAAGTGTGCATTTAATAGTTATATTCATGAAGTGTCTATTTAAATGTTAAAAATAACTGCTCAAGGTATTTTTTTCTCATGGGTTATTCCTTAGAAACCCCATTTATAAATTTACTAAACTGTGTGTTTATTTACTCTTTTTTGTTAATTCTTAGAAGTTGTATTGATATTCGGGTATGTGCAGGATCATGAGGGTCCAAACTAGGCCTCTAAGTGGCAATGAAAATTCAGAAAATCAGAGTTAGGAAACTTGACATACAAATTTGAATAGGTTATTAACATAATTTTAAAAATATGTAAGAACAAAAGTTGTAGCAAATTGAATATAGTTTCTAGGCTACTAGTCCTTTTTGGAAAAAAATAAGAAGCAGGTGTATGTCTGACCACCCTAAGTTACAAAAATTCTTTTTCCAAAATTTCCGTACCAGTAGGACTGTACACAGATGTGTATGTGCACATAATTTTTTCCATGTAAATAATTAGTTATGATTTTTTTATTAGAACTTTTTAGAATTATTAAAACGTCTATGTCTAACCACCATAACTTGGTAAAATTTATGAAATTCATTTTTCTTTTTATCCTATAGTATGCAAAGCATAGAATGTGGTGCATCTTGTAGATTCAAAAAATATTAATTAGTTTAAAAGTTATAGAAGTTTTCAATCAACCTAAAATTAGGACTTTAGGCGTAATGTGGTAGAAAATCAATAATAATTATTTATTAAATTCAAAATAAGACAAAAGTTATATTGGTAGAAAGTTGACATTTTTTTCTATAAACCCTTTTTTTTTTATGAAATTCAAATAAAAAAAAAATCATCAGCCACAAGGGCGAACTTCAGAGAACTAAACAAAATTTTCAAAACATGTTTTTTAGGTTGACTTTCCAAGTCAGGCTATCTCAAACCAAATCCTGAGCCAATATCCATTATGGTTTGGTAATACCAAACTGAAACGGATATCCATTTATAACGGATATCCATTTTAAGATGGATATCCATTTCAAAACATATATCTTTTTTTTTTTTCAAAATGGATATCCATTTTGGAAAGCGTGAACCCATTTTTTTGAAAAAAAGGATATCCGTTTTGAAGACCTAAAAAATCCTCTTTAATAAAATGTGCATAACTTTTGTGTTTCTTATTGAAATTTTGAATTTTTGCAGGTGTTGGAAAGGTGATTGAGAGCTCTACGCAATGGAATAGGTGGTGTTTCTATATTTTACAAAATAAAATAATTATAATAATTTAAACTTCATATTTAATTTTTGAAACATCAAATGCTCACTACTTTCACATGCAAAGTCTTTTTTCATGTTTTTTTTGTAACACTCATCTCAAAATACTTGAAACATTAGAAATACTAATGAATATTGAAATATTTATATTTTTTATAGCAAGGAGATGAAGAAGTCTTCATAAATCATCATATCTCTCTAGACATTTCTCTACCTCTTTATATATCACTATGTCTCCCCTTAAGCTCTAGACATATCCCTTCTTTCTTCTCTCTTTGTCCCTCTTTATACCTATCTTTCTGAATCTCTCTCTCCTTGAGCTCTAGACCTATATTTCTACCTCTATCTCCATCCTTTCTCTCTCTCTCTCTCTCAGGTCCCTCTCACTCCCTCTCCCTCTCTCTCACCCTCTCACTCTCCATCTCCCCTCTCCATCTCTCTCTATCTCTCCCTCCCTTTAAATTATCTCTTCCTCTTATGTCTCTATCCCTCTTAGGTCTCTCTCTCAGGTGTCTCTAACTCCCTCTCTCCCTCCTAGGTACCCCTCTCGGGGTCTCTCAACTCCCTCCTCTTTGTTCTCTCCCCACTCCCTCTCTGCAATCATCACTCACATCTTTACTCTCCCTCGGGTCTCTCTCTCTCTCTCTCTCTCTCTCTCTCTCTCTCTCCATCTCTCTCCTCTCAGAGTCTCTCCACTCCCTCCTTTCTCTCCTCTATCCTCTCAGGTCTCTCTCTCTCTCTCTCCTCCTTTATCTCTCTCTTTCCCTCTAAAGTCAGTCTCTCACCTGCATCTCTCTGGTCCCTACCACTCCCTCTGCATCTCCCTCTCTCCCTACATCTCCCTCTCCCCCCTCTCTCTCCATCTCTCTAAAGTATCTCCCCCTCTTAGGTCTCTCTCTCTCTCTCTCACACACACACTCACTCACACACAGACACTCCATCTCCATCTCAGTTCTCTCTCTCTCTCCTCTCTCCCTCCCTCTCCCTCTCCTCCCTCTCAGTCCATCTTCATCTCCCTCCTCTATTTATTTCTCTGCCTCTCATTTTCTCCTCATTCCCTCCCTCATCCTCTCTCTCTCTCTCTCCTGTCTCTCAGTCCCACTCCTCCTCTCTCCCCTCTCTCTCTCTGGTCTCCTCCTCCCTCTATACTATCCTTCTCCTCTCACCTCCTGCTCTCCTTATCCCTCTTGGTTCTACTCTCTTGCTCTTTCTTCACTAACTCCTCTATCTCTTCCCCATGCCAACCCCTTGGCCTTGTACATGACCCTCTGCCTCTACTCTCTCTCTCTCTCTCTCAAGTCTCTCCTCCACCCCTTGTCCTCTCAGAACTCTCTCCTCTACCCTTAACCTAAGCCTTAAAACCCCTCTACCCTCTACAGTAACCCTATACCCTCAATCTCTCTCCCACTCCCTCTCTCTCTCTCTCAAGTCTCTCCCTCGTACCCCCTCTTTCTCTCTCAGGTCTCTCTCTCTCATTCACTCCCTCTACCTCTCTGCCCTCGACCCTCTACCCTCTACCCTTACCCCCCTACTCTCTCTCTCTCTCCTACCCACTCTCCCTCTCTTAGGTATCTCTCTCAAAGTCACTCCCTGTATATCTCTCCCTTCTATCCTCCCCTATACCTTTAACCATTAAACCCTAAACCCTTAAACCCTCTACCCTCTACCCTTAATCCTCTTGTTGGAACTGTAAAATTTTTGATGATTTTACATATTTTTCATCCCCCATGCATTTTCCATTTGAGTCCTACCTTGAGCACATTTTCCTCTCTTTATGATATTTTACCCATGTTTTGCCTATATTTACCCCAAAATCCATCAGGTCATGCATTATTCATGTTGTTGTTCCTATCAACATAAGCTCATTATTGTCTCCCCGACCCATTTTGCATTTTCTGCTAACATGAGTCTGTGTTGCCTATCGGCAAGACTCATTTGATGTCACAACGATCAAGGTTTGCATGTAGGCACCTTTCGATAGGACATTTGCGCGGTTTCAGTGACAAAGGATATTTCAAATCGGTGGGAGTTATGCCGTCGGGATGAGGTCTTATCGATTTCAATATGTCTCCCCGATTGGTTGCAAAAGGTGCTCATCGACGAGAGGTTTTCCTTTGTTGTAATATCATGGTGATACTCCCTTGTCTTTCTGACCGATAGGATGGATGAACATTTTGGCAAAGGTTTAATGCTTTGGTGAAAGGTCATGGCAAAGTGTATATGTCTCACCGACAGAGCATAAAAGGTTTCTCTCAAATGGCTTTCGGTGAGAGGTTTGTTGTGTCTCGCCGACCGACAACATAATGGGATGTGATATCGGTATGAGTTAAGGTTTTCGACATGTGGTCTTGGCGAGTGACCTTCGGTCTCGCCAATGGAAAACAAAAAGGTCTTTGTCGGCATGAGAATTGACTTGTCTAAGCGACACACATGATGGTTGATGACTTTCGGTATGATTGAAAGCATTCTATGAGAGGTCTCCTTGACATTGATATGCCTCACAGATAATGTGCATGGGGATTATGTCGGTGTGAGAATTGCTTTCTCTTGGTGATCTAAAGTGAGCTCGAGGCTTTTAATAAGACAAAGGATAATCTATATAGCATCTCCCTGACTATGAGTTGTCTTGGTGATGGCGAATGAAGATTACATTTTGGTGAGAGAATAGATTTGTCTTGGCGACACAGGATGGAGGGATGGCTCTTGGTGAAACATGAAGTGATTTGTGTGACCTCTCACCGACATCATAAAGTCATGGCGAAAGCGAATAAAGCACGACACGGGCTGAAAACGATTGAATTGCCTTCGGCATAGTTGCGATATGTCTTGGCGACTATTTCATTGAGATTAATAAGAATTGAAATACTGAGGCTGACATGTAAATTGATAAAATATTGTTGTAGGACGACATGAAATAAGCCCAAATTCAGCGGTAGGCCGACATGGAATTTCAATATGATTTATTTTCTTGATGCTGGTGTATAAATAGGAATTTTGTAATTGTAAAATCATCATCAGCTATCATTTATTCGATATACAGTAGGAAAATTAGATGGACACAGTATAATAAATTTATCAGATCAGAGACTATGGTGCATGTTTTCAAAATGGAGGTATTTATGAAAGTCAATTGATGTTGCTGCACATTTCTAATGTCAATTATCTTTTGAATTCAATAAAAAAATGCTGCTAAGTTGTCTCCAAGATTGATGCTTTCTGGTTATTTCAATTGACATAACAAGTTTATGTTCATTTTATCAATGCACATTTGTTGTATCTGTGTGATTAATCAATTGGTTCTTTCAATCAAAGATTAAATCCTTTCAGTTGATCAGAGTAATCAGAGAGTTTCATCTGGATTAGTAAAGTAGAGCTTAGTAGTTACAGTATTGCATGTTTATACAAGTTGTAAACATAATATATTCCAGATAATTTGAGTTTTCTCTAGAGAGGTGTTGTTCATCTTGATTTCATTCTAACTTTGCATACCCAATAAGGCATTGGTCTTTGCATTTCATCATTTGGATTTATTCAGTTTCTCTACATCTATTAATTGAGCATTTTAGGATTTAGATTAAGAAGATTGCTATCGCTATTTGTATCAAGTTTGAATTCATTTTTTCACTTCCATCTGCCATTGTGGATAAATCATTGAATGAAAGATAATCATAAGTATATAAAGTTTGCTTCATTCAGAAGGGTACACCCGCCTAGGTTTGGCAGCACCTGAAGAGTAGAAGGTTGAGTTCTCTTGACCTTTTATGTTACCCTAAAGCATATCAAGAGATTGGAAGCCTCTTGAGGCATCTTTCCTGCGTTTTTGAGAGCTAACAAATTGGCGACTCTGCTGGGGACTATATCAAAAAATTCGGTTGAAGACCACATTATAGAGTCATTGAAGAAAAGGTTATAATTTGAGAAGATTCGGAAAGAGTGATTCCACTGGGTAAAAGATCATAAATATTTATTTTCCCACTTTTGGAAAAGTAGGTGGCGACTCTGAAAGAAACATTGCATTTGTTTAAACATGAATGGAAGAAGATCTCAATACAGGGGAGGTCATACTGGAGCTTCTACTAGCAATAGTAAGTGGACACACAAAGATGACAAGGCTGATAAGGGGAAAGGAATAAGTGAGGACATGTGCATGATAGATAAAGATAAGACATCAAGAGCACATTTTGAAACATGTGATAGCTATGATACATGGAGAGATAATTCAAGTGCATAACTTTGTACCCCTAAAGATCGAAGAAATCCTTTCTCTTTTCTTGATCCTCAAAAATAGGCTGAGTTTGAAGTTGCACTTGAGGCTAAACGAATTAGAGTTCAACATGAATATGATCAGAAGATGGAGAGTAACCAAAATGTCTTTATTGATCATGAGCTTCCTGAGGAAGTAAAAGCACAGTTTGAATTACAGAGGAAGAGGATAGAGGAATTAGAGGATAAATTACAGAAAAATCAAGTTACTGATTAGACTACTGGTTGCTCGAAGTATGTTCTGCCTCATAAGCAAGGTGATAAAGGTGCAGGGCCCTCTAATCAACCAAATGCTCCTCACAATCAGACAGGGAATCAATACATACAACCAAACCATCCGCCTCACATTCCTACTCAACATACAAATATGCAGCCACCTCATGGTCAACATTATTTCCCATGACATAATGCATGTAAATCCTGTGTATCAATACCGATTGCCACCTATCCTCCCTCTCACCCGGTATGCAACAATGATTAGATAGTTGATTTGGCGAGTTTCATCTATACCACTTACCCTATGGATGGCAGCTGGAGAGCTCTGGTACCAAAGTTTATAGGGAGTAATGCAATTACTGCTGAAGAACATTTAAAGAATTTCAATGTGTTCCTCCAAGACATAGGTGTGCCATATGACGATTTACATATGAGGCTGTTTATGATGTCACTTCTTGAAGATGCTAAAGTTGGTTTAGCGGCATCTTTAATTAATTCTCCAAATATTCAGACGGTTTCGTGTAGGAATCTAAATGCGAATCGACTCTTCATGAATTGATGCGAATTGAGAGAAAATATGAATGACTCAATTGCCAGTTTCAATAGAAATTCAACAGTTGCGGACTAAAATGCCTCACAGATCAAAGGTTGCCAGATACGTAGCTTTGAGTGTTTATTTGAATGGATTTGATCCTAAAACAGGGTATGAACTGAGAAATAGATTCCCAAGAGATTTGGCTGAAGCTCAGAAGATAGTACTGTCAATTGAAAATAATAGAAAGGCTGTTGGGATAATTAGTAAAAGAGATAACCCTAGGCCTCCTCAGCAAAGCAACAATTATCAGTATAAGCAGGAGAACACATACAGGAACGAAAGGCCGAGGTTGCATGACATGCCTTATAATACAGACTGGAAGGATGGAAAACCTATAACAGCTAGGCCTGGAAACAAGAAGACTCCTGATCCATTGACAAAGAGGGGAACCTATATGGTGAGTAACAATTATTTTTGTGAATCTTGTGATAAGCCACATTCCCCAGACTATTATGTTGTTGCCCAAAGAATGCAAGAAGAGGGAATGCTGATGGGAAGTGGTGAAGAAGATCACACAGTATATTTGACTTCAAATACTTTTCACCATGTTAAGGAAGGGTACTCATATTCAGAGGATGAAGGATATGAGTATGATGTTTCAAATCAGAAATACAATGTCCATATGGCTGAACAACAGGTCTTTTTTTATTCTGAAGAGGATTATATAGAACCACATTCTGATGAGATGCCTACTCAATATAGTATGAGGAGACTCACTAATGAAGAGATAGAAAGATTAAATGTTGCTGTAGTTGAAGAAGCCAAGAGTAGGTACCTATTGAGAAATAGGACAGTAAATGAGAATGAAGGTGTCCCCAGGGGAATCTTCATGAAGGATCAGAGGGAAACAAAAGAAACTGTGAAGAAGCCAGAAAACAAACAGCATGATAAAAATGAACAGAGGCCTGACCAGCTTAGTAAAGGAGAGAAGGAAGAAAACAAAGGAGAAGCATTGGAGTAGAAGAAAATTGTTAAGGTGGAGGGCTCTTCTTTTGACTTCACTCAGGCATTATCCCAGGTAAAAATGCCTGTTCCACTACTTGAGATGATGAAAATTAAAGAATACAGAGACTGTGCTATTCAATTGATAATGAATTCTGAAAGTAAAGTAGCTATCAATAGGAAGGAGAAAGTAAATATCCCAGAAGTCTGCTTGAGTGATGTGTTAACAACTCCCCCACATGTTGATCCTTTTTTCACTATATTGCTTATAAATAACAAATTGTTGAAGAATTGCATGGTAGACTCTGGTGCAGCTATAAACATCATGCCAATAGGAGTTATGAAGCAGCTTGGCATGTGGGTTGATACTTATGAAGGGAAGTGTTATGCAATGGATAATAGACCTGTTCTTGTGGTAGGTATTATGAGAAATGTTGAAGTCAAGCAGGCTACTTATCCACAGGTGGCATATAATATAGATATAACAGTGATTGATACTCCTCAGTTTGGGATGCTTTTATCAAGACAGTGGACAACAACAGTTGGGGGAAATATACAGTTTGATTTATCTGATGCAACTATTCTGGTGAATGGTCAGAAAGTCAGGTTGTATAGGGAGCCAAGAATGAGCCAAGCTATTGACTGTGTACCCCAAGATAAAATCAATTATTTTTGTGATATGGATCTTGGCAACTTCAAAATAGAATCAGCTCAGCCAGAGTTAGGCAATACTGATCTAGTTAAAGGTTCTTGTGGTGATCGAGAGGAAGAGGTAATGGAAAATGTGAGTTCATTTGATAATGAGTATATAATACCTCTTATTACAGTTGAAAGTCATAAAGACTCATTTGATAAAGAAGAAATGATGTTTTTCCAAGGTATGCCCAGGAATGAATTCCAGGTGTTTTCAGATCTACTATATGGTAAAGAGGAAATAATTTCAGACAAGCTAGATGATGGAATAAGTGACTTCGCTGGTAATGTTTTTGATTTTTCATTCTCTGATGATCTTGGACCTCTTTTTGATGATGAAAAAAGTGAAGAATATAACTATAGCAATGAAAATGTAGAAGGACGTTCACTTAGCAATGAGCAAATTTTAGATTTGATAACTCTTGAATATCAGAGATATACACAAGAAGGTGATCCTGAGGTTCTTTGTCTAGCTTACATTTGTTTTGACAGTGAAAGATCTTTGTATGATGATTCTTATGACTCTCAGTGCATTTCTCAAGTTGATGGTGAAACCTTTGGTGTTGATCAAGAGTCTATATCCATTCAAGATAAGGTATGTGATTTTGAAATTTCTAACTCATGTGAAGGTGACATTTGTTTGCATACCAAGGATGATAGTGGTCCAGATTTGATTGGTTCATACATGCATGATATTGGAGATGTGAGTTATAATAAAAAATTATCTCCAAATAACGACTTGGAAGAGGTGCAAAAGGTTTCAAACTTGTTTGTTCTAGACAGTGTTGATATGACAAATTTTTTTGATTCTCAAGAGAAGTACTTTGATGGTGAATTTTTAATACAACTGAGAGAGTGTTTCATAGTACACAATAGTGAGAAAGATAATGATGAATTTTTCATTGAATATACATATATTTTCTATGTTGAAGATAACAGAGATTTGCCTCATGATGATGGAGAATTTGAACTACAGAATGATGTAGGGAATTTGGGCCAAGCTGAACATGATGATTTTCTAAAAACTTGCAATAACAGTGACAAAGAAGATTGCATGTGTGTCTTCAAGAAGAATCTGATGAACTCAAGGCAAAACCAGACATTTGATAGGGGAAAGTATGGTTTGAGTTTCAGATCGTAATAGCTCAAGACAGATGAAGTTGAAACACAGAGGATTAAGGGTTTCCAGTGCATGGACAACTCTTGCTTATCCTCTCTAAAATTATTTTCCATGCATAGTAGTTTAGGGTTTTGATTCACCTCCATCTTGCATTCATTTTGCATTCATTCCATCAAGCTATGTGCCCATTTCCATCTTTCATTTTGTGTCTGGTTTGGTTTGCTCACCCAAAGATCTGGATCCTTGCAATGATCTTACTATCATTCATCCCCAGACGGAGCCACTGTTGGAACTGTAAAAATTCTGATGATTTTACATATTTTTCATCCCCCATGCATTTTCCATTTGAGTCCTATCTTGAGCATATTTTCCTCTCTCCATGATATTTTACCCATGTTTTGCCTATATTTACCCCAAAATCCATTGGGTCATGCATTATTCATGTTGTTCCTATCGGCATAAGCTCATTGTTGTCTCCCCGACCCATTTTGCATTTTTTGCTAAGATGAGTCTGTGTTTCCTATTGGCAAGACTCATTTGATGTCACATCGATCGAGGTCTGCATGCAGTGGCTTTCGGCAGGACATTTGCATGGTTTTGGCGACAAAGGATATTTCAAATCGGTGGGAGTTATGCCGTCTGGATGAGGTCTTATTGATTTCAATATGTCTCCCCAACTGGCCACAAAAGGTGCTCATTAGTGAGAGGTTTTCCTTCGTTGTAATATCATGGCGATACTCCCTTGTCTTGCTGATCGATAGGATGGATGAACATTTCGGCAAAGGTTTAATGCTTCAGTGAAAGGTCATGGCGAAGTGTATATGTCTCACCGATGGAGCATAAAAGGTTTCTCTCAAATGGCTTTCGGTGAGAGGTTTGTTGTGTCTCACCAACTGACAACATAATGGGATGTGATATCGGTATGAGTTAAGGTTTTCGGTATGTGGTCTCGGTGAGTGACCTTCGGTCTCGTCGACGGAAAAAAAAAAGGTCTTTGTCAGCATGAGGGCAACATCTGCATGACACACATGATGGTTGATGACTTTGATGTAACTCAAAGCATTCTCACAGAGGTCTCCCGACATTGATATATCTTACCCGATATGTACTTAAAGTTATGTTGGTGTGAATTTCTTTCCTCTTGGCGATCTAAAAGTGAGCTGAAACTTGATAGACAAGATATCTATATAGCATCTGACCAAATTTGTCTTATGATGGCGAATAGAAGATTACATTTCAATGAGAGAATGGAATTTGTCTCAGTGACACGAGGATGGAGGATGGCTCTCGGTAAGTATGAAGTGATTTGTGTGACCTCTCACCGACATCATAAAGTCACGGTGAAAGTGAATACAGCATGACGTGGGCTGATGACGATTGAATTTCCTTTGGCATAGCTGCGATATGTCTTGGCGACTGTTTCAGTGAGATTAATAAGAATTCAAATACTGAGGCTGACATGTAAATTGATAAAATACCATTGTAGGCCGACATGAAATAAGCTCGAATTTAGTGGTAAGCCGACATTGAATTTCAATATGATTTTTTCTTGGTCTTTGGTGTATAAATAGGAATTTCCTTGGTGTAAAATCATCATCTGACTATCATTATTTGATATCGAGTAGGAGAAGTGGAATGGACACAATATAATAAATTTATCGAGATCGGAGACTATGAACATATTTCAAAATGGGTATTTATGAAGTCAATTGATGATGTTCTTTGCACATTTAGATGTCAATTATTTGTTAATTCAATGAAAAATCTTTGCCTAGTTGTCTCAGATTGATGCTTCTGGTTATTTAAATTGACATAACAAGTTTATGTTTAGTTTATCAATGCACATTTGCTATATTTGTTTGATTAATCAATTGGTTCTTTCAAGTAAAGACTAAATCTTTTTAGTTGATCATAGTAACCAGAGAGTTTCATTTGGATTATTGAAGTAGGCAAGTAATTCATGTGCATATTTATACAAATTGTAAACAAAATATGCTTTTGAATAATTTGAGTTTTCTCTAGAATTGTTGTTCATCTTGACTTCATTCTAACTCCATATACCCAATGAGCCTTGGTCTTGCATTTCATCATTTGTGTTATTCGGTTTCTACATCATTAATTGAGCATTTTAGGATTTAGATTAGAAGATTGCTGTTGCTATCAAGTTTGATTTCATTTGTTCACTTCCATCTGCCATTGTGGAAAAATCATTGAATGAAAGATAATCATAAGTGCATAAAGTCTACTTCATTCTAAAGGGTACACCCACCTAGGTTTAGTAGCACCTGAAGAGTAGAAGGTTGAGCTCTCTTGACCTTGTTTGTTACCTTGAAATGTATCAAGAGATTGGCAGCCTCTTGGGGCATCTTGCCTCGTTTTGAAGATAGCCTCTCTCTCTCTACCTCATGCCCCCTCTCCTCTCTTGGGTCTCTCTCTTTCTCTATCCCCTCTGTCTCTCCCCGCCCTCTATCTCTCTCACTCCTCCTCCTCTCTTTCCATGACTCCTATCTCCTTCCCACCCACTTAACCCCTAAACCTAAACCCTTAACCCTTAAAGTACATGCCTCTACTCTCTCTCCTCTCAAGTCTCTCTGTCACTCCCCTCTCTCCCTCTCTCAAGTCTCTTTCTCTCTCTCCACTCCCTCTATCTCTCCCTCACCTTAACCTAAACCCTTAACCCTTAAACCCTACACCCTTAAAACCTCTACCTCTACCATTAACTATACCTCTATCTCTCCCACTTCATCTCTCTCTCTATCAAGTCCTCAGGTTTGTTTTCTATCTCACTCTACTCCCTCTATCTCTCTCCTCTACCATGCTTGCTAAACCTAAACCCTAAACCCGTTAAAACCATATACCATATATTATCACCTCTATCTCTCTACCACTCTCTCAATTATCTCCCTCAGTACTCTGTCTCTCTCCTCTACCCTTAACCTAAACCTAAACATAACTGCCGACCCTCTACCCTCTACTATCTCTCTCTCTCTCTATCTCAAGTCTCTCCTCCTATCCCATCTTCCTCTCTTAGGTCTCTCTCTCTCTCTCTCCCATATACATATACATATATTTATATTTATATTCTAAATTTAAGAATTGAATTGGAATTCAAAATTATCAATAACAAATTTATGAAACTCATTGAAATCATGAGAAAAATCGCATAAGGTTGTGGTCTGAGACCAAATTAATGGAAAATATTCAAAATTCAGAGTATGTAGGTGGCTAAAAAAAATTACCATTAAGAAATGAAATGGATTTTGGAGGGAGGCATGGAGAAAAGTAGAAAAAAGATACCATTTTGATATCATATAATCTACAAGATTGAAGAAAACAAGTAGTTCAATGATTTTCCTTAGAAAAGATGAGAGGAAATCAACCTCAAATAGAGGTATTCGATGCAATTTATTTTATTTTGTTGCATTTTTCAGTTATCTACTTTGTGAGTATTGTATGTCGGATCATATCGACATTTCTTTTGAGCCATATTAAACTTGTGTGATGAACTCAATATGCCATTTCTTGGTTTAAAAATTTATTTTTTCTCCTGTTGAGGCCATGTCGGCCATTTTTGTCACATGTACTATATGCATGTATCTTAAATGGCATGGAATTCAAATCACTTAACCCCTTGTGAGTTAGATGTTACCACCATTATCATTTTGTTGCTTGCATGTGACAAGCATAGCCTTCACATGGCCGATACCCTGTGAAAGGGCATGAAATGATCCGTAAATCGTTATTGCCTTCTCTGATGAAAGGCAGTTAAATTTCCATCAAAATCTTATGTTTTACTCTGTATAAATGAATTCCCACTGGGATATACGCACCATAAGGGTGCTAAAATTGTTTTCTTTAATCTAGAATCAAAGGGTTTCCATGATGTATTTTATTACCTCTCACATTAAGCGATGGTTGGGTGTTGATCGCCTCATTCTTTTTAAATGATATTAATTTTATCTGTTGTTGTGTGTTTCTATGTCATAGTGATTCTTTGTCCTTATTGCCTCATCCATAAGGGACAATGGCTGAGTGACGTATCACTCTATCCTTATTTTGGCATGGTTAGCTTATGAGCCATTGTTCTACGAGAACAATAATCTTTTGAGTCCTTGGATGATTCCAACCCAAGCCGTGGGTCAACATGTGTGGCTTTGGCCCCGTGCACTGATAAAATGAAAAGCATAGTCAGTCATTCCATAGAACAACAATAAATATAATTTGATATTAAAATAGTAGACAAGGGTTCTTAAACCAAAAACATGTGAAGGTTGTACCTAATATATGTGTAAATTATTTCTTGTTAAAATGATTAGCATGTCATTCAAGTCTTATTATTTTTCAAGAATCAGTACCAAGAAATTGTTTGGTTATTTCCTTTATATGCATATTATATACAATTTTGTTCTTAGAACAATAGAATCTTTGAATTAAAAATGAGAATGAAAGTTATGCTGTATCAAAATTCTTTGACCATGAATGTAACAAATAGCTATGGTTTCCAAATGAGGCTTGAATGAATGAAGCTTTGGTTGATATGGAATTGAATCTATAAAATTTTGTAAACAACATCATTCTATTATAAAAAGTGTTTGATTAGCTATAAAAAACACCGTTTTGTTATAAACTATAATTGTTTAGCTGTAAACAACATCATTCTATTATAAACAGTATTTGATTAGCTGTAAACAACATCATTTTGTTATAAACTCTAATTATTTAGTTGTAAACAACATCGTTCTATTATGAATAGCGTTTGTATAGCTGCAAATAATATCATTTTAGTATAAACTGTAATTGTTAGCTATAGACAACATTGTTTGGTTAAACAGTAGTTGTATGGCTACAATAGTATTGTTTGCTATCATAGTATGGTTGATACAAATGACATAACAGTATGTGGGAAACTGTTCAAACAAAATTCTTAAATTATTTACTTCTCGTAAACTGACAAACTATATGCCAATCTAAAACATTATTTGAATGTTAGAAATCTGATCTATTGGTTTTTTTAATTCAGGATGTATGCAGAAATTTATAACTTAAGTTGGCACATATGTGTGTATGCACGTAGACCTTTGTCTACATACATACACATACTTGTGATATACCTTCTTTTATTGCCTATTTTCTTTATTCTTAAATGAATACCAAATTACAATGAATGTAATCATGTGACATGTGCTTGAAATGGATGGATAATGTATTGATTAGTTCCATTGATTCATTTTTTGAATTTTAAATAGAATAGAACAACAACACCTAATAGACTAGAGCACCTAAGGGTAGATGTTGCTAAAGGGTAGATAGTTTCTATGAGATAACTTGATGTTGAAAGTTACCTTTTAGGACAGGTACCAAAATGCAGTTTAAAGATTATAGGTTTTAGCTTTATCCAAAACCTATTGTTTGTTGTTGCAACAATATTCTTATGCTTGGCCAAGAAAATTAGTTCATTACGTATGTATGGACTTTGTGATAACTATCTGCCATTCCTAGAATAGATCTTGAATTTTATTTTCTAACTTGTAGATAGAGATGTATGTTGATGTATGGGCACACACTAGATTCCACCTTGTAGATTGTTCTCTTGCTAAACTTTCCATGCAGCGTCAGGTATTCTTCAAGTTGGAAGAATTCTGGTGAAGCATAATCTTCGTGGTTGGTCGGTAAAGCACTTCAACCATGTTATCTTCCACCAATGGAGGTGAGCATCAAGAGGAAACCTTGTTTTTTCAAAAACTATCTTGGTCCATGATGTAACCATGGTGTAATCTTGATGTAAATTCATACATTGTATTGACTATGTGGCCTTATGAGCCAAGTCAACTTGGATATTGTAATTGACATTGACATTGAATATATTTATCTTTGACTCATTTTAATTTGACATGTGTTGCTATGATGGATAATAGCTTCTTATTTATGTATTTTTAAAAATTGAATATTCATAATGTCATTTACAATAATATAATTAAGTAATAATTTAGAATGGGTTATTACATTTGGTATTAGAGCTTAGGGTTCAACTCTAGGCCTTTTGAGTCTACCATAGGCATGACTAGGGGATAGTTGACCATTGAAAAAAATTAGTTGTCTTGAGAATTGAACAAACTTGGATTGAATGGAGGTATGGGGAGGTGAAAGGAAGGTTGAAAGAAAGGGAAAACCATTAGGAACTTAAACAAGAAATTCGTAATGGAAGAAAATGCTAAGACTGAGGTACAACTTGAGATTTCTGATGATGAGTCTCTAGCTAAATCCCTTACATGACTTAAGCTAGAGAGAGGCAAGAAGATTGAGGAGAAGTGAACACCTAAGATCAAGAATCTTTTTGTAATTAGAGATTGGCCTCTAGGGTGTGGACCAAACACACCCTTGTTAACTATGGAGGAAAAGGAGATCCTATGTGCTCAACTATCCTCTTCTAAACAACTTGATGTAAATTTAGATGAGGACACAGAGGAGTGTCCTCTTTTTGATAACGAGAAAACTAAATAATGTAACAAGAAGCCTTTGTAAATAAGGGTCTACTGACCCACACCTAATATAAATAAATAAAGGTGTCCTTTTTTTGGTGTGTTCAAAACGAAGAACTCCAAAATATGTTTTCAATGCATGAATGTGTATGTCCTTGATGAATGAGTGATATATGAATGTGTATGTAATGTTAACTAGAATAAGAACATTTACTCATAGAACCGAATGTTAAGTTACACTAAACATGAAATGTGATGTAGGACAAGTGTGAGTTAGCATGGTGACCACCAAGCAAGAGATGGGTGGTAGTGGGTTAGACAACAAACCAAACAAGAGGCTGGAACATATTTTAGAGATTCTGAATAGGCAAGAGGATCACATGGACCACATAGAACAAGAGGTTTGAGTGGCACAAAAGGAACGAGACCTCAGGAATGAAAAATTCAAACAAGGAGATTGTGGTCTAGGGGAAGGCCCTCGAGGTCGAATTGAGGAAGAACTTTGGAAAGAGCTCAAAAGAGTAGCACTACGTAAAGTTTGATGGTAAGGCTATTGGAGCAAGAGTAGAGGCATGGATCATTGAGATGAAAAAATACTTTGGAGTCCATAATCTTTCTAACCAGACTAAAGCAGCATGGGCTACATATCAGCTCTAAGGTGAAGCAGCTACTTAGTGGGACAATGAAGAGTCAGAAAGGAATCTATAGCCCACTGAGATTACTTGGGAACTCTTCCTCCAATATTTTAGAAAGAGGTGGTTACCACAACTCTTTTTCAACTAGAAGGTGACAAAATTCCAAAACCTAACTCAAGGGAGAATGACTATGACCCAATATTGGGAAAAGTTCACCAACCTATTGAAATATGTGCCCCAATATTAGGGAGACGAACATTTTCATATCCAAAAGTTCATATCAGGACTTAGACTCCATATTGGAGTAGAGGTGGACATGCATGATCCTCTCACCATAAATGAAGTCTTCCTAAGGCCACCAAATAGGAGCAAAAACTATACCAGTTATCCAATTTTCATAATAATACAAATCCTAAGTCGCGGTTGGGTAACAAGAAGTTCCATAAGGGAGACAAGAACCATCAAATTTGTAATATCAAGAGGGGAAGTGAGTCATAGGAGAAGGGTGAAGATGGTAATGGTGGAAAGAACAAGAAGGAAAATAAAAACAAAGGTAAATATGACCAAAAGTAGAAGGGCTTTAGGGAGGACAAGCCAGGAAGTCACAAAGGGCCTCGTGACGGGTACTATACTTGTGGAGGTGACCATTATACCTCAAATTTTCTATAGTGGTTGAAGTCATGAAGGGGAGGAAACTATCAGTAGTCTCAACATCATCAGATCCACACTATAGTGGATAACAAGCAGGCAGAGTATCAAGCTTCTCTAATACAGTTGACGGGTAAGCTCTATGGCCTAACTGTCTCTATTTTAATTGATACTAGAGCTACTAAATGTTTCATATATCCTAGAGTAATATCAAAAAATACCGATTAGACCTAGATACATGGAAAAATCATGGATAATCCAGTATGCTAATTGAGTAGAGTAGAGGGTAGATACCTTTTTCTTTTGCAGTGAGTTAGAGCTTCCAACCTTCCAAACCTAGGTCAACATGTATGTGGCACCTTTAGGCTCATATGATGTAATTTTGGGAAAAATTTGGTTAACTAAGCATAAGGATATAGTGAATTGTGAGGATAAGGTAGTGAGTTGTTTGGATGATTATGGGAACCTAGTCAAGATTTGTGGAATGCAAAGATCCTTAGAGCTTAGATAGATTTCAGCTATGCAGCTCAAAAAGGATCATCGAAAGGGATGTTCTATTTATGTTGTGCATATCAGTAACCTTGAAAACAAGGAACAATATCTAGATGACTACCCTATTCTCAAGGAGTTTCGAGATGTATTCCCTGATAAACTCATGTAGTTACCTCAAAAATGGGAATTTTATTTCTCTATTGAACTTGTACTAGGGGTTGAGCCTCAATCTAAAGCACCTTATTAGATGACCACCACCGAACTCTATGATTTGAAGGCCTAGATAATGGAATTGTTGAAAAAAGTGCTTGTTAGACCTAGTGTGTCTCCTTTGGGAGCATCGATTACCTTTGTGAAAAAGAAGGAAGGAACCTTGCGTCTATGTATAGACTATTTGATTTTGAACAAGGTGACTATCAAGAAATGATATCCACTCTCGAGGATTGATGAGTTGTTTGAGCAGATGAAGGGAGCAATAGTGTTCTCCAAAATTGATCTCAGGTCAGGGTATCATCAGTTGAGAATAAAGGAAGAAGATATTCCAAATATTTCCTTTCAAACTCGACATGGACATTATGAGTTCATTGTGGTACCTTTTGGTTTGACTAATGCACCTGCAACTTTCATGAACCTCATGGACAGTGTGTTGAAAGACTATCTGGATGATTTTGTTTTGATCATCATTGACATACTATTCTATTCAGAGTCTATTGGAGATCATGATAGGAACTTGAGGATAGTTTTACAATGGTTGAGAGAAAAGAATTTTTTTGGGAAGCTATCCAAGTGTTTTTCTATCAAGACAGTGTACACTATCTAGGCCATATTATTTCAACTAAGGGAGTCTCTATGGACCCTGAAAAGATCAAGGCAATTGTGGAATGGCCAGTGCCTCAGAATGTGTCAGAATTTTGTAGCTTCATGTGCCTTGCAGGTTATTATGAAAGTTTTTGCAAGGGTTCTCCCAGATTGCATCTCCAATTACATCACTCTAAAGAAAGGGAACACAGTTTGAATGGACCAAGAAATGTGAATAGGCATTCCAACTCCTGAAGGAGAGGCTCATAATAGCACCGGTGTTGACCATCCCTAATCCTAATGGAAGATTCATAGTAATCATAGATGCTTTAGGAGAGGGATTGGGAGCAACACTAATGCAATATGGACAAGTGGTAGCGTATGAATCAAGGAAGATTAAGCAACATGAGGTGAACTATGCACCACATGATTTAGAATTGGACACTATAGGTCATTCCTTAGAGATGTGGAGGAATTATCTCTTGGGAAAGCCATTTGAAGTCAAGATAGACCATTTGGGATTGAGATGCATTTCTACTCAACCAAACCTTAATGAACGATAAAGAAGGTGGTTGGAATTCCTTAGTGAGTATGACTTTGAAATTGAGTATATAAAGGGAAAAGAGAACAAAGTGGTTGATGCTCTTAGGAGACAAAGACATCTGGCAACCATGGTCTTGACAAGGTCAAATTTGAGACAATAGGTGATGCAACATCTACCAGGGGATGAGAACTATGAGAGAATGAAGAGCGCCATAGCAGAGAATTATACAGATCATCAGTTCAATGGGTATGAGATCGAACCAAATGGAATTTTGAGATACCAGAGGAGAATGTATATTCTAGACTCTAGAGAGCTGAGGAAGTTTGTTTTAGAGGAGGTTCATAATGCACCTTATTTAGGACACCCCAAAGTATCCAAAATGATTACAAAATTGAAAATTCTATAATTTTGGCCTAAACTCAAGAAGGATGTAGTGGAGTACGTACCCA
>VDFB02193867.1:147050326-147080178 GCA_007258455.2 Sequoia sempervirens
CACTTTGCTAGATCAAATACTCAATTACATTGGAAATGACCTTCACATGATCTTTTTACATTTTTTTTGGCAAAAGTGGCAAGCCACTATAATTTATTATATATAAATAGGAGGTATTACAAAACTTGGTTCAAACAAGCATATTAATAGGAAAGAACCGGGAAGAAAACCTCCAATTGTAGCTCGATTAAGTACAAAAAGCTCTTACAAAATTGTTCCAATAGCAGTAACAAAGCATACACTTGTATGACTATTTCAAACTATGAATTTCCAAAATACATACCCCTTTACATTTTAAACATACCCTTTATACAATTCCAAACATTTGACCCATATTTCAAAAAAAATCACTGGATATAGATTATGCCCATACACTGTTATGAGTTTTTTACATTGTTTCACATTTGAAATTTGAAATTTTACAAAATTTTCCTATTAGAGGCATTCAGGGCATAGTCTTCCACAAGAGTAGTATGTTGACATTCTGGAGTGACAATCACCTATATAAACCATCATGGTAGTAGTTAAACTACATATAATAGAAAAGATGCTTAGAATACGCTTAGAATAACCAATTTGTATTATTGTAATTTGTCGCATACCCCTCTGAAAGGATCAAAGCTGCCTATTGTTGCAACATGTCCATGATCAATCGTGCTAAGAATATCGTAAAAGTTGTTAAATGAGAAATCTTTATTGTCACAATAGAAAATATGCTTAGACTAACAAATCTATATTAATCTAAACAACTTGAATGATGATGAATTGGTAATGTAAACTATAAAAAATGCTTAAAATAACCAATCTATATTATTGTAATCTGTTGCATACCTCTCCAAAAGGATCAGAGCTAGCTATTGTCACAACAGGTCCATGATCAATCATGCTAAAAATATCACAAAAGTTGTCAAATGAGAAATCTATATTGTCACAATAGAAAAGATGCTTAGACTAACAAATCTACATTAATATAAACAACCTGAATGATGATAAATTAGTCATGAAAACTATAAAAGATGCTTAGAATAACCAATCTATATTATTGTAATCTATCACATACCTCTCCAAAAGGATCAGAGCTAGCTATTGTTGTAACAGGTCCATGATCAATCGTGCCAAAAATATCACAAAATTTGTCAAATGAGAAGTCTATGTTGTCACAATAGAAAAGATTCTTAGACTAACAAATCTATATTAATCTAAACAACCTAAATGATGATGAGTTGGTAATGCAAACTATAAAAGATACTTAGAATAACCAATTTATATTATTCTAAATGATCTAATTGATGATGAGATGGTTATGTAAACTATAAAAGATGATTAGAATAACCAATCTATATTATTTTAAATGACCTAATTTATGATGAGATGGTAATGCAAACTATAAAAGACGCTTTGAATAACCAATCTATATTATTCTAATATGTGCCATACCTCTCTGAAAGGATTAGAGTTGGCTATTGTTGTAGCAGTTCCATGATCAATCGTACCAAAAATATCGCAAAAGTACATACAAAATATCACTATTAAAGATACCTACATTGCAATAGTATACAAAATATTAGTATTAAATAGATAACACTAATGAACTTAAGCATAATTAACCTAAGCATTATACCTTCCATTCTTGAACATGTTATTCAAGTGTGCCTCAAGGGTCATCTCTTTGATTAAGAGTATCTAATTCATGATCAACATTACTAAGTGTCCATAGTTGTTTTGTCTTTGGTTTGGCATGATGCTTCAACAACTTAACATTTGTTGCTATAACAAGGTGTGAATACATAAAAATAGTTTTATGTTTCTTGTAGTCTTCAAATGCAGGTATCCCATTCTTTCTAATCATGTATGTTCGCAGCCAAGTTCCTACAACCACAACTAAACCTATAGGATACATGAACCCATCATCATCTTCCATTGGTTGTGTTAGGTTATGCTTTACCCGCACACATTGAGCCAACCAATAGTTTGATATCTCTTCATTCCCCTACAGTGCAACAATTGTAAAAACATGTCCTGGTTGTAATAGATTTGAAAGCCGATTGCAATCAACTAAACTTTTCATTATGTCATTTCTCATGGATATAGTTTGAGATAAAGGATTTAGATACTGTGGAACCCATGTATCCACCCACTCACTTGACTCACATTTATCCCACTCGCACTGAATACAACTCTAACAAAAACAAGCCAACTCATGTGTCTAAATGGTTCATGTGCCTGCATCTAAGCTTTGAAATAAATGAATCTTTGAAGAATCTTTGATTGTATGACAATCCAATCTACCTCCCACTGTACCCTCCTTAACCAACCAAAAGAATTTGCACACTATTGAATCAAGTGTCCCTCCCTGTGACAATGTTGAGTTACACCAATCAACAATAGAACTTGCATCACTAAATTTTGGTCCTGAAATCTTCAATTGCTTCTTAACTAGAGCTCTCTTTACACATGCACCTACTCCATCATGATCCCCTTTCCCATTCCCAACTTCAAAAAAACTCCAAATGTGAGGTACATCTCTCTCTACATGCATTCTACTCAAACGATAAAACATACAAGCATTCTTGAATTGACTTGTGTAGTTATTTGACCAAATGAGATGTCAGCCTAGTGCTATATCATGCTCCTGCAAGAATTCAAAAAAAATCTAGAAACAACATTGGACATACTCGAATGAGTGAGATCTATCATCACTCATATAAAATTGATAATCTCTTATTATCTTTTGATCCTCCTCTATACTAGCAGGTGCATGTCTAAATGTTATGTGGACAAAAATAGTAATCTGAATGGAATTGCAATACTGAGATTGTACTTGATTTTGTGGCTACATTGTGTAGTTTTCTACAAAATCAACCACTGATATAATAGTGCCAATCAAAAAAGAGTACTTACACATCCTGAATTGTTGATCCAACCATTGAGACCTATGACTATGCCTTGCATACTTGTAGAAAATATTGTCCTTAAAATCTGAAATAAAATCAACAACGCTGCATTCTTTTGTAACCAACTCATATCTAGAACCTTCACCTCCACTCTGCAAAGTATATTTGACTATTGCATATCTCTTTTTCTCAACAAACTTCTTTCCAAATTCATGTTCGGAACCCTCATGAAAACATTGAACAAACTTTGACAAGCCACCACATTGTGAGTACTTCGCATTTAAACAATCATTTCTATAGAAAAAGTAACCATCATCTCTAGAACATAAAAATAGATCTAGCAAGTCCCTTGATGATTTCAGAAGATGCATTGCACCACACTCCTACAAGATTTCTTTAGCATGCAAAGTAGAGCAGATATAGCATAATGGTTCATGGTACATTGAAAACTCCACATGGTATTTGCAACAACAAGTATTGCGAATCTTAAGAGGCACACAATAAAATAGCTTCAAACCTTCAAAAGTCCTTTGCGATATTCCCATATTTAGATGTGTTTCAATAAATTTTTTGAGGAATTTTCAATAAATTTTTAGGATACAGTGTATAGTCTTGATTGCCAATTCTTAACTTTAAAACATCCTTTGAATTGGGTGATACTCTAGAGTTATCATGCCAAAATTGTTGAATTACCTACTTTACATTATCAATTAGCTTCTTATCAACACATGGAAGCCTCTCGACAAAATCCCATGTATCATTTTGAAGAGGATCATCTATTCTTTCTCTTCTTGCAAGTGCTTTATCCAAAGTTTTATGATTTATGTCAAAATCAATACAAGTTTGTCTCATAAAGCGAGACTTTTTCAATTGATGGCTTACTAGGGTAGTTGTAATAACTCTCTGAGCAACTCTCTTATCTTTTTCCTTGTTATTTTTTCCAATAGACTTGAGAGCATTAAAAAGGTTTTTGATAATAATAAAAAAAAAATTCGGTCTTCTTGTTCAAACGAATCTTCAATTTGGCTAGCAAAGGTCTCATATTTTGCATCTTTAGAAATTGTACAAGAAGTTGGCATTGCTCAGTCAATTTCTTATTGCTAAAATATTGGTTGAAAAGTCTTATAGACCACAACTAAATAGCTCGTGTTGACCTCTTGCCTTCAAAATTGTTTATATTGTTCTCATCAATTTCAAGTAACCATTTAGGGGTCTTGAAGTTCTTGAATTTGGAATATGTCTTTCTTCCACACAGGGTTCTTCATTTCTCATGTAATATGGTGAAACATAATTTACACTTGGTTAAATATTATGTTCAACATCTTCAATTCCAAAATTTTCACCTTGAACATTTTCAATATCAATTTGAATAATTTCATTCCCCATTTCAATATCATGTTCAACATCTTCAATTCCAACATTTTCACCTTGAACATTTTCATTATCAATTTCAATATTTTAATTCCCAATTTGAATATCATGTTTAACATCTTCAATTCCAACATTTTCACCTTGAACATATTGAATTTCCTCTTCACTTGAAAGACCATAGGGCTCAGGTTCACCAATATTTAACATACCTTGTATTCTCTTCCTATGACCTTCTCTATCTCTTTGTCTATATGCTTCAATTTGTTCTTTTGTAAGCTTTCTCTTACATTTTTTCTTCAGACGATTGCTACTCCCCATTATACCTCATAAGAAATGCTAAAAAATAATTGATTATGATAAATTTGAGTAGAAGATGCTCCAAAAAGTTGATCTTTGTCTCTTCCTATCTAAAATCGTGCATTTGTTGCCTACAAATCCTGCAAATAGAATTTAGGGTCTATTGGGATGCCCAAAACAACCCACATGGGGTTTTTCTATGGCCAACAAATTGAATATCAGATAAAACCCGATATTTGATTTGAAAAAAAAATTAAAACTAATTTGAAAAACATTTTAAAATGTATTGTAATGGTAGGATTTTAGTGCTACAAATCAGATATCCGATTGAATCAGATATCTGATTTGTGCACACATTGACCTAATAGTAAGGGTTTAGGGTTTAAGGGTTAAGGATAAAGGGGAAATAGATAGAGGGAGTGAGAGATAGAGACCTAAGAGAGGGAGATGGGATAGGAGGGAGAGACTTGAGAGGGTAGGTGGGGGATGGGACAGGGTTTTAGGAGTTTAGGGTTAAAAATTAGAGAGAGATAGAGAGGGAGTTAGTGAAATAGGGGAGGTGGGAGAGATAGAGGAGTAGAGATTTAAGGGTAGATGGGAGAGAGATAGAGGGAGTGATTGAAGAAAAGAGGGCATAATGAGGAGAGAGGGAGAGGAGAGGGATAGAGACTTGAGATAGGGGTAGGGTTAAGGGTAGAGGGTAGAGGGTTTAAGGGTGGAGGGGAAGATATAGATAAAGTGAGTGAGTGAGTGAGTGAGTGATAGAGAGAGAGAGAGACTTGAGAGAGGGAGAGGGGGTGAGAGAGGGTAGAGGGTTTAAGGGTTTAGGGTAGACGAGAGAGAGATAAAGGGAGTGAATGAGAGAGAGATAGAGAGACTTGAGAGATAGAGGGAGTTAGTGAAAGAGAGGGAGAGATGGAGTGGGAGAGAGATAAGGAAGGAATGGTAGAGGGTTTAGGGTAGAGAGTTATAACGGTTTAGGGTTTGAGTGTTAAGGGTATAGGGGAGAGAGATAGATGGAGTGAGTGAGTGAGTGAGAGAAAGAACTGAGAGAGGGAGAGGGGGTATGAGGGAGAGACTTGAGAGAGAGAGAGAGTAGAGGGTAGAGGGTTTAAGGGATAATGGTTTAGGGTTTAGGGTTAAGGGTTTAGGGTATAGGATTTAGGGTTTAGGGTAGAGGGAGTGAGTGAGAGAGAAAATTACATGGAGTGAGAGAGATAGAGAGAGACTTGAGAGAGGTATTGGGAGAGAGATAGAGAGTATAGGATTGATGGTAGAGGGTAGAGGGTTATAAGGGTTTAGGGTTTAAGGATAGAGGGTAGAGGGTAGAGGGTTTAGGGTAGGAGGGAGAGAGAGATATATATATTGATGGTAGAGGGTTAAGGGTAGAGGGTAGATATATCTAGAGGGAGTGAGTGAGAGAGATCTAAGAGAGAGAGAGAGAGGGGATAGGAGGGACAGACTTGATAGACTTGAGAGAGAGGGAGTGGGAGAGAGATAGAGGGTATAGGGTTGATGGTAGAGGGTAGAGGGTTATAAGGATTTAGTGTTTAAGGGTTAAGGGTAGAGGGAGTGAGTGAGAGGGAGAGATACTTGAGAGAGGGAGAGAGAGAAAGAGAGGGTAGAGGATTAAGGGTAGAGAGTAGAGGGTTTAAGGGTTAAGAGTAGAGGGGAAAGAAATAAAGGGAGTGACTCTAAGAGAAGGAGAGGGGGTAGGATGGAGAGACTTGAGAGAGAGAGAGGGAGTGGTAGAGAGATAGAGGGTATATAGGGTTAATGGTAGAGGGTAGAGGGTTTATGGGTTTATAGTTTAAGGGTTAAGGGTTTAGGGTTTAGGGTTAAGGGTTGAGAGAGAGATAAAGGGAGTGAGTGAGAGAGAGAGAGAGAGAGAGAGAGAGAGTTGAGAGAGGGAGAGGGGGTAGGAGGGAGAGAGAGAGAGAGAGGGTAGAGGGTTAAGGGTAGAGGGTAGAGGGTAGAGGGTTTAAGGGTTTAGGGTTTAAGGGTTAAGGGTAGAGGGGAAAGAGATAGAGGGAGTAACTCTGAGAGAGAGACTTGAGAGAGGGAGAGGGGGTAGAATAGGGAGACTTGAGAGAGAGGGAGTGGGATAGAGATGGAGGGTATATAGATAGAGGATATATAGGGTTAATGGTAGAGGGTAGAAGGTTTAAGGGTAGAGGGGAGAGAGATAGAGAGAGTCAGTGAAAGAGAGGGAGGGAGGGAGTGGGAGAGAGATAGGGGTGATTGAGTGAGAGGCTTGGGAGAGAGAGAGAGGGAGAGAGAGAGGGAAGGAGATAATATTTAAATATTTATACATTAACTAAAATATAAAAAATAATATTTAAATATTATACATAATAATATAATATTTTATATATTAAATACATAATTCGGTAAGAGATTATCATACATTGTATATTATATATTACATTATAAACTATATTGTATATTATATATTAAATTATAAACTTTATTGCATTTTTTAAATCATATATTACAAATTGTATGACATTTTTTAAACTAATATCTAAAACATATCAGATATCGGATTCAAATTGGATATCTAATTTGAATCGGATATCTAATATGTTTGACACAAAATTTAATGCCTAGGGATTAGCCTTAGGCTTGCTTTGGAATTTGGTTCGAACCTTCCAATCCTAAGCAGTCAACACAAAAAATGCATTTAACAACTTACCTTGCTTTTCCAGACTTTGTCCATGTGGTTGACGACATTTTTTTTACCCACTGTAATTGATGAAACAAAAAGGGTTTGTAAAGGAGCTTCTCATCTTTCCACTAATATAAATTATACTTTACTTTGAATCTAATAAATTATTATTATGCATTTTCTATTAAAATTACGACTAAAGTCTTGATTGATAGGTTGATTGAAAAACATCCATAGCTTTCAAACGGTATGAAATTTTTTGAATCCAAAACATGTGTCACATTCTATGCTTCACATACTATATGATTAAAAAAAATGAATTTCATGAATTTTTTACCAAGTTAAGGTGGTCAGACATACAAGTTTTTTATATTTTTTTAAAGTTGTAATAAAAAATTCATAATTAATTATTTACTTGGAAAAAAATTACAAAAAAATATGCATCACATCCGGACATGGTCCTCTACTTATATCTAAAATCTTATAAAATCACATTATCATTTTATTATGGACAGGGTGGTCAAACAGACACCTACTTCTTATTTTTTCCCTGAAATTTAAGTACTACTGCATTGAAATTTCAATTTTTCACCAAATAGATTTTTATTTTTAAAATAAACCTAGTAGTTTAGAAAATAAATTCAATTTTCCACATATTCTATTCTTACATATTTTTGAAATAATATAGATAACTTATTCAAATTTTTACGTCAAGTTGCCTAACTTTGATTTTTCTGAATTTTCATTGCCACTTAAGGGCCTATTTTTTCCATGATGATCCTACACATACCCATAACTATGAACCAACTTAATTAAGGTAGTACCACGATGGGCCTTACCCTTTGGAAAGGGCTCCTAGTGATGTTTTCCAATTACACAACCTTGATAAACACCCTCTATGCAAAACACCTTAGGGAGTTCAAGTACCATATTATTAGTACTCAATATTTGAAGATACCTATAATTGAGGTGTTTAAAACTCTTGTTCCAAAGTATGCACAAAGATTCAACATGGGAAATATTTGATGCTCTAGATGATGACTCAAAACCATGAAACCTATACAATCAAGACCCATGTTCTACTTTGCTTGAAACAACAATCCTCTCTAGATGGTGTAGTTTTCAAATTACTACATCATGTGATGAAAAATCAGCTACCAAGTTTCCATCACCTATATGAAAAATCTGATAAACTGAAAGGAGATTAGTTGAAATCTCAAGAATATAGAGAACATCCTCAATGCTACATTTTTTCAATTGTATTGTACCTAAACCCATAGATAGAATATGTGAAGAGTTTCCCATTGAAATATGAAAAATAGTGCTGTCAAAAATGGATTCTAGAAGATCCTATGAGTGATTCATGTCATGTGAGGCTCCTAAGTCAACTATCTAACTATCCTTGGATGAATCCAAACCTATAGCTATAAGGGAATGTCCCTTAGTAGGTTTGGGAAGATCAATGATGTGTCTCTGCATGGTGTACCATAGAAAAATGGATCATTGACATTTTCATAGTTATTTAGGTCTTTCTCCTATGATGCTTGATCTATTTTGCTTTGATTTAATGTTGCAATGTAACTTAAGCATTCACATTAGGTCCTAAATATTCAAATTATAATGTCTTGTGAAGTGTTGTAACACATTTCTACACTCTTCTAGACTCTTCTCATTATAATTCACCTAAAAATCACCTTTTTATCCCTTATCAAGTCCTATTTTAAAGTGTTGTAAAGTCTTGTAACAAGATTTCATGCTTCTCTAGGCTTGTTATCACTATTTACACCTCTTTTATGCTTTATTTGACCCCCTTATGCACTCATAAGACTTAATTAAGTGTATTTTTTAATGTAAACCTAACAAACAACATTAAATTCAACTTAATTCCCAACACCCACTTACAAGCCTTGAGTGGGACCCATTCGCCATGGGTGGCGAATGAGTCCCTCTTGGCTCCAAATTCAAAATAATTCAAATTTTATTTTGGGTTTTTATTCAGAAATACCTTATGTCAGCTTATGATGTTGTATCATTGGGTAATTAGGGCATAAGTGTGTATAAATAAGTGTTTTTCCATCTATTTCAACCCCCATTCATCTCATTTGCTCATACACCATCAATTAGCATTCTTGCATTCAATCCATCAAAGCATCATTGAATCAAGCAATTGCCAAGTATCTTGGAGCAACCATTGACATATTTTTAGACTTCTACAACAAGGTTTTTGAATTTATATGCATATTTTTCAAGAAAATAGGTGTTGAAAGGTGGTCAACAAGTCATCAAAGTGTTTCAAGTCAACTAAACCCTAATTCAAGCTTGGAGACAACCTACAACCCGTTTTCTACAGATTTGACTCTATCAACCCAACAAGAAGACAAGTGTAGATCTAGACCTATAGAATTGACTCTTGAATTTGTATATTTTTTGAGGAGGACTGATTCACCATCAGTGGTGAATGAGTCCCACCTGAAGGCTGAAAAGGTTGATTTTGTCATAATCTATTTCCCGACAGTTGGAAAGCAGTTTCAAGTGTTTTTACCAATAGGAAGATTAATTCGCCATCAGTGGTGAATGAGTCCCACTAGTGATTAGCAGTGATTTCTTCCAGTTTTGAGAACCTTCCAAGATCAACATTCAACTTCTAGGTGCACTCTATTAAACCTCATTCAATTCTGTTTGCAATAGTTCATGTTTTTAGTTCATTTTTGCATACCTCGCAGTGTTTTCAAACATTGCATATTTCATTAGATTTACATTCATAATCAGTCAATATCATCACTTAGTTGTATTTATATCATTTCATTTAGTCATAATTCCATCATACATTCCTTTATTTAAGTGAACCACCTCAATTTTATTGTCCTATCTCTCTCCTTTTAGGTGAAAGATTCTAAGAGTGGAAGAGAAGTCCACATGACACACACAAAATTGATGGTTCACATGGCATCTTACATAGCTACAATTCTCTTATGAAAAAATTTGGTATCATGATTTTATAATCCATAAAAATTAAAAATGAGTTTCTTTTTAGAATTGTGATTCTTATTTCCTTATTGTGTAGAGGATATGGATTGCATATCAATTTACTTATTTTGTTTAGATGATTGTTATTTCTTGAAGTTGATTTTTTCTTAGGTTTATGAGAAGGCTTCTCTCCTTTTCCCTTAGATGTTTGGATAACTAGTGCCTAGATTTTTGAAGAGGTGATAACATCCATAGAGATTAATTTAGATTGCTCTCTTATAAGTCCATCACAAAAATATTAAAATATGTCATTACATGTGTTTTTCCATGAACATCCATGGTAGAGTAAAAGGAAGAATAAAATATCTAATAAGGACCTCTTAACTTTGAAAAAATAAAAAAGAAACACACTTTTTTTTATTTTGTTTTACCACAACCTTGAAGTCTAAAAAACAAAGACTTAAATTGAACCAAGAAATCTCCAATAGAAGAGAATGCATTAGGAGACAATGTTGCTAATTCAACATCCAATTATAGAATCTTGAACTCATCAAATTTACCAAATAGATCTTCAAATTTGTTTCACATTTTCTTAGGAGTTATACAATTAGAAATGTGAAATTGAAAATTATCATAAATAAGAATTAGGTCATCCCACAATAATGGGTTACATTTTTTACCAAACTTGACATTGCAATCAACATTTTGAACAAAATCTTCACTTTCTAACACCTATAATAGCTAAACTAATATGAATTTGAAGATGATGCAAAGTAGTGATTTGTTAGATTTTATCTATAGACTTTAAATATATTTTTAAAAAAAATAAAATAAAATTATAATTTTTTTTGCATCTCCTTTGATAACTAGTTTTAAATTGTAAACATCACTTTTAAAAAGTGACGTGTACTTTATTCCACATTACTTTTTTTCTACAAAGGATATAATTTCAATTCTTTTGAATTTAGGTTGCTAACACTGATATCTAGTGCTTTCATTTTGTTTCATAACGTTTTGTTGAATAGTTTTCTTTTATTTAAGTTTTGAAGTCAAATCAATTATAATTTAGACATAGGTGAACTTTGTCCTGCATAACTTTTTTTCTATGTATTTAAATTCATATTTTTGTTGGAACGAGGAAATAAATACCTAGTGCATAGATATTTTTCAAAGAAAATTCCACTAATTTACTATTTTCCACAATGGTTTTTTACTGAATTTGATGTTCGGTGAAAAATCTATGTTCAATAAAACTAAAAAAAATAAAATTTCAAACAAAGTATATTAAATTTATAGTTGTTGGAAAGTGTGTTTTGAGGACCATGGTTGATTTATCTAGTTGACTCCATTTTCATCTCCAAATTAGGCTTCAAAATTTTAAAAAATGCATTAAGTTTGCAATTGAGGGAGAAAGGTAAAAAAAGAGGGTAAATTTAGTATGTAAATAGTCCAGAGCAAAAAAATTGTTTTTGGGAGAATTGGCTAAGTCCTAGACTAAGATAGTGCATTTTCAGAGTAATAGGGGAGAAATTTTGTGGTCCACATTCTTCCACTTTGCATTATCTTGTCATGTAGTTTTGAGAAAATAATGGTATGTATTGAAGGAGTTCATATCCAATGTTTTAAGGTTTTATTTCCTTTGTGGAAAAAGATATTGATGATAGTGTATCAGACTAAGTTATGTTAGAGTTACAGTTGCAAAGATCATGTTGGAATTCTCCACATTCCATTGTGAATAATCATTGTGCTTTATGAATTTCATGAAGTTCTTGGAGATGTCAGATGTGTGTTCACTCCAAGTTTCAAGTGGTTGGTGGTCTGCATGTCAAGTTCTGGATGAATAGTTGGTTCATTTAGTTGGTGCTTTATCAGTTTTTTTGTGTTGTGCCAACCTAAGGGTTTCAGGGTCGTGCAAAACTAAATTGAGTATGTACTAGAATCATGGGAGTATCTATAGGTCATGCCAACCTATTTTGGTGAAGCATATTCTTTGGTTACTTTTGCAAGGTATGTGTGTTGGTGTTTTGGGTTGGCAAGTTTTGGGGTCATACATTTCATCTAGGGTAAACCCACAAAAGTGGTTTACAATTCGAGTGAGGAAGGAAAAGTTACAAAAAATGACCCCATGCAAAAAAAATTGGTTTTTGGGGTTCGAATGAACCCTTTGGTTCGAGCAAACCAAAAAAGGGTTTGAATGAGCCCAAGTTCGTGTGAACCCATTTAATGGAAGGTCCCATCATTCCTACCAACAAAACACAAAGAAAACCCTTTTGAAAGGGGGTTCAAATGAACTTTGGTTCGAGCAAACCCCTAGGGGTTTGCTTGAATCCCCCCTAGTTCACCTGAACCCCCCTTTTCCCACCTTCTCACCCTTTGGCACCAAAAAAATCTAGAATTTTGCATTTCGAAGTTCAGGTTGAGGATGAAAATGGAGGAGACTTCACAAACCTAGCTGGATGATGGTAGTCCTTGGAACAAGCTATCCAACGAATATAATTTTAATATGTTTTTTTTTAATTATGTATTTGTTATTCTAGTTTTATTAAACATATGTTTTTCACCAAAAAATCAAGCTCTCTATTCTACACATGTGGAAAAATAGTAGATTATAAAAAAAATTGAAAAATATGAGTGCACTAACTATTTAAGTCCTTGATCCAACAAAAAAAAAAAGAATTTCAATACATACAAAAAAAATTATGCGTTATACAATCCACCTATATCTAAATTGTAATTGGTTTGATTTCAAAACTTGATTAAGGAAAAAATATTCAATAAAACACTATCTAACCAATTGGAAGCACTAGATATTGTAGAACTTACAAATAGAAATTTGAAAAAATTAGAATTTTATCCTTCATGGAAAAAAATTTGTGTTATACGGTGAGCGTCACTCCTTAAAAATGTTGTTTACTAAAAAAAACTAGTTTTTGAAGGAAATGGAAAAAGTACAATTTGATTCTAAAATTTTTGAAAATAAAATAAAATTGAAACTACAAACAAGATGTGACAAATCACTAGTTTGTATCATCTTCAAATTCTTCATAGTTTAGCCACTATAGGTGCCCGAAACTGAAGATTTAGTTAGAAAAAATTATTTCAGTGTCGAGTTTGGCCAAAAATTGTAAACCAGTATTGTGGGATCACCCTCCATTTAGGTCAACCTAGTTGATGGTATGAATATTTTTGAAACATATATATGTATAGAGAAGTACATTTCTTTTGGTGAATGTAGAGACATGAGAATAAGGTGATTGTGGTGTAAATTTTGTGCATGTGCATATGAGTGATGAAGTGTGTAAATTCAATTTTTTGAGCAGAACAAGGAACTATATCTTCAACATATAGCAGATGCATTGTAAATAGTTCAAACTCTGGCAGTGATCCTTTTTGTATGTCCATTTTTAATTCAAGAAGAAGTGATCTTCCTTGGGCAGTGGTCCCTCCTATTTTTTGGATAGTGAGTCCTTTAAGCTATGATTTATTGTAACCATTTTATGATATATAGTGAGTTAATCCTCACTGTGGTTTTTCCCTTTCAAGGGTTTTCCACATAAAATATGGTGTTCTTCTATTGATTGTTGTGCATGATTTACTTGTTTATTTATATTTCTACAAGTTTAATGAGATGCTTTATAATGCACTTTTAAGTTATTGAATTTTAGTGAATATTGATTGACCCTTCCTCTCAGTATTTTGGGTATTCAACAATTGATATCAGAGCAAGGTTCCTTCAATTTTCCTAACAACTAAGGTAGATCTTGGAAATTGAACACGTGGAAACTAGGAAGTATTCTACCCCTCCAAAAATGGAAGGATTTAATGATGTAGACTATGAAGTTGATGTGGAAAGAGAGCTCATATATGGTCTTGATGGCCTGGACAAAGTAGAAGAATAGAGATCTAAAAGAAAATATTAAGGGAGTTGATGAGTCTATCAAGAAGTTGAGGAATCAAGTCAAGAAGGTTAAAGATCAACTCAAGGAAACAAATAAGTAAATCAAACAATCAAATGAGACAATCATTAATTTGAAAGTGTAGGTTGAAGAAGGAAAAAGAGTTTAAGATTGCTTGAATGCCAAATTAAAAGACAAGTCCACAGAATGTTCAAAGCTTGAAGAAGAGACCGTGTCTCTGAGGAAAGATTTGGAGAAAGCAAAGAGTCAAGAAGACAAAATCAAGAAGAGCTCCACCTTGCTTGATGATATGCTTGCTAGGAAAAAATATCATAAGGGAAAAGAATGATTAGGGTTTGAAAAAGGGGAAAGTTAAATGGAAAATCATACTCCAAATAATGCTGAGAAGAATAATAATGAACTAAGGAAGACTAGAGATAAGAAGAGCAATATCAAACATGTCTAGAACTAGAAGAAATATTTCAAGAGACCTCCTCTTAGACAACCAGCTGCATAAAGCTATTTATCTTCTAATGGTTACTGCTATTCTTGCTATAAATTTGGGCATAGAGTTGTAGAATGTAAAAGTGGGATGAATTAAAAAATTTCAATCATTTTTTGGTCAATGTTATGCATGCAATAGATTTGGTCATAGTGCTAGTGAATGCAGGAGATAAATGATGAATGGTTACAATAATGGCATGGTGTTTCAGGGTTACTATTACTCATACAATAGGTTTGAGCATAAGGATTTTGAATGTAAATCTAAAATGGCAAGAAGTAAATTTTCTTTGCAAGGTGTCATATGGTATAAATGTAGTAATTCAGGACACCTAGCTAAGTTTTGTAGAGGAAATAATGTGGAACCCTCGATTCCACAAAAGAAGATTGATTCAATTGAAGAAAAAAATAATATAAACAAGATCTAGAAGGAAAAAAAAGAGAATGATGTGAAGAATGAATCATGCCAAATTATGGTGCAAATGTTTCCTCTGAAAACTAGATAGGAAGCATTGGCTTAGGGGGAGTTTTAATAGAAAACTTTCTAGACCCTGGCCAAAGATGAGATGTTGATGTCTTCAACATACTAGTGGATTAGTTTGTTGATATGCTTGATTTGATGATAAAATTTCCAATGATAAATTTCTTGATTCAAATATTTGCAATTTTTTTAAAAGTTCCTATGATGATATAGACAAAGCTTGATAGTATTTTGACCTAACTTTTCACTGTTGCATTTAATGCACAATTTAGTCATGGGTAAAGTGCTTATACCTCATTTTGCATATTCAAAAGTAATTTGTATTCAAGAAATTAGAAGAGGAGAGTAAATCAAACACAATATAAAGCAATTTTGGAGTGTTGAACAAAACCCTACTGATGAAATTTCACAAGGTATTTACAAACTTTTGTAAACCCTAGTTTAAACAAGTTCATGATGTTTACTCAAGTTTTTGATGTGGCTAAGAGGCAAAGACCTAAGTTTAAGAAGCACACATACAAATAAATAGAAATGGATAAAGAAGGGGCATTCTCTAGGGTTTGTATAAATGTGTTGCACACAGAAGATGTGTGAATTTACATTCACCCAAAGTTGGATTAGTATAATCATCTAAAGCTATTAGAGTTTAGGGACAAAGAGCTATTTGGAGATGATTTCTAGTTAAAACTAAAGTATGCCAACTTATTGGAGAAGAATTTGGATGTATGGACAAAGTTTGCCAACTTATTTTTTGAGGATAAATGGCTGAAGTTTTTTCTAAGCGAAATTCACAATGAATTTATGTGGCTGGACATGATGCATATGATTAACAAAGAAGAAATTGGGGTTGTTACTAGTTTGAGCTTCATAGGACCTATTTGGAAATGAAGTTTGTAAAGAATGAATTGGTGATGAAGCTTATCGAAGAAAATTTTGATGAGTGTGCCCTAACAGTTGACGACATCAAGGATCTAGTGGTCAAATATGCTTCAATGATGATTGCTTACAAGATATTCTACACAAATAGAGAAGGTTCCACCACTACCACTGTAGTTCATACAACATATCAAATGATGAAAGAAGGCAATGACTTTGACCTATGTGAGCTCCTACAATTGCATTTATTGGAAATTTTGAAGAGGAAAAAGGTTTAAATATATCCTTTCAGGTATGGTACTCTCATTATATGATTAATGTTTTACTTTCTCAATGAACTTCCTAGAGTAAAGAATGTAATATGGAAAGGAAATATCCTATAGTTGTTCAAATTAGGGATCATTTGAGGATATTTCTCAATATTAAGTCATCTGATTCAATATTGTGGGGATTCTTCAAACCATTTTAAGCATAGATGTAAAAGAGAGCAAGAATTCCTAACAAAGTTGTGAACAAGTATAAGAATGAAATAGCATTTATGGTTAGAAGAGATAACTGCTACATGGAAGTAGTTGAACCCAAGACCATTTGGGTTTTGTATCTACCTTATGAGGTAGCTTAATCCAGTTAGATTGTCCTTGTAGAGGTTGTATTGAGAAAACCTAGAGATCCATCAATAAGCAAATTTGGTGTCTGCAAATGATTTACATTAGGAAATACCAACCCTTTGGGTTGGATTTTTCTTGGGCATCCAACATAAAGGGTTTGATTGTTGAACACCCAGAATACTGAGAGGGGAGTGGGGGGGGTGAATTAGTATTCTATTGAACCATTCAAACATCAAACATCTAATTACAAATGTATATTCAACTATAGTAAGGAAATAAATCATGAAAACATCCACAACAACATATAACATATGAACACTAGGATTTTTACGTGGAAAACCCAAAATGGGAAAAACCATGGTGAGGGTTAGCTTACAATGTATTATAACTAGTTATAGTATATTACATCAATGATCACTATAGGTGGACTCGCTATCCACAAAGAAAAAGATAGAAGAGGGATGGTGGCTCACAACCTATTTTTGAACTATTAAAATTGCATCTTATGTATGCATGAATTATAGTTCCATTGAAGCACAATAACAAACTTTATTTGATTCTAGTTCAACACTCTACCTTGCTCTTCATTCACACAATTTTGATCTTCAAATTCACACTACTTTACTCAAATTTGCATCACACACAATACCTATTGCATTCACTACACCACAACACCAAAAAAAATCCAACTTATATATCTACATCAAATATAAAATCAATTAGGTCGACCTAATTAGATGTAATACTTAAAATGTAACTTGTCGGCTACAAAACTTATTATCCATAAATGCCACAATTCAAATCTCAAAACAACTTAAGATAGGTCAGCATGGACCTATAATAGATCCCCCATAGGATAACAACACTTATTTATCCTTTGCATAACATCAAACATGTTAGGTTGGCTCCATGTAAGACCTAAAAGCGAAAACCTTCATCTATGTATCCATATCTCAACACGTGGAACTCAAAACTTGATACCATCTTGAACCCATGCTCAAATAACATCTAGAAACATATCTTTAACACCAAAAATTAAAAAAACATTAACATATAAGTGAGGATTCTCCCACATAAACACATTGTATAGAAAGATGACTGTAATATGCTAGGCCAAATTTTATTACTCATATCTCTCAAACTACATGTCCAAACAAGATGAAATCTTGGATTTAGGTGCATTTAGCATCCACCAAAATAATGTTTGAATCTAGAGTGTTATCTTCATTTGTGGAGTGATGGAGACCCAAAAACCAATGCATTGTTACATTGAAGTAGCTCAAATTTCACACTTAGTCAAATTTCTATGCAACTAAACTTTCCAAACCAAATCAACTTTCCCAAATATCTTCCACAATACCTCAAAAACCTGTTAGTATTAATAAAAAATATTTGAAACAATGTTGAAATCAATGAAAACACTCTATCACCATGTTATGTGCCTTCCATGCTCATGTTGCCAAACAACATCATCAATGATAAAATTTAGGAATCTCTCCAAACTTCCAATAATCTCCCCCTTCTTCATTGATAGAAAAATGCCAAAAAATCAAAAAATATTCTCCAATACTCTTCCCCTTTGACATCAAGGGAAAAGGGTGCCTATATAAACTATTCTAACTCTTATCGGAACTCCCTTTAAAATATTTAGTCATATATAGAGTTGGAGAACTAATGAATTGACTCCTCTAGAGTCATATACTAGAGCAAAAACTCAAAATTATTTTGAAAATTTTCTTTATGTTATCCACATATTTACAAAGAATCTAAAAATGCATAAGAAAGGTAAAGAACAAATCAACCAGAGGTGGTTAACGCCTACAAATTCTTTAGATGATATTCCCTAGCTTTCCTACCAAGTTCCCATTCACTCTTGGCCTCTGCAAGCAACCTATTCTACATTTCAAGCTTAAGAAATAATTCCTCTCCCTCTTTCAGAGTAGCAAGTACTAGATTCATCTTCTTAGCTTTGCCACAACTAAGAAGATCTCTTGAAATAAGTACAAGTTTGGGATTGACTAGGTCCCTTACCTCTCCAAATTGTGAGATGATGTCTTTCTAATTTTTCAGTTGGAAGAACTTCTTGTGCATGTCTTCAATTATGTTCCTTGTCTCTCTAGTGAGGTCAACAGTTGGGTCATATGCAATAGAGGTAGCATTGATTTGGGGCTCAATGGATTCCATCTCCTTATTTATGCTTTGTGTGGCTCTAGGCCACTTCTTATTGTAATAATATAATGCCTTAGCCTCATCAATACATGCTTCTACATCCTTTAAAAATTTAGAGATCTTATGTGCAATGGCACATTTATTTATTAGGTCCAACATCCTTTTGTCAATGATCCTCCTCTCAACTTCTTTCTCAACTTCTATCTCTAGTTCGGATGCATATGTTTTGAAAGAATCAATTAGCAGTTTGAATATTTTCATACCAAAGAGTGTGGTGTAAATGTTTGATCTAGGTATGGTCTCTTGTAATACCTTAACTACTTCTTATATAAGCTCTCCATTTTTATGGCGTGTTTTAAGTATTTCCTTTTTGGTTTATACGTGGAACATGTCTCCTAGTTGAAGCTTTGGATTGGAGATATCTTATCCAAATCCACATTTCCTTGTTGCATCAATAGCTATAGCAATTGGGATGATACAATAGGTTGAAATTTAGGTTGCATGCTCAAAAGATTCTTCAAGGAATCATCAGAGGATCTAGAAGATTCATCAAAAGCCTTAGCAACTTCCACAACCTTTCCCTTGTCCTCTGAAATATTAGAGTCAACTGGTTCATCTTTTCCTGCATCAACTTTTTCTTCTTCATAATTCGCATCATTTTTATCATCAACCTTGTTAGTGTTCTCTTCCTCTACAGTATTTTTAATGTTTGTTGGAGGAGTAAATTCATCATTTTGAACAAGAGGAGTGGTGACATTTTCCTTTGCAATGTATTCTTTGATCATTGCATCCTTTTCATCTTCTTTTTTCATGTCCTCCACTTCTAGGGAGTGTTATCTAGTGCAACTTCCTCATTTGTATCTTGCTCATGTTGAGCATCATCTATCTACACTAATTCCTCGGTATTTTGTTCTAAATCATTTATTTCAACATTCATCTCTTCTTCAACCACTAGAAGCAATCCTAGCAATCATAACTTCTATATAATTTCATCTTCTTTATCATTGCTCTCCTTTTAGATTCTTTCGACATCATCTTTGTCTTTTCTCATAAGGGTAGTAACCCTTTGTTTTGTCCTCAGATCCTTGCTAAATATATGAGCCAATGTGGCTTTGTCATCTGCAAAAAGTGGAGCACCAACTCTTTCCAAGGCTTCATCTTTAAGCTTTTCATGCTCTTGTATTGCCTCGTGTCTTCTCTTCAACAAAATGTTCCATAAATCATTAGGAATATCCTTCTTTATATTTTGCATGTCAACTTCAAACATAACAATGTACTTGATTATAGCCTCAATGATGGTGGCCTTATCCACCTCATCTGCATCCTCATACAAATTTATGGTCTTTGTTAACATTTCATTTTGCATAATACTATTTAAAAGTGCCTCAAGTTTCATTGGGGAGTGAGGCCTTACTGGTTCCTTTTATTCTTTTTCTTTGCCTGTAACCAGAGTATTTTTCATTTTCGCAATCTTTTTCTTTTTTGGAGAATCCATCTTGGTTTCCTTCTTCTTTTCCCTTATGTGTAGTTTGAATGCATCTTTCTCTTTTTCTATCTCCTCTTCACTCGTAGTGTTAATGACATCATGTCTTTTCCTCTTTCCACTAGCTTCACCTTGTGAAGCCTCATTTCTTCCTCTCCAAACCAACTGTGGTCCTTCTTCTTCTAAATCTCCCTCTTCTTCAACAATATTGATACAAATAACCTTCTCTATTGTAGCCTTTTGTTAAATTCTTCTTTTGTAGGGGCAACAAGAGGTGCGATGGCGGCGATTTTCTTCTTCTCTACCCTTGTGGCATGCACAACCATAGAAAATGGTAAATCCTCAGAGAACTTTTGGATAGATGGTGGTTTGGTAGTTGTTCTACCTAATATCCTTGAGCTACTTGAAGCTTCTCCAACACTCACACCAATCTAGCTCTCTTCCTAGCATACTATACTTTTTATTTAGAAATACACATTTCCTTAGCATATACATTTCCCATTACATCAACATTCTTCTTGATCTATGGTTTCTTTTGTTCCATGTGAACTTCCTCAGACTTTTCTTCATAAGTCCCATATCTTGGTTTTGTTTCATCTTTCAAACTCTTCAACATAATATTAGCATATCCAATAAGATCTACCTTTGTCACCTCATAGCTTAATTTAGGAACCCAAACTAATTTCGGTTCCACTTCCTCCATGATACAATAATTTATAGAAACTAGGAATGTGATATCAGTTTTGTACCTTTCTACAATTTTCCTACGAATCCTTTCTCTCTCATGCATGTTGTTTTCTAGAATATTGCAAAGAAAGTAGTAAGGGCATTATCTTGTGCATTAAAATATCCAAAGTTCCTCATGTAATCTATAATTTGGTGTGGAACAAGCCTTCCACTTATCTAATTCACCTTTCCAATTATAGTCCTTAACCTCCTTCAAAAAGTAGAAGAGTAAGCACATGACCAAAGTGCCATACTTAAACACATGTTTCTTTTCCTTGGCCTACTTTAGATTCTCCATTAGTTGTTCTCTAAGAAACTCACACAAGTCACAGTTTGCACCATTTTCTATCATCTCATGTGCGACATTGATTGTGGTGGAAAAAATAGAGTTATCTATGTTGGTAAAGTAGATCTTGTAACCAATGACCATAGTAGCATACCTAACAACTAGATTTCTAATGGGATTTACTACAAGGGATCTCTGATCAAATGTAGCACCTATTTTCTCCATCACCTCTTTATTTTTAATAGAATTCAAAATGGGGATGGGTCTGGTGGAGCATAAACTGGTGACCTCTCTTATCACTTCCCTTGTAATCATGTTGGGTATATTAGTCCAGACAAACTGATCATGTATTCTACTCGAGACCATTCTAATCCATTCATAGAAGAAATTGGGGAACCACTACCACACATCTAGTTTCTTTTCAACTCAGTTTTTAAACTTTGGCTTTAGGGTGAAATCCTCACTAGTTAATTCATTTGACCATATATCACTTAACTTACTGGGAGAATGCTCTTTCATTTTCCAATGAATGTATTCCCTAATATCCTTAGTTAATAAAACCACATATGGAATGTGCAAAAATGTGCCTAGTGGGTCATCTTCTAGTATGGATTTTGAAAGGTATCTTTTGAATTTAGGTTGTGGTTTCTATGTAACCTCTATAACCTTTGGTGTAGCAATTGCAATATAGATTCAAACTAATTTTAAACAAAGATTTCTAAAAACTAGAGCACACAAGATTTGCAAAATATCTTTTTAACTTCTTTCATCGAACTAGGGTTTCGATGCTTTGAATCTCTTATCACCTTATGCACTTTGAATTCTCTTTTCATAGCTATGATCCTTCTCAAATTATTTTGTAAAATGAATTTACCTTAATGAAATTTCTTTTAACCTTTTGATTTGACCTAATTCTGCATTGAATGCTTCAACCCATAAAGCTAGCAATACTTAATCTATATGTGCAATCAAATTTTGAAGCTTCATAAACTTCCACATTGACATATTTTCTTCCAAAATATTCACCAATAGATCAAGCATGTTGATCTACATCACAAATCTTCATGTTGTAGCCTCGACACCTTTTTTCTAATGGGAGATAAAATATATCCATTAAATTTCTTCTAAGCCATAGCTCTAGGCTTAGTTTCTAGAGGAACACTGGAGGATGGTAGAGGTTCTTCCTTTTCTTCTATCTCTTCCTTCTTTCTCCAAATATTTTTTATTTCCTTCTTTACTTGAACTGGATCCACCTTTTTGATTGATTTATTCCTCTCTACTGAATTATCCTTCATTGTATTTCTACTTCTACAAAATTTAGCAATATGTCCAGGTCTACTACAATTGTGACATACAACATTATTTTGAATGGTATTCCTTCCACTCATTCTTGATCTGCATTGATTAACCTTGTGTCCAATTCCATAACATGTATAATAGTAACCACTGAAAGGTTGAATAATTCTACCATTGTCATATGCATTCATTATTTGACTCCTACATTCACTTGCTCTATGACCATATCTTTTGTGTGTAAAACATTGGTCCTAATAAAGGATGAAACATTCTGGTTCATTATGCTTCTACATTCCAATGCTTTATGTCCAAATTTATTGTAATGATAGTAAAAACCATTGAAAGATGGGCACCTTTGAGCATTTGGTTGTCTGACTGAAGGTCTTCTAGATTCATTTCTTTGATTATGGATCTAGCAATTGTTCTTCTTGTCTTTATTCTACTTTGATTCATTGATCTTCTCTTTTGAACTAGGTTTCTGATCTACTTTTGAGATTTCACCTTTTTCAAATCCCAAACCACCTTTATCTTTGGATGTTTTCTGACCTACAATCATCTCATCAAGCATAATAGAACTCACCTTGAATTTTTCTTCATGACTTCTTTATTTTTCCAAATTTGATCTTAGATTTACCACTTGTTGGTCAATCCTTATGCATTCATTAGATTTTCTTTTCACCATTGCATTTAGGCATTCCTCAACTCTTTTCTTTTATTCAACTTGTACTTTTAGTCCAATGATGTTCTCATTTGCTTGTTTCAATTTTTCACTAACTTCCTTATGCCTTTCTCTGAACTTCTTGATGTTCTCTCTCAATTTTCTAATGCATCATTTGCCTCTTTGACATTTTCCTTTAGATCTCTATTTTCACCTTTATCTCTTTCTAGATCTTCAACAACAACTTTGAGTTCTCCATCTTTGTCAAGCATGCAATCTTCTTCTATAAAATAGAAAGAAGGAATCTCTTCTAGAGGAATAAGAAACTTTCTATTAGCCATGTGTTCAATCTCCAAGACCTTCTCAAAATGGTTAAGCCCCTTCCAAGGAACCAAGCTCTGATACCAATTTTTGAACATCCATAATACTAAGAAGGGGGTGAATCAATATTCTCTTGATCCATTCAAACATCAAACATACAAGTACTAGTACATATTCAACTTCAGTAAGGAAAGAAAGCATGAAAACATCCACAACATCACATACACATGAACATCAGGCTTAATGGGAAAAACCATGGTGAGGGCTAGCTCATAATATATTATAACTGATTATAGTATATTATAGAAATGCTCACTACAGGTGGACTCATTGTCCATAGAGAAAAATATAGAAGAGAGATGGTGGCTCGAAACCTATTTTTGAACTATTAAAATTGCATCTTATGTATGCATGAATTGTAGTTCCATTGAATCATAATAACAAACTTTATCTAATTCTGGTTCAACACTCTACCTCGCTCTTCATTCACACAATTTTGATCTTCAACTTCACACTACTCTACTCAAATTTGCATCACACACAATACATATCACATTCACTACACCACAACACCAAAAACAATCCAACTTATATATCTGCATCAAATATAAAATCAATTAGGTCGACCTAATTAGATGCAATACTTAAAATATAACTTGTCGACTCCAAAACTTACTATCCATATGTAGACACCTAAATTTAATCACTTCCATATGATTAAATTTGTTGCATTCACGTCTATCATATTAATATTAATTTATTAAATTAATATTACACCCTTTGTCCCATAAAGTATTTAATTTAATAATTAATACTGTCTTTTCCCTTATTCCTCTCTAAATTAAATAAATACACTAATTTATTTAATTTAGTCACTTGTCCTCCTTTTGATTTAAAAATCAATTTAAAAATTCCTCACTTTCTCTCTCCTTGTCACATCCTCCAACATTTGCCACTTGCCTCTAACCTTCTGTTAATTAGCCTAATCCAATATTTGCACAACCTTAACCAAAATCATTAACTAAATTTAGCACCTCTTTTTGGTCAATTCTTCCTTTTTTCCTTTTTGATGTTAACCCCCTTTTCTATGTGAATTTTTAATTCACATTTATTTTCTCTAGACTCCCCTCCTTTAAATGTGAATTTTTAATTCACATTCCATTCTCCCAAGGCTTCTAGAACCTTGGACTTGTCACAATCTCCACATGTGACCAAGTCCCACCTTTTTGGAACCCACCTTTTATCCTCTAGATTATCCTATGAATGTGAATTTTTAATTCACATTTATCCTCCCAACCACCTTTCCTTTTCCCATGTAGATTTTTGAGGAATTCTAAAATTCCTCAAAAGTCCCTTTCACTCCCACTTGGGGACAAGAAATCCCTTTTTGTGGAAATCCTCTCATCCCCCAAGGTGCATGTCCTTTTCCACCTCATGTACCTTTTGACAACTCATCTCCACCTCATATCCTCTTGTCCACTTCACCCTCCACATGTCAAGATGTGAGGGCTTGTGGGTTCTCAACCCACCATAGCCCTTCATCTTGGCCTTGTTGGATCAATCTTGACCCTTGAATTCTCTAGAGAATTCAAATTCTTCTATAAATACCCCCTCCTCAAGGGCATTTCCACAACACTTAGCTATCTTGCACCCTTATGCTGTCATTTTGCATTCTCAACACTTTGCACTCTCATAACTACATGCTGTCCAAGCCTTTTTCAATCATTCAACCATCTTTGTCCATCATTTTGCATATTGAAGCTTGCATTATAGACATTCAAACAATCATCTAAGGAGCACACAACCAATCCAAGCAAGGGCCAATCAAAGAAGTTTCAACAACAAGGGAGGTAAAAGTGTTTGTGTTTCATTTTATTTGCATTCCTTTTCGTTGTAACTCTCTTTTGGCTAATCTTGAGGTGTCCTTGGTGTTTTGCTTTCATGTTTCTTAGTTATTCCACACATTTAGAGCGGTAGGAATTCCAAGGTATACACCATAAAACATGCCACAATTCAAAACTCAAAACAACTTAAGATAGGTCAAGATGGACCTCCAATAGATCCCCCATAGGATAGCAACACTTATTTATCCTTTGCATAGCAATTAGCATCAAATGTGTTAGGTTGGCTCCATCTAAAACCTAAAAGAAAAAACCTTCATCTATGTATCCACATCTCGACGTGTGGACCTCAAAACTTGATACTATCTAGAATCCATGCTCAACTAACATTTTTCAACATATCTTTAACACCACAAAGCTGAAAACTCATTCGTAGAGAAGTGTGGATTCTCTAACACACACACACTATATAGAAAGATGACTGTAATATGCCAGGCCAAACTCTGTTACTCATATCTCTCAAACTACATGTCCAAACAAGTTGAAATATTGGATTTAGGTGCATCTAACATCCACCTAAATAATGTTAGAAGTGTGGAGTGTTATCTTCATTTGCATAGTGGTACGGACCCAAAAACCAATGCACTGTTACACTGCACTGGTAGATTTGACACTTAGTCAAATTTCTATGCAACTGGACTTTCCAAACCAAATCAACTTTCCCCAATGTCTTCCACAACACCTAAAAAACTTGTTAGGATTAATCAAAAAAAATTGTGCAACAATGTTGAAATCAATGACAACATTGTATCACCATGTTATGTGCCTTCCATGCTCATGTTGCCAAACAACATCATCAATGAAAAAATTTAGAAATCTCTCCAAACTTCCAACATGGATGACCATTTCATGCTAAAGACATGTTTTTTTGAAAAGGAAAAAAAAATTCAAACATTTTTGGCAGTGCTCTCCATTAGGTAAATGCAAATTTTTTAATAAAACAATATGAAAATATCACAATGATGTTAAGCTCTCTCTTAGATATCTAATCATTTTTTTTTTCATGTTTTGATTATGTTAAGGTTTTCATCTTTAATTTTTTTGTTAACATGTATGTTTTTATCAAAAACCAACATATGGTATTTTTGGGTATAGGTTTTTACTCGTTCATTGAATTTACAAAAAAAAAACATTTGTAGAAACTAGACTCCATTCTACACATATTGAAAAAAATAAAATTGATTTTCTATTATTTTTCAAAAAGTTTAGGGGGGAGCATGCTCAATTTTTTTATTTTTCAAGATGTGTCTACTTTAAAAATTAGTAAAACATTATATATTCATTAAAAAATTAGCCAAAAAATTGGCATAAACTACATGATGCTAGCTAATTTCTCACCAAAGCATTTTTTGAAATACTAAAAAAAATATCATTTTAGGGGGAGCACACTAGATGTTATGTTATGCTTTTTGAAAAAGAATACCAGTTTGTGTGTTCCCCCCTTTTGAAACCCTTAATATTCACCATTTAAAAAAAATAGTAATTAAGAAAGTAGATTCAGAGAACTACTACTCTTGTTCTTGTTGCATCTTCAAATTTTGAGCATAACTATCTTCATTTTCTCATTGAATATCAAACTTTGTTGATTTTAGAAAAAACTGTCATCTTAAGATGCCTTTTTGCATTACATATTGGTGCACTTACCCATCCATGATGCACACATAAAAAGACAATTGATTTTTTCCTTACCAAACCCCACAAAATTATATTATACCTAAATGTAGACCTCGAAAACAATGCAAGACAAGATTTATAAGCTTTTTGTGATATTTGGAAGCAAAATCACTTGTTTTTAACCCACAAATATTTTTATTGAAAATGGGCTTTCTGAAACTTAATTTTAACTAGAAATCTAGAATCCTTGTGAAATTTTGATGAGTTTCAAAAAAAAGTTTGTCAATTTTTGACAAATGGGGTAAAAGTTATGCCCTGTCAAAAATTATAGAAATTACATTAATTTTTAGACTTTAAAAAATAGATTAAAAAATTACAATTTTGAAATTGTCTTGACATTGAAATATTGATGATGGAACCAACTTTTTTCGACTATTCACACTTAAAAAAAACACCCCATATTTGCAAGTTATGCAAAAACAAACAACAAAAATATTTATTTTTGACACTTTAATGTCAAACTAACAATTAATTAATTGCACATGTATGTAGTATAAAAATTAATCAATTTAAAAGAATTGATAGGGGAGAGGGGCCCATAGTGGGGTGGGATTCAATAGTGGGGATAGAAGTAGTCCTAATTGGGCCCCATAGTGGAGCACCTTCATATCCAATTGCAAAACACTTTTTATCCATAATGTACACAAACTAACAAATCATGTGATGCCACATAGACACACCAATAAAACATGACTTAGTGCACCACTATCGTTCTCAACTTTTTTTTTTAGCCTTTTTAGATACCTCGGAAAAAAACATGCTGATGTGGCATCATATTTGATGATGTGACCCTAAAATTAAATTTTTTAACTAGGTGAGTTTCCAAATAAACTACTATACAAAATTGAGATTAATTTGAAATTTCCAAGTAGGAAATTGAGAAACGCAAAATTAGGGTGATACACTATGGGTTCCTCTCCCCTAGTTAGCAAAAAATTGAGGGGTCTTGTTGCCAAGTGTAGAGGTGAGACTGGGTCTTTGAGCCAATTGAGCATCTCTAAAATTGTATGTCTCCTCTTTGAATTTTATTTGCTAAATCAAAAAAATTGAAAGCAAAGTAACAAGGATGGAAATGCTTGTAGTAGGCCACTTGTGAGAGAATTTGATAACAAAGCCACCTATGGAGGAAGTACTTCACTATTGTAGCCTAAGTCAAAAGGACTGTTGTTTCCAAATGGAAATGGAGTGGATTTCACGTGGAGTCAAGGGAAAGCCGCAATATCTACGCACCAATTAAAAATAATAAAAGAATCACCAATGATGGAGATATGCTTGTGGTTGAACCTTGGTGTAGCTTGGTAGTTGATGGGTTGCATGAGAATTTCATGTGTCTGAGTGGTACTTTCTCCTAGAAAGCACTATGAATTAAAAATAATAGCATAAATTCTTTCATTAGAAAAATGTCATGCATATGTGGAGAAGGCATGCTTGGGGATGCTTGATGGATAGGCATGCATGAAAGATATGTTATGCACCTATACCAATCCTTGGTCGAAGCACTAATCTTGCAGGATTGTAGGTGCCACCACCAGGTATGCAAGGCACTTCTATTATTGAGACAATGTGTGTAGGAGGATAGAAGTGGTCAAGGGCCTTTGAAGGGCCTACAAGAGGTGAAATCAATAGGTGTGTAGGTTTGAAGGCAAAAAACTCAAAATTATGATGGATCTTCATGGTAAAAAAAACTTATGTGTAGGCTGAAACAAACTATTAGAAAACAAAAATATATGTCATGAAACTCTACAAGAGAAAAATATCCACAAGATCACGAAATTTGCAAATTTTACAAATAGGATAAAAATTCTTGCAAAAATTACAATTTTCTACCCAATGGATAGATTGGCCATCTGCTATTTTTAAATTTTTTTTTACAACTTTTAGTACAATAGGCCAAAAAATTGCAAAGAATATAAATTACCAAAATTAATGAAACAAAAGGTATTTCCTTTGTTCACAAGCCTTCTCGATGTAATGGAAATATATGTTTGGCTCTATGATGCTTTGTTGATAGGACTAAAAGATTGATTCACCAAAAATCAAGAAGGAACATGTAATTCAACACTTTGATACCATGTTGGAGCAGAAAATAGTGAATTTAATATTAAAAATACCATGAAATGAATCAAGCACAATGCAAAATCCAAATAACTATCATAGAATGTGTAGAATAAAATGATCACTCCTTATTTATATAGGACAAGGAGGAGGTAGGAAGGTGAAACATAAAGGTTGACTATCCCTCCAAGTGATGTGACACATATAGAACACTTGGAATATGTGTGAATACATGTTTCATGTGTCTATGAGGTGAGATAAATAAACCACTAAGTGAACTTAATCTAGTGTGAATAGGTCTACTAAGTGTAGGAACTAGATACAAGATAATTAGATGCATAAAGACACTTTTTTCACTAACATATGATAATAGTATTCGTAAGTTTGATTCTTTAAATATCTTTGAATCTTTATATGAGGATGATGTGACTTATTCTTATTATCCTTATCCTCCTTAAAAGATAGTTATTAATCCTTCAACTTCATTTATTCCTTGTTCAAAGTCATTGATTGCGGCTCCCATTATTCAGGGTTGAGAGAGAGAGAGAGAGACCTAAGAGAGGGAGAGGGGGTAGGAAGGAGAGGTTTGAGAGAGAGAGATAGACCTAAGAGAGGGAGAGCAAGTAGGAGGGAGAGGGGGTAGGAGGGAGAGGGTTAAGAGGGAGAGAGAGATACCTAACAGAGGGAGAGGGGGTAGGAGGGAGAGGTTTCAAGAGAGAGAGAT